>VZTE01000434.1:620763-839945 GCA_013397775.1 Eulacestoma nigropectus | reverse complement strand
TTTCTTTTTTCTAAAAAAAAAAAAAAATAATGTACCAAGAAGAAAACCCCCTAAACAAAATATTCTTAAAACCATCTATAAACAGACGCAAAATCTACTACTGCCAGATCCTGTAATTTTAATATGCCATGTGTTTGGGGTTTTTTTGTTTTTCTCCCTTAAAATCCCAGTTCTGTGAATCAGGCTGTGATAGCATCAAATGTTTTGAAAGAAAGTAAGTTTCCGGTCCTCAAAACATTCCAACATCTGGAAGGAATTGAGAACAGCCCAAATGTTTTTTTTTAAAAGATACTTGTTGAGGAACAATCTTCCGTGAGACTGATCTGGGGAGATTTACGGGGTTGAGGTGAAGACAATTCCATGTCTGTTGTTTGTAGAAAGAAATCACAAAGGAGCCCAACGAAACCTTAACACTGTGTAAAGGTTGTTGCTGTCTAGTTTCCTGTATGTGGAGTGGTTTGTGCTACTACTGAAGACAGACAAAAACCCTTTCTGTGCTGAGGGTGGCACAACTTAAAACCCACACTCTCTTAGCTTCCATGCTAGAAGACAAGAATTCCTCCACTTATCTCTACTCTTTTTTCTTTCCATGTGTGAAGGACTAAAGAAGGGAAAGGAAAAAGCAAATTCTCACTCATACTGAGGTGCACCATGCTGAATAGATTCAGAAATGCCCTCTGTGCCATATTAAACTGGATTAGTCTGATGGATCGGTTTTGCAGCTTGTGGCATCCAGATTCAAATAGTTGTTACATTGTTTATCCAGCCACACCAGAATGGAAAGGATAGATTTATAACTCTTATGAAATCAGCAGGTTGAAAAGGACAAGTTGATTAGCCAGTTTGCAGTACACTTTACACTTTGCAAACTAAACACACCAGCTGGGACTAGTTACCCTGCTAGCAAACATCCATATGCCATGAAATTTCATAAACAAAGAGAATTGATCATGTATTTTCACTTTGGTTCAAAATATAATCTACTTTTAAAGCATGTTTGCATTTTTAAGAGATGCTGCAATGAGACAGAGAGCAACTGAAGTCAAAGCTACAGCTACAACATGTGAATAAGCAGCTGTCATGGTGTATTGTAATTCAGCACCAATCACAGTCTAAAAATAAGAACCATAAACGCGGGGATAAAAGCCCTAAACCCATAAAAATTGGTGCAGAGTCCCTTAAGGGAACCTGAGGGAAAAAGAATGCATTTTCTTTTTCAGAAGATGAGGGAAAAACAGGGACAATGATTACATCCTGCTCTCTAAGGCCATGTCCAGGCAGATGAGTATAGGCGGTTTGGAACCCCTTGGCCTCAGCAAGGTCCCACTCTGCTCCAGGAGTTGTTTGAAGACAATGAAATATTACATTACTGAGTGAACATTGTTTTCAAAAACATCTGTGATCTGCTTGAGTACAATCCACTCACACAGCCAAAATTTAACATGCTGCATCACAGAGCCCTTTTGAATAAGCAGGAGCGTTCATTTGTTCCTGATTAAAACTGTTTTTGCTTAGTAACAATATCTGGTGACTCCTGGCCTCTTCGGAGTCCAAAAAGTTCCTTTTATGACATTAGATAACCAGCACAAAAGTGACACCCCATGTGCTTTCTTGCTCTCTGTCTGCTGGAGGCAAATGCAGATTGCTTTGGAGAGGGCTGTTACCCTGAGTCAGCTCAGCAGCAGGATAACAGGGCACTGGAAAGTGAGTAACACACTGCCTCCCCTCTTCCTGGTTATCAGTTCCCCCCTTTTCCCAGTCATTACCAACAGCTCCATAAGGGCTGAGGTAAAAGGATGTAACAAATATCCCCTCAGCTGTTGGTCCTCTATCAATCCATAACACATGAAACAGCCCTGGTGAAACAGAGAGCAAGGGAGCCTGTAATTCCATGTAACTCACGGCCACGTCACAATCAATACTGTATAATACAGGTGCATTGTTTGTCTCCCAAAGTCATTTTATCCCCCAAAGAACTCTTTCTCTCTCTTAATCTCTTTTCTTTTCTTTTTTCCCTAAGGAAAAGAGAAATGCCTTTCGGAAAGCAAAAGAGCTCTCTGAAAATCCCGTCACTTTTAGATTGCTCGTCAGTGGCAGACGAGATATATTTAAATCACAGTTCAGTGAAGCGTGCATAAAGATGCATCCCGCTTTACAGAGCTCTTGCTCATGTCTATTCTCTTCCAACCTCCTATTCTATCCTCAAATAGAAATCCTGCATAGTAAACATAAAATGTAAATAAGTCCAATAAGCAATGGCCTAAGCTTTACCACTGACAGTTCCTGAGAGCAAAAATTCCTGGTTTGCAACAATACATTGTCAATATCCTTGAAGAGCCTTGGTGCTCTCAGATGCAAAAAGTGAGTGATCCAACAGCCACAAGGTCTTCAACTTGAGCAGCTGTCTCCTGCTCCAAGGTAATTCCCTTCTTTCAGAATGGCAAGGGTTCCCTTTACCCAAGTGAACAACAGAGGATTCCATACTGAATTACACCAATGCACACAAACACATACTATCACGCAGAAGACATGATCCTCTATAGGTATGTCTACACTTCCAGGGGTAAAGAGGGCTCAAAATTTGATGTCAGGGTGCCATTCCCCATGACCTCAGAGCTTTCCATCCACACTGGTATTTATAGCTCAAATTTCCAGGAAAAAGGCAAAAGCTGTCCCTCACATATGTGCTGGTGCAGTGGGACAGTAAGATGCTCTGCCCAGCCACAGCCTGCTCTGCTGAGAACACTTAACAAGATTTGGGTTCTTGCAGAGGCTGGGAGTGGGCTCAGGCTCTCCTCTCTCCAAAAAATCATAAATAACCTGAGTTCAGAACTGCTACCACCACTGCAGGTATTCACTGAGGATGGAAGGCATCCATCCACGTGTGTTGGAGAATGGCCTCATACCCATAAATTTTTGACAGTGTAGGCATACCCTTTCAGAACATGCCTGGCTTCTTTGCCTTAGATAGTAATCCACTTACTATTTAAATGGTTTCACAGAGAACACCATCTGCCCATTTACCTCTCCCTTTGACAAAGATTTGAAATTTGCAGCATTCACAGCAAGACAGAAGAAAATCCACTGCAGACATGTGCACGCACGTGCATTTGCTTGGTAACAACCTGGAAATCTCCTCAGCTGTGTATCAGTATTGATCGTGCTTTAGTCCCCAACAGAGAGATGGTTTGCTTCGTCTCGTCAGTCGTGGAAGGTTTTGGGTTTTCTCCACAGGTAATTTCCTCCAAAGTGAGCACAAACAATGCAGTCAGAAGAGCTCCAGAGGCAGACAGGGAAAATAACCTGGTAGTTGAGAGGAGTTTATTGACTTCCGCTGCTTATGAACAGCTCAACAGCATGGAGTCCTCCAGGTTGGTGTATCTCTATAATCTTGACCCACCTGGAGATCCATGGTGTCGAACCATGAACTCATGAAGACAGCATTGCTTCCAGTGTTCCTCTTCATCCTCAGCGCGTCCAACAGGGAATTTCTGAATCCTTTACCATTTCTTCTACGACAGACAAATTCCTTTGTTCCTTTTACTACCCCTTTTCCACCATTGTACAGATCAATACACATGGATAAGAGGTCACACACACTTTTCCTTTCAGCATTTGGTAAATGGCAGCCACTCTACACTTTCCATACTCAGTAACTTCTGTATCTGTTAAAGTATCAGAGAAGAGACCGCCATCAGGAATTACAAAATCTGGGATTCCTTTCATGTCCTAACCATCTCTGGGTAAGTTTTTCAGGTAGCTGCTTTGTTTTGCAGTGATGCTGAAGACAGTGAGTAACAAGGTGAGAAATGTATTCTGGTTGGCCAAGAAAGATTTATAAAAGGAGATTCCTCAGTATTTTTCAAAGATGAGCAGAATCTGAATTGTCTTCCCAGCCTCAAATCACATGCTTATGTCCAAGGAAGATGCTATGGTGATCATGGTGATTATCATGGTGGTCTTAGAAATTTTTCTACCATTTCCAGGCACAGTGCAAATATGCAAGCACAGTATAATAAACTGTCCTTTAGTTCCACTGAGTCTGTACTTCACTTTGGTGCCTCTAATGAGACCTCACTTGCAAGCTATTATTGTCAAGCTTTCTGGCCTGCCCATTATTCTCCTACACTTTGGGTTTGATGTATAAATAATAAATGGTCAGCATGATGGCTATAGGACCTTTAGGAAAAAGTATTAAGAAATCTTCTTTCTGTGAAAGTTTAGATAAATTAATTTTGCTTAAAGAGCAAGTTTCAGCTGACTGCTTGACATTAATTATCCTCGCCTTACAAAACTCCTCCAAGGTATTATATGAATTTTACAACATGCTATGCATTTTACAGATAGGTGTGCTGAGATTCACAGAAAGACTAAATGCCACCACATTATTATTTTATGCCAACAGATGACCAGTGCGGTGATTAAATTGTGTGGTGATATATTCTTGACAGCATTCTTTAACTTGCTTCGCTGGGGAGTGATAGCAGGATATTTTGAACAAATAGGCATCTATTTTGGAACTCATCTCCCCTACTGATTTGCAACCTAGCTTTCTTAATGAAGTTGGCAGGTAGGCTTGCCATTCATTTTTCTGCCACCCAAACAATATTTTTTTTCTTTTCGGGGCGAAGAGGCTGTAATTATTCACTACTGATGTACAACGACAACACATGACAGCATTTCCTGGCTGGAGAAGACAGAGACAAGACTCATGCCTGCCCCACCACTCTGTCACAGGGAGGAATCCCACACAGCCACCTCCCTCTGTAAAAGACTGGATAACCCAGGAAAAGCTTAAGAAGAGACCTTGCACACATTTAGGCTCCTGTTCAACAGCACAGCCAAAGTTACTCTCTAATCTTCTCTTTTTCTAGAACTGTAGAAAAGGAACAAGAAAGCAGATCTAACATTTAGTATTGAAATATATGATACATTCCTAAAATCATATGCAGAGATGCCAATGACAGTTCAGTTTTGGAAACTACACTGTATCAAGAAAGGACTACTTAAGACAAAGAAATTATTGCTACATCTTGCAGTTCATCCCTATAAAGGTGTCTCACACAGCTGTCATGACAGTATTTGAGTTAAAGAAATTTTTGGTTTCCACGATGGATGTGTTTGGCATTTATTTTCTTCTGCAATGTATTGGGATGATTATTTGCTCTGAGTCAAAATACATGTGCTAGAGCTGAGGGGTTTTAGGGATGTGCATCTGTTCTTGCTGCTTTGTCTTTATTGAAAATTACAACACTCTTTGTGCCATTAACTTTAGTTGCAGCAGAGATGCTGATGATGTCACAACAGGGACAAATAATGAGTATAAGCAGAAAGGATAAATGAAATCTTAGTCTTTGCTTTCATGCACCTGCCAACAGTCTTTTCAAGTAAATATATGCACAGTAATTCAAATTATGTTGATGCCATATACTTAGTTTATGGTGAAGAGTACATTACTCCCTGAGGTGCTGTGGGGAAATACATGGGATTCCTGCTTAGTAAGACATTATTCTTCAAATAGCCCAGTTGGAATACACGAACTGCTGCTGAGTAAACCCACAGAAATGTGCAGGCTGATAGGAAAACTAGCTCTTCTCAGAATGAAATAATGTTTCAAGATCTAACTGTAAGGAAAAAGTAAACAAAAGACACAGTATATGATACATAACTAAATTACAAGAGTGTGTTTCTGCAAGTCTTCTACAACTCAGCAGCAGCGCTTCGATCACTTTCCTGTGTATGGCACTGTAGATTTGTTGTTCCCTGTTTCACTTCCGTCAAACATGAATTGGAATAAAGTTTTACTAAAGCAATTGCCATGAGAAAATCTTTAAAGAATGGGGATTGGGAGCTGTCAGAAGGTACTAAGGAAGGTGAAAGACACATGAAATTTGTAATCTGACCTTCTAGTGCTCTTTTCATTTTCACTTACCTCTCCTGCCTCCTTCCCTGCTCAGGTAGGACTGTAAGCCTATACTTCAAATATGCTGCAGTGATGACTGACAGCAATGATGCCAATGTACTGTGGAAAGATAATTGATGTTGCATTCTGTCAGTCTCCCTTATGATATTATCACTGTAACAGCAAATTTCACTGCACCACCAGAGACAGCTTCTTAAGAACTTCCTGACTGTCAACAACAGAGCAGGCTGATAAGTGTGCCAAAAAAAAAAAAAAAGTTTGAAATGTTCTTTCTTGGCACAGAAAATATTTAGATTTTGTTTCTACTTCTGTCAAACTTACTGGCTGGGGATCTACTCCAAGGTTTCTTTAACGTGCCCAATTATACGTAGTACCTGCTGAATGACAGGTCATTGTCCGGATCCCATATCAAGCAGGATTTGATGCAATGGAGAAGGGGACAAAGATCTTTGGCAGATCTCAAAAGATAACCTCATCTCCATGATTTTCTCTGTCCTCAGAAGGCAAAGAGGAGTTTTAAGAGAGTCTATTCCTTCCTAAAGCCCTGAATTCTGTTAGAGGTTTTCGGTTTGGAGTAGAGCGTTCAGACTAATCGTTATAATACTGCAAACAATTATAGCCTCTAAAATATTAGATCTCAGCTGTATGTTATTGCAAAGTCTTTCAGTGATTGATTTAAAGTCATGTGAAAGGCATTTCTCATAGAAGATTTTCTTTTATTCCTCACTTTTTCCTTTAAACAGTTCTGGCTTTGGGCCTTTCTCTTTTAACATTACAAGGGCTGGATAAAACTACCTCTAGAGATCATTGGTATCACCAGCAGTAAATTACCAGCAATTGTGCTATTCTCTCAAATGATAATGAGCTGGATTAAAGCAGATAGAGAACGACTACCCTAATACAACTTGGGTAATTAAATTCCAATATGTAAAATTCTATCTGGCATTGCAGTGAGATACCATACTCTATTTCCCACCTTTTGATAAGATGTAATTCTGCTAAATACTCTGAAACAGCTGGCATGTTTCAGCCCAGAAGTGTGCTGAATATGATGCAGCTGAGAGCTTTTAGTGTACTGAAGTTGAATCAGTTGGTAATATATTTTATTAGTCCCTTAAGGTGATAGATAACATGAAAATGCATTTCCAGTGGCATTTGATTATGGAGAATCTAGCACGATTTGTGGAAATGTTGAGCTCTAACAGCCCCACCTGAAGACTATGAAAGAAAAGAGACTCCCAAAATCTCGGTAAATCAGCCTCATGGGCTTCTCTAAAATGCTACAGAAGACTTTCCTGTAATTACTGCTAGTAACATGAGGGAATGCCACAGAGACAAGATGAAAGCTCTGGATAGTAATTTTTATAATCTTCATAGAAATGAAAGTTCCTGGGTGGAAGTTATAAGATGAAAGTCCTGCCAAGTCAAGGCTTTTCCTGCCTATGCAAAGTTACTAGTCCAAGGGAAGTGTCAAAGAAATCAATTAGTATTTGTATAAAATTTATGTCAGGGTAGAATCTTTTCGAAGTGAATTTAAGTAAAAAATTTTCACTAATTTCTGTGGAGGACTTGATGAAGACAGATACCTGTTTTATAAAGTTGTGGGCTTCTCACAAGATGAAAAAAAATTCATTGTCTCTTAGAATCTCTGGGGGAAGTGTGTCTGTGTTGGTTCATTTTAATTTGGAGTAAGATGTTGTCTAATACTACCTGGCCAGAGAGGTACAAGATGAAGTTTTGTGACAACCAGGAGAGAAAGAAGATCTACTTTGACCCCTGTGGAAACAAGATTTCTCTTCCCAATCCAACTGTTTCTGAGCTGAGATTTCTAGATTTCTACCTAACGGGCAGAATTAATTTGATGTGAACTGTGTGTTGTGTACTACTGAGCTAATGAATAGTCTCTGATGGATGTGGTATCTGCAGGGCGTTTCACTCTGCTGAGTCACATAGTTTTTTGCAGTATGTCAAAAATGAAATGATTCTTCTAAGGGCCAGCATTTTTCTGAAGATAAATAAAGACCAACACGCAGCTAAAAATCTTTTTAAGGGACAGCACAATCCATCATTTCAGGCATGATTTTGACATTATCCAATATCCCAGCAACTGACCGTGCAAAGTGCCTGTCCCCAAATACTGCCACATGCCCTCTTCCATCCAAGAGTTATAACCAATACTGAAAAGATGAACGGTTTACTGTAATTGCTTTAATTGCCTTTAAAACCGAGCAGCTCTCTGATAAGTACAGGAGGTGATTGTCCTGCTTTACTCCAAGCTGTGCAGCCGCACCTCGATTCCTGTGTGCAGTTTTGGGTGTCACAATATAAGAAAGATATAAAGCTGTTAGAGAGCTTCCAAAGGAGGGCAACAAAGATGGTGAAGAGCCTTGAGGGGAAGCTGTACGAGGAGCGGCTGAGGGCACTTGGTCTGTTCAGCCTGGAGGAGACTGAGGGGAGACCTCACTGCAGTTACAACTTCCATGTGAGAGGGAGAGGAGGGACAGCCACTGATGTCTTCTCTGTGGTGCTCAGTGACAGGACCCCCTCGAGGGAATGGCCCGAAGCTGTGTCAGGGAAGGCTAAAGTTGGATATCAGGAAAAGATTCTTTACCCAGAGGGTGGTTGGGTACTGGAACAGGTTCCGCAGAGAAGTGGTCACAGCAAGAGTTCAAAAGGTGTTTGGACAATGCCCTCAGGCACATGGTGGGATTCCTGGGGTGTCCTGTGCAGGGCAAAGAGTTGGACTTTGATGACCCTTGTGAGTCCCTTCCAACTCAAGGATATTCTATGATTCTATGTTAAAACAGTGGCAGAAGCCAAGAGAAAACACAAGTCTGAAAAAATTTCCTCTACTCCAAGGTGTGCAATAAAGAGATCATCATTTTGAAACACTTGCTCATGAGATGTATCCATAAAAAGAGAGAATAGAATTTGAGTCCTGAAGAGTGCTGCATAGGACAGTATGCTAAAGCATTACCATAGTCATCCACAGGAATATCAGAGGCTTTAGTGATTAGAGAAATTTGCTTGAAAACTAGGAGACCGCTGTTTTTTTCACCTAAGAGACAATCCTACCCCAGCCTATGGGTCGTCATTTCCATCGGGGATTTAAATCAGATAACCCTTTGAAAAAGACTCCTACTAGCTGTGCCGTTATATATTGAAAACAAATAGCCTGCTGAGTGTTACCTACAAAACCCTGCCTCTTTGATGAGTTTAGCTTCTGCTGTGAGGAACATGGGATGTTTAATCTTGATCAAATGGGACAATGAACACCTTGATGTCCCTGGCATTTTCAAAAGAGATTATCTTTCACATTCAGATTTTTAACTCCTTGCCAGCTCTCTCCTCAGTGTTCTAGTCGTTTGCTTAATGCCAAAGAATAAGCCATATAAGTACTGCAAAATCTCAAACACATCACAAGCCATTTCTTGCCCTAAAAGGCTGAACTTCAATTCAAGATAGTCACGTGGTATTTTTACAAATTGCACTCTATCTATTACACTAAAAAAATTTAGCCTGGCAAAAGCAGTCCTTTTTCATAGTGCTGTTTTATAACTGTGCTTTAGGTAGAGCATCAATCCTCTCTAGCAGAGGACAATTTTTCACAAGAGTGTAACTCTGGTGTCAGAAAACCCAGTACTGTCACAAGGGTTCTGATCAATTAAGAATTGAGCACAAGCTTTCATAGAAAGATACAACTTGCCTGAAGAGTAAGTTGGTTTAACAAGGCTTTGGAGTTTTGTTTCTAATGCTACTTTTGGTGTTTGTTTGTTTGCTTGTTTGTGTAACAGGGTAAAACTCATGATGCCAGAAAGAAACTGGTGAGAGCGAAAGGTAAGACAGCACTTCTCATTCTCTTGTGTTTCTGCTGTAATGCCAAGTTCAGGAAATTAGATTAATTTTCAGGGAGACACACAGCTTTGCCAGTCCCTGAAAGCTCCTAAATTCTGTATGCCTGCTACACATCATTCATGACAGGTCACAAAGAGAAAGAACACTTACCAAAGCAGAAAGAACAATCCAAGGGGCAGCAGCACTACCCAAAAAAACTCAAATGCTGCTTACTACACAGGGCTTTACACGAAAAATGGACATATAGATTATGATGATCTCTTCTCTTGTCAATGCCACTGACCAAACTAAACAAAAAACTAGACATTTATCTTAAAGGAAAGTTGCTCTTTTGAAACAGAAATATCTACTTCAGGATGTTCTCTTTTAGAGACGGTCTTGTTTGGAGACTTAACTAGAAATCCGGCTTTGGTTTGGTCTGTTTTTCTTTTGGTTTTCCTACTTTGTAATAATTTTGTCTAAAAGCTAAAGGGAAAAGACAGGCAGGCAGAGAAATCTTGTAGTTAAAGGATAAATTGATTAAAATGAAGACAACAAAATTACATTAAAGGGCTGTGATGTGTTGCAGGAAAAAAGAAAAAAAAATCCACCACCAACAGAACAAAACCCTGGAAGATGAGGGGTTTATTACTTTTTGCTTTCAGAAAATGATGGTTGCTCTTTTGATCAGCTGAAACATTGTTTTAGAAGAACTGATTTTTCCCAGCTAAATGGAATGAAATCTGATTTTCTCTCTTACTACTGAAGCTCCCAAGAAATATGGTATTTTTGGAGCAGGCTGCTATGCATATCAAAGGTAACTGAGTAGAACAGCCTGGTAAAGTACACAAAATCAGGAAGAAATTTTGAATTCAACTCAAGCTCACTGTGCACCAGAATAAAAACCACAGCAGATATTAATTGCTTCTGCTACTTTCATGTTAATTCTTAGAAGAACTGCACAGCACAGAATTAGTTAAGTAATACCATGAAATACTTTGCATCCTGTCAGAAAGCAGGTAATAACAGAGAGTAAACCTCCTCATGGTAATACCCTGGAACAAGAGACTCTTTAAAGGTATTTTGGTTGTCCTTGCTTTTGTGGGGCTTTTTGCTATCCCAGGCTTTAAGTAATTTTCCAGACATTTTGCTTTAATAAAAGCAGAACAATGTGTCACATAGAAGTGATATTTACCAGCTGTTAGGTAATTTCCCAACATAACTCAAAGCTGTTCTCCTCAGCAGAAGGCTTTCTGTAATTCTACATAGGTTTTCGTATCTCCCACAAACTCCAGTTATATTATGAACGATTTTCCTTCTCCAATCAAAGGACGAAACTACTTCCTAAACAGTTTCTGGGTAAAGTGTAAGACTTTCTCTCACTGCTCCTGGATAAAAGGATGCTAGCTGCAAGCAGCCATGGATAACAGAAAAGATTTCTATTCAAACATTAGCATTTCCAAGGAGAAGTTTCCTTCTGAAGAGTGCTACTGAGTTTGAACAGCAAGCAGGGCTTTACAATTAAGTTTTTTAGTTCTTCTAAGCCTTTCAGGAGCCTTTTCAGTAACACTTCAAGAAAATTCACACAGATATGTAGGAGAATAATAATAATAATAGGGAGAAAGAAAAAGGAATAAGAGCTATGGTTTCTCTGCGCATTTTTTTTTGTTGGTTTTGTTTAAAATATATATATAAAAATATATATATTTATATAATATATATATAAATCTGCCTATAAATTATCTTCTAATGTAGAAAAAAAAAGAAAATTACAATAGCTAAAACTATAAAGAACAGAACTGTCTTCTTTTTTATTTCCAGAGCAGCCTGGGCTTTGAGAATAATTTCTCTTCCATCTTTACAGCTGAAAAATGCTTCTTTTCGTCTCAGGGGACTGTGACCGGCACAAAAATCACCCTCTGCCAGCTCTTCTGTGGCACATTCTGAGCAGTCAGGCCATTGACCTCAGCAGGCTAACACAGAGACACTCACAGAGGCAGCATCAGGTGGGTGTATTTCATCCAGGCAGTCCAGGGAGTCTGGAAATACCCTGCACTCCAAAGCTGTGCTAAAGTAACATGGCACGAATGAAGCAGACACATGAATGTTCTCATTTCTGCTCCAGGCACAGGCTGCCCTTCAGGGCTCCTTATTAAGTGCTTAATGCAGGAGGCCTTTGAAGTCTCTCTGGCCTGCAAGTGTCAGTCTCTCTTAATTTAGTGTTCCTTGTATTATTGCATTTGTGGACACTGCTGGTAGGTAACAAGGCAGGTGTAAGGGTGCTGGGAGCAGGCAGACAAAGGCTGTTCGTCTGCTGTTTATCTTGATGCCTCTGAAATAATTGCTGTTACTGGTCGCTGACAGCATGAAGGAGACGCAGCTTTTACCCTCTTCTTGTAACCAGATATTTTTAAAAGAAATACAAATGCAAGGGCTTTGACAGAAGCTGCCACAGCAGCATGACTGGGGTGAGCCTGCTCCAAGCACTGCGGAGGTGAGAAACATCAGTGGGTTTGAGGCTGGACTCTCTTTGCCAGCATCTACCTGTGGATATGATGGAAGGCCAAGGTAAAATGCACCAAGCTGGTGCAGCTTTTCTGGCAAGCAAGTTATAAATTATGCTGGGATAGGTGTCTTTCTATCACCCTGTGTGACAGGAGCTGGAATACCAAACCCCTCCATGCTGGCAGAAAAAAAGAGGGGCAAAAAATGAAAATTTGTACTGTACTTTCAAGAGAATACATTATAAGTAAAATAAAAATCAAGCCCCACATTTGTGAACCAAATTCCAGCTACTTTACTTGGTTTTAGAATTCCCTCTGTGACACTCAGAGCCTGCAAAGCATCGGAGGATAGAATTGTGCCATCTCATTCACTCTGCAAAGATCTCTACAGATGAACACATAGGGAATAGGATATCAGGTAGGGAGGTGCAAAAGAGAAAGCAGAGGCAGGAAAAAAGTGGAAAACTCCCTGTGTGTGAGTATTAAAACAAGCTCCTGAAACATGAAAAGGAAGAATGGAAAAGGATCATACACCAGAAATACAACAAAAAAACCCACAAACAAAACGCCGCAGAAATTAGAAACGAAAAAACCCCAAACTAGTGAATTAGAGAACATAATCAAGCTCCTTGTGAACCCCAGCCAAAAATGAAGTCTAGTTTAAAGAAAAACAGGGTAAGGAGAAAGACAGCTGGAGAAGAAATGACTGACAGCTAAACAGAGTTTAAGAGACAAACAGGAGTTTGGCTTAAAGCAGTGGGACGTATCCATCCCTAATCTATTTATCTAAAACAACTATCTTCGTTTGCTAACATCATTCCTTTCTCAGTCAACTGATTTGTCTGTGTTATGCTGCAAGGGTACAGTGGTTATCTCAAATTATCTTCTAAATCCATTCCTTCATCTTTAAATTACATTCTCTATGGGGCAGATATTGGGAAGTATTGTGATGTTTTTATTTATTTTCCTGTACATTTTCCATACAATAATGATAAGACACATATTAGTACTCACTTTAGCTCAGAACAGAGAAGCATAATTAATTGGTTTGGAATCATGCTTAAAAAATTGTGTAAGATAATTTTATGAGGTATAACTTTTTTATATATATATGTATGGGTGATCTCTAGATGCTACAATGTTTTCCTTTCAGCTGCAAAAGAGAAATAGATTTCAAGACTAAATTATTTCCTAAGGAGCAGAGCTGATTGTCCCAGGTTCTCTCCCTTTCATCTTACTCCTACATACTATTTCCAGATCCAGTGAGAGAGCAGAAAATATAAACCAACATCATTAACAGGTTTTTATGCTCCTCACCCCATGGGGATGGCTTTGGCTTTTGTCTGGCCAAAAAAGTGTTGTCTCAGCATTATTCTCTCCAGCCCTGTGGTCTGTCCTGTCCATACATTTCCCCTGCTCCTCCAACTCTTCATGTGATTCATGTGATAAAAGAAACTGAACCAGGTAACAACTGGAAGAAATAGCCTGGTAATCAAAGCCCTGCCACAGTCAGGCAGTCACAAACAACCCTGATGATATTTCATCCTACACAAGCACTGCTGTTTTATGGTGATACTGGTAGAAAGGCAATCATCCTGCAGGACTTTCAGCAGGAAAATGTGGAGTAAAGGTTGATTTCAAACTCATACCTGCCTACGTTGCCCAAGGACATGAAGAGCCCACAGCAGGCACAAAAAAAAGGTATTTCTGTTCAAAGTAGCAAATGAAGTCTGTTCTAAGAAATTGTCCTAGTGGCCTGACACAAAAAAAAACCCAAAAAAGAAACTGAAAAACATTCTAAATGTAAATGGATCCAGTCAAATCAAATGCATACTCTATTTTCCTTTAGAAAAATAACAAATTTTTAGGTCACAAGCTTATCATATAGTGGGCAATATCATGGTAGGAACAAGTGTATTTTTTAAAAACTACCATTATCTCCTAAGGCTTATATCTCCTTATTCTCTTCTCTTTTTCTCCACTAATTAGATTTTTCATCATATTTTGTTTCTTCACATACACCTTGCACACTGCTGAGCTGGTACTTTCATCTTTCAAAACAACATTAAGCAAAAAAGTTCAGCACGGTTTTTAAAACTTTGTTTTAAAATGAAAGAAATTAAAGGCAAAGAGTTCCAAGGAGCTCTTGAAACCTGAGACAATGCATTGTTTTGCATTTCTAATGAAGCAATTAGTAGGTTTTGTTGTTTTCTTTCCTTTTAATCTAGGCAGATGTTTTTCACTAGAATTCTTAGCTAATAGAAAATCGAATATTTTACTGAGGAAACACCTTTAATAAATATATTAAAGTAATAACTTTCTTGGGCCTCTGTAGTTTTTGGCAGTCATTGCTTTTTAATACAAATAAATGGCAGTTACTGACAGTTGGAGCTGTACTCTTTTTTTATCTTCCTCTCCTATTAGGCCTTTTCTTGTTCTTAAGCATAGGAAGTTAGTGAATCTGGAAAGAAATAAACCCTCTCTGCTCTAAAATACTTTCATTAGAGACAACAGTAATTCTATAATATATATACTAATAAGGAAGTTTAATACATAAAGAAATACTAATAATGCCTGAAAATGAAAGAGTAAGACTGTTTAAAAAAAAGGCTCAGTCTGAAATGGAAAGCTCCTTCCAACTACGGTGTCAGCTCAAAGTCTTAAAAAATAATTAAGGAATGTAAAGAGAAAGGGTGAAAAAATGCACTAAAAAGGTAACACTTCATCCTAAATTTGAACATGCAATAGAGATAAGCAGAGCTGAAATCTTACTCTTCAATCTCACATAGAGAGTGAAAACACACCTCAGGTGAGAAATAGGTTCATGGAGCAAACCTGATTATTTTTTTATTTGCTCCTGTTATTGCCATGAGTCTTCAACTTAGCCTGGTCTGTTCAGAACAATCATCCAGTCAACGGCATGTTAACCTAAAGCAGCACTAGGACACTTCATTGAAGTACCAAAATCACATCATTTTGGTCTCCAACCACTTATTCTAAAACATAGGGTGAACATTTTGTCTTCCAAGTCTGGCTGTGTGTTAAAAACCTGACTAAGGAGATCAGGGCACAAAACTTCAGCAGTAAAGTGCAGTGCTACTGCATAACTACAAACTCAGCCAGACTGCTCATTGCCAGCTCTTACAGTGAGCCAATCCTGAATACCAGCAGATTTTCTCATACTTGTACAGGTACACTTACATCCTGCATGTTTCAAAAATAACAATTCCTGTGCCATGTCAGTAGCAGCCTTCCTCCACAGATTTACAACACACAGGTGGGAAAGCAGAGCTGGATCTCTCCCTCACTGTGTGGAGACAGTAGATGAGAGCTCCTCATTCCCAGTTCAGGACTCAAATCCTGCAGTCCTGGCTTAAACAAATGCCAGTTACTCATCCAAATCTCCTCCCTGCATCTGAGGGACCACTTGTGAGTGTGACAGTCTCCAAAGTTTCAGCAGGAGAAAAACGCCCACTCTACCTCAGGCTAGGGACACAGAGGCTGCTTTAGAGGTGGCAGCTACTCAAAAAGTATAACCCCGAGCACTTTGCTGTTTGCAGAGCACGGGGAGGATAAGCCAGCCCACGAGATTGTGAGCAATACTGCAAACGTTGCTCAAGTTACCTCCAAACACTTCTATACAATGAGCCTGGGTATACTGTGCTGGCTGCATAAGTAGGAGGTCTAAGAATTATAGATGTTGCTAACATAAAGTTCAGTTATTGTTTTACATATAAATCTTAAAATTAAAATAAATTCTTTATCCTAAAGAGATCATTTCCCCCTCCCTCCCCCCACCCCCAACGGAAAAGTCAGTATGGAGATCCGCTCTCAATAAAAATTCTCAACAAAGAAATATCCAGCATTCAGGCAGAAAACATCTTTACCTATTTCTGCTCCAGGCATTTTTTTACTGCTCTCTTGAAATCTCAAACTCCCAATGACATGCTGTTGAAACCCTTAGGTTTCTACTTGGTATTATAGAATTGCTGGGAATAAGTTTTTGGGGTTTTTTGGATGATTCATTGGTTGGTTGCTTTTTTTTTTTTCTTTTTTTAACTAGTAAGTAAATTAATGAAAGATGAAATCTTTAACAATTCAGTATTGCAGTATTTTGACAACTCATATGATTATTGTCCAGACCTAAGGAAGCAGTTTATGTTAAGAGTGCACTGCATGGAAGCCCCGTCACTGTTTATCCTGCCTTTTGATCTGCCTGAGTTCATTCCCTCTCAGTCCCACTGCAGCAGGGTCCTGTAAGAGCCCCTCTGTAGTTCTCAACCTCTCTGCTGCTGCTTTACAATAAAGATACTAAAAGTATAACATGATATTCAGCTTGAAAAATGTGAAGGCAAGTAAATATTAAATGTGAGCACGGCAAGGAGATGTAAAAAGTAAGTGGACAGCTGGCATTTATTTCAGATCAAGATCTGCAGCAGTCAGGAGCTGGAAAATAAAAACAGTTTGTGACAGGCAATAACCTGTTGTGATGGTACAACAGCCCTCGTAATGAAGCTGCAATCACTCTTCTGATCTCCTGCTGCCTTGTTTCGTTCTTTTCCTTCTTGAGGAACTGGCACTTCCAATCTGTTCTAATTCTCCTGATTCTAGGCTTTGATTTATACTGCTCTGGCTATTGTACATCCTGTCAGAGGAAGGAGGAGTTAAGCCTTCGAGGTGGAAAGAGAGGCAGCAGTGACAGGAGGGTGAGTAAGAACAGAGAATAATACCAGCAATCAGACAATGCTGATGGGTGACGTACGAGCCTGCCTTGCTCTGTAATTATACATAATATTTTTTCTTCAGTCTTGGCTGATGCGAACAAATAAAATGTACCACCAACCCTCTGGGAAAAAAAAAAAAGGAAAAGAAAAAGAAAGAAAGCTCCATGTAAAATTATAGTCCAATAATAAGAGCATGGTGCTGAACTCAGAGTCAGGACATCTGGGTTCTGGCCCCTTGGCATCAGCATGAGACTAGACAGAACCCATCTATTCTTCCTGCTGCCTTTGTTTACTCTGATGCATTGAAATAGATTTCTAGAAGCTCTGCTTTGTTAACAAAGTGCAACAAATGAAGAACAGACTCTTTAGAAGTGATGTCTCAAATAGAATTTATCTAACCCTGCCACTTATGACACTTGTCTGTCTATTTTCAGGTCCCTGGGGCTCTGTGAGTCTCTCATGCTCTTTTTGGTCATCGTTTTATGGCTCTGAGACATTTTTGAAACATAAGAATCTCCAAGGAGGCAGACATCATTGGTGCCCCTATCCAAGAGTACAGCAATCACAAGTTGACATATAATAATTATTTTTTATATATACAGTAATACAGTAATTATAATAAATGATATAGTAAATAAATAATACTATAATAAAATAATAATTATTTATATTTTATTCATTGAAAATAATGCACTTTGCTCAATAATCAGCAGCCTTTTATTAAGTGGAAGGATACTTCTCTGAACTCAATAATCAATGTAAAACCAGGCACATAAGGTCTGATACCACCAGTAACTTTAATCATACTTGAGAGTGATGCTTATTTCCATGTGATTGACCAATGCTTCTTAAAAATGCATTCCATTTCTTAGTTCAGTAACTGTCTATATTCTACTACCTAACAGTAAGAAAGTCACGGAGTAAAATATACCTTGCAAACACTTCCAAATGTGCTGCCCTGTATTTTCAGCACGTGTGAATAGGTTTTGTATGTAAAAGAGGAGATGCTAACAAATGCGGGTGAAAAGATCATGAAAGATTTTGCAGTCTTTGCTCAGATTGGATACTATTTCATTCCTTTAGTGTTTTGTGCCAGATCCAGGGACTATCACTCACAGTATGGAGCAGTTGATGTGACAAACATTTCTGGGGTGTTTGTTCAGTGGTGAAGTACTACCCAAAGTGAATAAAAGAGCAGTTGCCTCAGTCCTAAAATGAGCTGAAGAGACAGCAGGTAGTATAAAAAAAGGCAGTGCTAAAGCAGCAGAAATGTCGTAAGGCAGGAATCACTCTGCTTGCTTTGCAAGTTTTTGCGAACTTTTCAAGAAAAGGGATGATGGAGCAGCCAGTGCTGAAGTGAAGGAAACCATGAGACAGAAATTAACTCCCCATGGAAGCCAAGTACTTGAGATCCAAGCTTAAGATCACACCTTTTCCCTTGGGACACACAGCCAACCAGGTTTGCACTTTTGGAGTGGACTGGACTCTGTGCCACATCCAGGATGGAGGGGATGCAGCACAGTTTCTGTCTTTTGTGGAAGCAGTCCTGGTGTATGCAAGGAAAATGTGCCCAAAGAGGGTTTCTACTACTACCCACAGTGTAGACCTGCAGTTTGTTATTTCTTTAAAGGCACTTGCCTTCAAAATGGCAAGTGGAAGATGCAAAATAATGCTAAACCGTAACATATCAGTGTTATGTTCACAGGTATTGAACAAAAAGATCCTTCTTCAAGATGTGATCAAGAACAGGCTGAGGATGGAGTCAGCCACCAGTGATTTGCAATAATTATCTGATGTGGGAAAAGGAACAATAAATACAGCCCTCCTGAACAGCCCATGCCTTTGGTTTTGTCTTTTCTCCAAGATATTTCTGGTTTGGGATCTCTCCCTTCAGCTCTGCTGCTCTTGAGCCCTTACAGCAAAAGAGAACAGTTGTCCAGCCTGTCTTGCCATCTAGAGCACCTTCAGCTTCTGCCTATAGATATCAGGTCATTAATTTAGAGGTGGGAAGCTGGTTCACATGGGTTAAGTGAACAGTCACACACAAAAAGTACCAAGTTCTCAATACTGAATGTGAAAAGCTTAAAAGAATCTCTTGGCCTTGACATAATAATTGAAACTATTAATCAGACTGTGAAGCTTAGCCAGCACACTTGCAGATGTACAATTTAAAATATAGGGGGGAAATATCCAGTGGACAAATTAATGACAATTAACAGATTGTTCAGCATTGGTCATTTTATTTTCAGCTATCTGAAAGCAAAAAAAAGCGTCAGCTGTCTGATGAGACCAGTGACTGATGAGACCCAGGACTGAGGGCATGTCTGTTCTCAGAAAAGCCCATCTCCACACAACTCTCTTTGAGGCTATTGGGAAGACAACATTTTTCTCACGTCTTTCAGGTTAATGGCACTCAATAATTTACAGCCATTTTCCTCTATCGAAGCCCGCTAATTATGTCTCCATAATAACCATTGGTGTTGGCATTACACTCCAGCACACCAGCCTGATCAGATGGCTTTGCTTGCAAACAAATTTCATCACCATCACCCCAGAGGACAGCACAAGCTTATAAGGACCTCATGAGCAAAGCTGAGTGGAGAGGGTGGCAGGCAGGAATATAAAAGAAGTGTGTGATTTTGTCCCACATCTATCCATTACCTAAAGTCTGACAATTTTTTGTGTCCTGCCCTCTCTTCCTCAGGCTGAGAGGGCAGAGATAACAGCCAGACAACCTCACAGAAGTGGCAGGCTGCAAACTGTTCAAAACAGCGCTGTGCTTCTGCAGTGGATGTGCAAAATCAAGAAAATCAGTAGCTCTACGTGTGAGTGGGGCTGGTTAGGTGAACACAGCTCATTGACTCAAATACTCATGCAGCAGACGAAGTCATTTGCTGACTGACTAGGTTGTGTCTTTGAAAAGAGTGATGAGAAGTACATGGTGGAAGGAAGAGGAGTATGGAGGGTAGAGGAGTAAAAAGGAA
Source organism: Eulacestoma nigropectus (assembly GCA_013397775.1). Classification (NCBI taxonomy): domain Eukaryota; kingdom Metazoa; phylum Chordata; class Aves; order Passeriformes; genus Eulacestoma; species Eulacestoma nigropectus. The sequence goes on along the minus strand of VZTE01000434.1, from coordinate 819,976 downwards.
ACTGAACAGAAGAGTTCTGCATTTTCAATCTGCTGGATGTAGACCGAAGAGAGAAAGTTTCCTCTCTCTTCTCCCAATCCGAAACAGACAGCTGCTTTCCACATGATAATAAATCTTTAACTTGTTTTTATAAAAATGTTGCTCTCTTCAGTTAGATGTTTAATTAGAGTAACAATAGATTATTAAAAAATAAATAAATGTGGGACAGCTTTGGCAAAATTTATCCTTTTAATAAACATCAAGGAAAGAAATATTTGATTTTTAGCTTATTTCTCCAATTAATCCTTTCATTCCTCATTGTGTGGAAGATAGCATAATCATCTGCATAATCATCTATGTATAAATAGTGATAAGAGCAACTGCATGTACTCTGTTGTGGAGAATGTGGAAGGTTTTTTTCAGAACTCTTTTTTTCTTTTGCCCTTGAGGGACTGCAGGTAGTCATCTCAGCAAGCAGCAAGAAAAAAAAAAAAAAAACATAGGTGTTGTACCAAATCCCAGGTACTCCTGAGCTGAGGAACTGGTTCTGGCCCTGCACCACTGAATGTGCAGGACTGCACTCATAACTGGGATGACATGTACATAACTTCCTATAGGAACACAAACAGCTATGTCATTGTTTTGCTAATTTGCTTGAGAATGCTTATCTAAGCAAGGACCAGCTCTCATTTTCCTCACTGTGCAGTTCCCTTCGGAGTTTAAGGAACAGTGGGAGATCGGACAACACGCAGACCTTCTCCCTTTTCCCCGGTGGGACGTACCCAGCACTTTAAAGCAAAGACAGTGACGTTCTCACTTTGTAGCTAATCGACTCCACCACTAAAAAGGACTGACATCTTAGCAGAAGCAGCACTGAGGGCTAACTGGAAACACACCTTGGTTCCTACCAGGGCAAAGAACTCTGTGAGGTGCTGTCTTCTTTTAGCACCTCTCCTCCTGCTTTCATGCCTGCCTCAGAAACACTCATCAAGCCCCAGCTTGTCAAGCCCTGGTATCAGAGAAAACGCGCTGCCAGCTGACAAGGACTGGATTAGGCTCCTTCTGAGGGTGCACTTTAAGCACCCAGAGTGGTTCACTGCAGAGCAGCGAGAGGTCTGGCACTCAGCACGCATACCTAATCCTCTCACATCATGGCAGGGAAACACGGGCTGAGCAAGAGACAACAGTCTTTGGAATGCCTGTGTCTGTACTCACTCGGTGATCCTGTGGGCCCTTGTGGTGTCCAGGATGCAGTGAAGCCAGGATGGGCTGTGCACAGCCTGAATGCCCTCCCCCAAGCCCCACCTGTGGCTGACCATTGCAGCAAAGAGAGGTGGGTTAAAGCATAGTGGGGGAGAGAGTTAGCATGATGACCACTGAAGTCTTCCAGGTGGCCTGTACAATAACAAATCATTACACAAGAAAAGCTAATAATCACTCCTTAATGCTGCAGTGCAGGAACTGGCTTCAGGGCAGAGAACAGCAGGTTGAAGAGATGAGGGTGTTTGTCAGCACAACAAAAATATGTTGGTGTGATCCCTAACACAGAGGTCTTAGCAGACTTTCAAAACAAGCAAATGATTCCTCTTTATCATCTCTTCTCTGTCTATGTGTTCAGCTGCAAAAAATTTCTTCCTTCCTGGTTGTTGTGCTTTTAATTTTGTTCCTTTGTTTAAGAAGCAATAATGTGCAATGAATAAAATCTTGATCTAGAGATATTCTTGTGAAATAAATAAATTATTAAAGAAAAAAAAAAAAGTGAGAGCTCTCCTGGGCTTTTCTCCTTGTTCTTTTTGTTGTCTTGCATTAACACCACTGCCAGGGGGTTAGGAAATGGGTTTAACCACAGATTCCTCATGGCTTGAAGGAAATGGATGAAGATCTTTTTGTTTGCTCCACCCACTCAAACTGGAATAAAAGTTAAATTGAGAGCTTTTCACCCACTAAGATGTGCAATCAAGAGTCGCCGAGCCTCCCAGCTGACTCAACCTGAACATAGCATCCAAAGCATATAAGAAAATGCAGAGGATGCATTTCTCCTTTGCTGTTGTGCTGTAGGCATTTGTTTTGCTGTCATCCTTAGCACAAAATCAAGGCATCCTCAGCTGATGGATACTGTCTACTGACCTGCACTGAGGAAACTTTGCATATCAACTCTTAAATGGTGGAGAAAAGAAATGTGAAGGAAGGGCAAGGGGTTCATTCTCATTCAACTCATAGCGTCATAGAATATGCTGATCACCAGAAGATCCCCTTTGAGAGAGAATGACCAGCCTGCCTGTGCCCCAGGAAAAGGTGATTCAAACAGTCTTCAGTGGGATGGAGCCTCTAGAAACTGCACCTTTTGTCCACAGCAGCCAGATCCAATGACTCTCCCTGATGAGCAGCACTTTTGATTTCTAGGCTGCCACTATATCACCTTGTCACACCTTCCCAAGCAGGCTGAATGCTGCTGTCAGTGGTTTGGGTGGCTGAGTGCTTTCTCTCTGCAGCTTTGCACCTGCTGTTCCCTCAGGGTTCTGAGCCCTCCCACACAGTCTGCTGGGGTCGTTTTTCAGAGTTCCTGGAGCAGTGCTTTCCCCTCACTCTTCCCAGTCTTATTCTCACACTGCTAACCTTATAACCTTGCACCTGCACCCCCCAACAGCCTTTCTGTGCTGGGTTTTCATAGGCAGCACTTGCCACCTGGGACATAACAAGATTTTTTTCCCCCTCCTTTCACTGTATTTTAGTTATAGCTTTCAGTTTATGCAAGGGAGACAATAATGCTCATGTATGCAGAAGAAATTGGCCATGCAGCTCCTGCCCTGAGCAGTGCATGCTCCAATCAACACTAACAGCAAGCAATAACAGCCAGGAGAGGTCTGGAAATCCTGGTTGTTTCTCTTCCCAGCTGAGTGGCACACTGAGAACTTCCCCTTTCTCTTTTGTCTCTCCTCTTTTTTTATGTTTTTCCTAATTTTTCACAGTTAGAGACAATGTTTGTTGCTGGAAGCAGAAGAATGAGAAGAAATGCCAGAGGTGTGACCACATTTTACCTTTCTCAACTCACTGTTTCACTCTAAAGAGAACATCTATAATGGGCACAAAAAGGCCTTAAGCTGAAAGAGAATTGTGTCTGCAAGGTTGGAATCTTACAGTTGCAGACAGTGGGGCAGGAAAGCACACTCTGAGGATGGCATCGAGGTCAGCCTGGCAAGGTGTATTTTAAAATTCTCCAACTGCTACAATGAACAAATAAAACAAAGAATCTTTGAATTTATTTGTAGGTGGTCTTCCAGTGGGATTAAGCTAATTAAACAACTTTCCAAAGCATCTTGTAGTAGTTTTAGTAAGAACTTAGCCAAGAAGAACAAAAAATTTCTGGTGAGCAGAAAAAGTAAAGCAGGCTGAGCATTGTCCAAAGAAGATGGCTCACCTGATGACTCTGAGTGGGGCTCTGAGTGCAAAAGCAAAACCCTCTAAGCCCGTGTTCCCACTGTTCTCTCTCAGAAGTGAGCAAGAAGTGAGCAAGCAAAGGGAACAGGCACACAGTGATACCACCCCAGCATAAGTTGGGATACCAAACCATGGATAGCTGCCTGGGCCAGCAACACCCGGGGTCAATGGAAAGGCTCTTACTCTCCAAAGGCCCATGTTATTAGGTAATTTGCACATGGAATAAAGAGCAACTGAATGTTTGAAAGATAACATATCCTTCATTTCTTTCTGTGGATGCCCAGATTTGGATAAGATTAAGGGTAAATTCAGTCCTGTTCCAGAAAGGCTGCCGAACGCTTTAAAATCTAAACAGGAAGGACAGACAAAGCTTGTGAGAATGAAAATGTTATTTTATACTATTTCCATGTTAGAAGCTGAGGTACAGGAGGTTACTGAGTTTGTCCAAGGCCATGTGGTGAAACCAGGAATTCAGCCCTTGTCACTACTTTCTGAAAGCACTAACAAGAAAATTGCTCCTCACCTTTTTAGCTATGTGTCATTTCCACATCCCACTTTCATTTTTAAGAGGAATTAAAGACAATAGTGTGGAATATTAGTTGTCAAATTTGTCATTCAGAAAGGATGGCAGTGCTTGACTTATCTGGGTTTTTTTAAACCAGATATTTTGCATTCCCCTGTGCTTCAAAGGAGGAGATACATAGTCTCACTCCGTTAAAGAAAGGGAGAGAGATAGTTACAGGCTTCCTTCAGACAAAACATAACAAATGGTTTTGTTCATCTTCTTTCTTTTTTCTTTTCTTGCTTTTTTCTTAATTGTATACTTTGGGATTTTTTTTCCTTTACTGAAGCACATAGCAAAATAATTAATAACAGTAGGATATTCCTTGCAGGAAACTGCTTCTGATGTCAAAACCTTTCAGTAAAAATCCCTACATTTACTCCCAGTGGATCAGATTGTTAAAATGACTAGCAGACATCAAACAGACATTTTTAATGAGAATTTAACTAACAGTGAGCCCTTCATTTATTCTTTCCTTCTGGTGGCAGTTAAGTGTGCTGGTTATCACAAATGTCAAAAGCAGAAGTGTAACTTATTTTATCTTCCTTCTTCCCTAATTTTCTTCATATTTGAGAGCCTTCTGTGTTTGGCTAAAGGAAGAAACTTTACAACCAAGATTCCCTGTTTAAAGTCTCACTGCTAGGGCTCAAGGTCATACTGAGAAGGCACAACATTGCCAGGTTAAATATAGCACTTTCTTTGGTGATGGCCTCTCCTTTCATGTCACTTGTGCTCTGACAGCTTCCATCAGCTGAATATACACTGCTAGAAAAGTGAAATTAGTGTGGGTGAAAGATGCCAGTAATGGACCAGGGGATCAGTTTGACCTTAGCCTAAGCATGGAAAAGCAACAGCAGAGAAAACATCTCTCTTTTACTTCTCACCAAGGTCTGGAGCAGTTGCAGCTTCAGTACCTTTTTGTTTGAAGGATACCAAACATTTTATCTTATCCTCCTTTTCTGAACAGAAACTTCCCTGGTAAGCAACTCCTACAGGCTCAATTTTACAACACTCCAGTGTGAAGACAAACTCAGTGGATGGAATCTGTCTGCTCCTTTTTTTCCATTTCCATTCAGCATCACAGCTGAACCTCATTACCTGACAATCTGCGGGAAGTGAATCCCTACCACACAGTCATGGGCCCAGGAAGAATTATTGTCCCTGCCTCAAGATGCTGAGCCAAAGCCTACCCAAGGTAACAAGAGTTGGTCTCTGACCTCAGCAGACTTTGTGTCAGGCCATAGGAATGTGTCAAAAATCAGGCAGCAGGTTGGTGGCACAGTCAGGAGCTTATCTGTCATCAACTTGGTCTCAGTCCGGTGTGCTAAGTGAAAAAATCCTTTAATTCAACCCTCATGCTTGAGCAAAGCTAGCACCCTTAGTCCTGGAAATGTCTGGGATAGTCAATGGATTATTATGGAGAGAGATCAAAGAGGTATCCAAGTCTAATAAAATGGTAACCATCGGTGAGTTCACCCACCTATATGTTAGTAAGTCAGCTGGTACAAACAGATTAAAAAACCCCATCAATTCCTAAGGGATTTCTAGAATAAGTGGAGAACATAAGAGTAGGTGCTCTTAATTAAATAGCTGAAAACTTGATACAGTCAAAACACTGAAAAGTAATAAACTTGTTACTACATTAAGAGCGTGAGACAAACTGATTACAATTAGCGAACTGCTTAAAAAGTACTAAAGGCAGAAATAAAATAAATTAAAAATAAATAAAACCAAAGAATGAAAGAGAAAGGAAGTAAAATCCATGGATTCAAAACAACAGGTATTTCAACAGACAGTTTCTTGTTCAGTGAAGTGATGTAGAAAGAAAACTGGAAGGCAAGATAGGAAAAAAGTCACGGTGAAATGTTAAGGTCCAAGAGCTTGTTTGAGCCAAGCAACCAGCTTTGAGGAAATGACACTTTGTCTCTGGTGAAGCCCATGGCTGAGAGGGTATTAAAATAAAACACAAACAAAATGTCAGTCGTAAATGAAGAGGGCCAAGGATGCACAAACTGACAAGAGCTTGTGGGGGTGTGTGCAGAGGGGGGAACTGCAGGATATTTCTGAAAGGTGTTGAATACACCCAGTTTAGGAGGGAACCAAAGGGATCTGCTGCACATCAAGGGACTATTTGGAATAATTAATGAGGAAAAGGACTTTAAAGAGCTTCTGAATTATTTGTTTGGTTAAATCTCCTCTGCAAATAATGCTGTGCCAATATCCATGTTAGACCTATTTTTTTTCAGGACAAGAAAGCACATGAGCTGTCAGAACGTGAAACATTGAAAGGGGAAACATTGGAACAAACTGATAAACTAAACAGCAGCCTATCACAAGGACCTCATGGTTATATATGCAAGGGTTTGGAAAGCATTTGAAATTGAAGTGGCTGTGCTGATAGCAAAAATATGCAAGTTGTTGCTGGAGTTAGATACGCTACAGAAGGAAAGGAGGGTAGAAATGAGCATGCCTATCTTTAGGACAGGCACAGGATTAATCTTAGGTATTGTATACTGAAAAACCTTGTTTCACTTCCAACTTAATTGATTGAAACTAACAAAAACTAGATTTACACATAGGAGAGGAAAAAAAATCGTAGGTTTTTTTAAAGAAATGTTGTCTCCTATATAGTCTTTGAAGCATCAGGCTAAAAGACCAAGAAAAACAACCTGACAAGTATATAACAGGTATTTATATATTGCCTTAAATTCTTTGACAAATTTAAGTTCTGATAGAACAGGCAGATTATTATTACAGGCTGGAAGCTGGTTAAGAAAGAGAAAACAGAAACTACACATAAACGATCCTTTTTCAAAGTAAAAGATTAACAGTGGGGTTGTCCAAGAACTTAGAACTTCTTTACTGAAATTATTGCTCTTAGAAAAAGGTAATAAGGATTGAAATATTTCATAGTATGTTAATTAAGTTGGGTGAATCTAACATTTGGATCACTAATGGAAATTGACGTTGGCTGATGCAAGACAATCACAGGTGGAGTGAAATATTTGGAAGCCTTGATGCCTTAGGTTCTAGCTTTTATATTCTTCAAATCCTGTGTTGCCTAGTTGTACCTCTGAAGTTTCTTGTAGCCTGTTAACTTCTGTTCTCTCATGTCAGCTAGACATAACAAAGCCTCTCTGAGCTTGTTGTTCAAGGACACTTAGACTGTCTTAGGCCCAAAAGGTGTGAACTAGGACCTCTAGAGAGGTGGAGAAATTGAAGAAATTCCATCATTAGCTAAAGTTTTAATTGGCAAATTTATGCTGATAGGCAAATGAACCAAACCTATAAAAGTGTGAAGAACTCGTGACTCGTCGTCCATCTTGGGGTTCATTTTGGATGTGGCCTTTGGCTCCCCAGGGTGTACCTTTGAAGGCTTTTCAGATAAATATCCACCTTTATTCCCTTACTCCTGTCTAGTCTCTGTTTCTAGGTAGCCCCTCAAGGCATCACTTTTCTGGGTTCTAAGCCAGCTGTGGCCACCCAATATGACATTACAGTGAACAACCCAATTCTGATCTATTACAGCAGTGGTCAGAAAAAAAAAGCCCAAACCAAACGGACAAAATGAAGCTTTAATTAGCATGGGAGGAGTAAGAGGTGTTAAAATGGAAATTATTTTATTGTTCTTTTCTTCTCTCATGGTTGAGTAAAAGAATGGCACTTACACAATGAACTGGCTGTTCCAGTTGGTCTTTTCGTGTTGTATAACAGAGTGTATATCAATAACACTGAAAGACAACTAACTTAAATAGATCAAAAGCTGTCTGGAATATGACTTTCCAAGGGAAACATTTAATTAACCTACTGAATTCACTGCTACATTCTATCACTAAGGTACTAAACTTACTGGGAGGCAGAACTGGATTAGTTGCTTATCTGACCAGTGAGTACATCTGCAGCTTGTCTAAAATCGCTAGAGGTTTCCATTTGGTGAGGGAGGTGAGTAGATCTTTTTGTCATTTGGAAGAGATCTCTGGGTAGTGAGCAAACTCAAGCTCATAAAAATCTTTTACCTGAGGGCAGTGCAGATATCTAGGGCAGCATTCCCTACACCTGCCTTTTTAGTAACCAACGCTGATAGAAACACTCTACAGGACAAGACAAAACACCTGTCTGATCCAATGCTGTAATCATTATGTTCTAATGCTCTATAAGTGGGTGACTGATGCCTTTTTGAATAGGAAAATAATGAGCAATGAGAACAAATAACACAAATTCTGTTAATTATTCATGCTAACATTCACAAAACTTTTGAAATGTGTGAATATTTTCATGAATAAATCATTGGTCACTGGCTTGCATTAAAGGACTTCAGAAATAATAGCAGAATAAGCTTGTTGCCATTACTCATGAACAAAGTTATGAATAATTTTCAAGATATGACTGCTTTGCTTTCTAATTGACTGAACATGAGATAGATGAGTTTAAAATAGACATCAGTAATTCATTGCAAATCTGAGAGAAAAATTCTCAGGACGCTATGAAAATGCTATGGGCTATAGTAGAAACCTAATTTTCCCCCATGTTCAGTTTTTGCTCATTTTTGTTTCTCACACGGTAGAATGGCTTACAAAAGAGAAGGATCTGATCTTCAGTGTTTGCAGATCATTCTACCTGCACAGAAATAAAGAGATCTTTATATATTCAGGCTACCTGAAAATCCGGAGCCAGAGAAATCACTAAGTAAGAGAATTCTTTTAAATTACTAGGTTTATTTTATCACCTTGGTTTCCAACACTAATTTTGACAATGATTCAGAAGAAAGATCTGTGGGGATATTCTTGTCTCATTACACCAAACCAAAAAAAACAAGCAATCAAAAACCTAAGAAAACCCACATATGCCCACAGTTTACTCAGAGCTTTTCTAAGGGCTTGAGGGAAACCCTGGGAAATGCTGATTTACAGAATTTCTTGCCTATTTATGTTGTGGCTGCTCACAGAGTTCTTTATTGCCATCACTGCGAGAGGTGCCCCGTGCTATTCCCAATGCCCATTATCACATTGCATTTCCCTTTCAGCAGAGTCTAATGAAACAGAGCTGTTCCATGAACAGTTGTCAAAACACTGGCATATTCTAATTACAACACTTACTATGTTTCTGTGAAACTCAAATTCTGAGCTCGATTGCACCAGAATAAACCAGACGCAATTAAAATCACTGGAGGCACCCCTGATTTGAAAGAATGTAATTAAGATCTGAACCTAGCCCATGGAGTCTAAAGAAATACTGGAATGATGGGAATCAAAGAATCATCTTGTCAAACAGAAAACACGCAGAAGACTCTGAGCAAAGCAGCTGGCACTAAATGTGGTCTGTTTCATTCTATCCATATGATATCCTTAAAAATGAATACATGAAGCACATGGACTACTGAAATCCCATTGCATACCTTAGTGGCACTGGCAAGCATTCTTTAGGAAGTGCTTGATGGAAATGAGATGAAACTCACTCCACCCTGTCTTATCCTCTTGGGACTTCAAATTACATTATATGAGAGATATTCTTTGGAAGACCTGCTGATATATAACCCTCTCTATGGGGAATAGATGATGTTAGACATAGGTAGCAATATAGCTCTAAAGGTAGGACAGGCAGTCCAAAACAACAGGCAGCTCCACAGCCTAAAGCACTTTTACGTAGAAGAAAGCTCAGGGTGTATGGGAAAAGGAGGCAGCCCTTTAATGCAACTTCAGGAGTGGTCTCAACTTTTAATTCTGCCCACTTCAATCAGGGAAGTGTAGGAAGGCAGTGGGATAAGTCAGCAAGGGCTCCCTCCTCGATTTAATACGGAGAGCTAGGGAATGCAATCTGCTAGGCACAGGTGTTTGGCAGTCAGCTGGCGGGATGTGGACAAGCAAGTAGGGAACTGTATCTTTTTGGGCAGCTCTGACACAGGAAAAGCTGTGGAGACCCTGGCAAAACTGAAAGCTACCTTTGCCAAAACAGAGGAACAGGAAAAGATGGGTAGGAGGTGTGCATGGAGTCTCGTTTAGCTACAGGAGTTCTCAGTGCTTGGTTCTTTCTGCAGCCTGGTTCTTAGAGATGGGAATCTCTAAGATGGGTTTAACAGGGCTTGAAAACCTACCACACCATTTAATGCTACCATACGTTAAATACCAGCATACAATTTAAGCCTTTTAAGATTTAAGGCTACAAGTATTTGTGAAAAAGTTATCCCTGTCATTCATATGAGCTGGATCTAAGCCCCTTCAGCTTTTCTTAGCCTGATTACTGTTGCCTATCCCATCCACCCACCTAAACAGCCAGTATAAGGTCAGGGCAGCAGTTTCACAAGTGAGTAATCCTCTTCTGTGCCTTCAAATCTCTCAGAATTAGCTGAGAGTCGCTTCAAGCTGTGAAGCTCAAAGACAGAGAGATCCAAAATTTCCAAATAAACAGCCACGCATAGTCTGGGCTTCCCAGCTCCAATTTCTTCCCATTTATTACCCCGCAGTTTAACCCACCCAAGCCATAATCTCGGAGTGACCAAACCAGGATCAGCCGAATCACCTGAACACCCTCTGCCTTTTTTTTCAGCTTGGGATTTAGAAGACAGAAGATCTGACTGTACACAGACACTGGGAAGAATGTCCTTTTCTCATACCATTTGCTTCTCTCCCTCTGCTGTAGTCTGCCATGGAGCCTCACGCTCCTTGCGCCCGCTGATGCTCTTCCTCGCCTGCCTCTGGCACTAGAGGGCGCGGAGATCTGGGCTTCGAGCTGGAAATCCAACTCTCCGCGGCTTCCGACTTTGCCTTAAACTGAACTCAACTTTCAAAACGGTCTTGATTTCACAGAAAGGGAATTGGCTTCATTACTACTGGCTTGTCTGAGTTCCCCATGCTGCATTGCTATGGAAACAAGACCAGAAAATACGTCTTTTGCATGTAGGTCATGATATTACTGGAGAAGGGAAAGTCGGGTGAACGGGTGAGTGGGTTACAGGGGTGAAGTGGGACAGAGTAACCTCCTGGGATTATATTAACAACAGTCAGGGATTTCATAGTAGCTGTTCTCAAAAGACTATTGAATGGGGCACCCAATGGGCTGAAAGAGCCAAGCATTTTGGGTAGCTGAGAACCATGACACACACACAGGGATTCAGCTCAGAGATGACAACCTAAGTGATAGTGGGCACTGGGCTGAACACTTTGGAGGAAAAAAAAAAAAAAGGTAGTTTTGTTCATAGATTCTCTTTTAAACTGATGGCTTCAGTTTCCCCCTTTCTGTGTCTTGGTCTCCATCCTGGACGATGACAGAGCACAGCTAGGCTGCTTTCCCTTCCACCTCCTCAGGACATTCTTGATCACACATGGTTCGGATCTTCCTGAGCTCTGCCCAGATGCAGTTACAACCATTCTGGTAGCGGACACTACTCAGAATCTTGGATTTGGATGGGAGAAAAGCATGACCTTTCCCTTTTTATAATTTTACCCTCCATCCAAAGCAAGCTGGGGACATCCTAGACTCCCCCTCCCCATGTACTGGGTCTCATTCCCAAGTGGACTGCAACCCAGAAATCACAGAGTGCTGAGGGAAGGAACAGAGCGGGCAGTTCAGTGGGGCACATGCTCAAAAAAGCAGTGAGATTACTGCACTTCTCACTCTCCTGGTGCAAAAGCAAAGAGTCCAGGAGTCCTGCAGAGGGGACGTTCAACCAAACTTATACTCAAAGAGATCCTAGAGGAAAGAGGAAGTGTATTCCGTGTAGCTTAGAGAGGTTTATAGATGAGTCACCGAGAGTGGCTGGTGTCATAAACCACACAATCAAAGCTGGTGTGTATTCAGACAGGGGCTGTGATTGCAAGTGATGCAATGCCATAAAGGCAGACAGCATGCATACTTCTGCTCTCCTGTATTAACCTTCCTTACTGTTTTTTACAGCTTGTGGATTCAGTATTTCCCCCATGTAGCTGCAAGAGCAGGCTGTCAAGCAGAGGTTAGACCTTTTCTTGTCTTTGCCTTTTTCCTTCTGCAAAAAGAATATCTTCCATAAGGGACAAGGACGAGCCAGTGTGTGCAAACACACTGGTTGATACATAAAAACGGGAATAGATGTCATTCTGGCTAGATTTACAGCAAGAATTTCCAGTTGGAAAAAAAGCCCTCTCCTTGCCCTAAAAGGAAGTTTAGCAAATGAAAATAGTAGGAATAAACAATCTTACAGGGGTGGGAAGAAGCGTCCCTTGTCCTTCACCTGGAGAAGGGGTAAGAACTCACCCATGGGCCCGTGTGGGCGAGTTACAAGCCCTGACAGCCTCCCCTCGGAGCGGGCAGAGGGCACAGCCATCCTTCAGGAGCACCTGGCATCAGGGCCCTCCGGCTCGGCTGCCTTGCAGGGGGACGAGCAGAGGAGCTCCCAGCCTGCCCTTCCCCATCACCCTGGTGCTGGGGCAGCCGCCAAGCACGGCACGGGGCACAGAGTGGTGGGAAGGCGCAAAGCCAGAAGAATGCCCTAGCTGGAGGGATGGCCAGAATCGGCTTTTGCCCGAGAAGAAGCAGAAAGCACTCTGTCCCTCCAGAGCCCTCGATATGGCCTTACTGTGGGGCTGCACCAGGACCTCGAAGCCCCAGGGCTGTTTCTGGGAGGCAATTTTTCTCCCAGAGCTTGATCTGAGCTCCCTCTCAAAGTACCAGCTGGCTCTTTCTGGCCACAAGCACCCCGTGGCGGCTGCACGGGCGAAAGGAAAGGCACGGCCGGGACAGACACAGCCCTGCCGGGGTCTCAGCAGGAGCAGGGCAGAGGGGGGAGCCGGCCCAGCCCTGGAGCATCCTCTCCCGCAGCACCCTGCTTCCTGCTCCGGGGAGCGAACCCCAGGAGCAAGGATCCTGGGAAGAGGGGCCGGAAATGAGCCGGGGAAACCCCAGACCCTTCCCACTTCGAGCCGGGTTCCCCCCCCCGAGGCAGGACATGGGAGCTGAGGAGCGGGAACAGGAGCTGCTCCTGGGCAGAGGAGGGATGCTGGGGGCGCCGGACCACGCCGGCACAGCGGCAGCCCCCTCCCCTGATACCCCGCATCCCCCCTGGTCCCGGCAGGGCAGGGATCCCGCCCGCCCCGTCCCTGCCTGCCCGCCCGACAGCGAGCGCGCATCGCGGCCAGGCTCTGCTCCCCGGGGACGCCTCCGCTCCCGGTGACATTTTGCAGGAGTCGTCGACAAACATGTCACAGCGGGATTTGGGAAGGGTAGCCCGGCAGATGAACCTGTGCCGGAATGTAGCACTTATAAAAAAACCCCTTGTGTATAGCGCTTGAAAAACGTGAGGATTTCTCTAAACCAGGCTACTGTGTCTCTCCTTCCCCGCTATACCATGCTAGGCTCGGTTCTGGGATTAAAATCGCAACCGAAACTCGACAGAGAAGGGCTCTGTGCTGGGAACAATCGCTTTGCCTAATCTCCTCTTGCTGCCTCTCACCGGTGGCCCACGCAGCTGTGACCCATTCAGCAAAAGTTTCCCTATGATCTGCTCTGCTTCTTCTACCAGGAAGCAAAAGCTCGTTTCTTAGACATTATTTCCTTGGCGGGAGCTTTCCTATGACAGCAGCAGATGAAATCCTAGGTGCGGCGAAGAAGGGGCGGAGGGTAGAGGACGTGAAAGAAAAGCCAAGAGAAAAAAAAAAAAAAAGGAAAAAGCCAAAAAAAATAGATTGAAAGAAAAAAGGAAAAAGAGAGAGAGCAAACGTCAGTAAAAACCAAAGCTTTCCTACCTGTGATCCAATTAGCAGAAGTTGCATCTCATCCCGCTGCAAGCGGCTCGCTGGAGCGGTGGCTGCGGAGCGGCCCCGGCTGTGGCGGCAGAGGCATGCGGGCTGCGCGCCGTCAGCGCCCGCAGCCAGCAGCTTTATCTTCCTCTTCCATATCTTCCACGAGGAGGGAGGGGGGTTGGGCTGGGGGAAATACAGATCACTTGGTACCGTGATAACGGGGGGAAAGAATAACAGGTTGGAAGCTTTAAACAAGAGGTGGGATTGTCCGGGCTGATGGAGTTTTTGTCTCTCGCTCCCTCTCGCCCTCCCACACCCACAGGCACACACATATACACGCACACCCTCGGTGGCTCTAACCCTCGGAAGTCTCTGCTTCAGTTCAGCCAAGCTGAGCTTTTAAAAAAAAATAATAAAATCTAGAGCAATGGTGCTATCAAACCCGGCTTAAAGGTCTAGACAAAACTGGAGTAATTAAAAACAGGTGAAGCCGGGACTCATAAGTAAGCCGGTAACAGTTCATACTTCCCCCAGAGCTCGTGGGGAAATGAGGGTAAGCTGCCGCCTTCGCTGGGCTGGTGGCGAGCGAAGGAAGCGGGGTGCCTAGGTGAGCATCTCGGGTGAATGTCCTTGCTGGGTGCTGCGGCTGTGGGTCCGCTCGCTGACCGCCCGGAGGGGTGTGCGGGGGTGTGTGATGTGTGTGAGCGCCAAGTGGGCTCGATTAGCTGCAATGGGAAGGCAATTTCTGCAGAGAACATTTACAATTTTCTTTCAATATGACAGGATTAGTTGCTGTTGAAGGCTCTCCTCCAATAAGATCGCGCTGCTCTCTGATTTGGTGGCTTTGCTGAATAGAAATTACTGGTTCTTGTTATCTCTCAACACACTCTCCCCTCTTCCTCATCAGGCACTCCCCTCTCTCTCATCAGAAGTCTTTATCTACAATTTCCAATCAGAATCACTTTTTTTTTCCCCAATTACCTCTTCCCCATCTTTCCCTGCAATACTCTCCTCTTTATTTCTGGTTATATTTTCTTTTTTTTTTTTCTTTTTGCAATTCTGTGATAGCTGTAAGTCTAAAGCAATGTACAGGAAGAGAGAGACAGAGATCTTGCTTTTAGATTATTGCAGTCATCAGATGCTCCACACATTGTGGGAAAATGTTGTTACACTAAATCCAGTTCAGTTTTTAAAACTGATTATTGTTCTGAAATTTTCTTGGAAAGAAGCTTCCTTAGCACAACGACAAATAAATCAGGGAGAACAGATACATTCTGAGAACAAGAGTTAGTTCTCATAGGGTGTAAAGCCTTCCTCTTTAATAGTCACTAAGCTACAAAGTATTTACTTTGCTTAAGGAAAATTTCCAGTTCTATGGACATAATCTAGATATAAAAATCTTTAGGTTTTCTTTGTTTTTATTCGCCTTTCTCCAGGACCAGAACTGATTTGTTGTCTGAAGGTTGCTTTTTCCCTTGGGATAGGGGCTGTCGGAGTGGGAAGCAGGAGAGCAGAACTCATCTATTGTCCAAAGAATAGTAGGGGGGAAGTGGCAAGTGCAGAAAAGAGAAGTGGACTTTGTGAAGGCAATCCTGGCTTGTGGCTACTGCCTCCCCTGACCCATCTCTTGTCTTGAAGGGCCAAAGGAGCCACAGCCCAACCACTCCCCTCCTCTCCACTCCAAAACCCCCTTCGCTTTGGAGAAAGTATTTCTTGGTCTGAGATTGCTCCAGGAAGAGAGCTGTCTGCACGACTCACGCACATGTAGCTGTTGCTCCTGGAAGGGTCTTAGGGGGGGATTTACCCCAAAGAGGGTGATGTGCCTTCAGGGTAGGATTACTGCCTGGAAGGGTTCAAGGCCAGGCTGGATGGGGCTTTGAGCAGCCTGGTCTCGTGGAAGATGTCCCTGCCCATGGCAGTGGGGTTGGAATTAGGTGATCTTTTACGTTCCTTACTACCAGCTAATCTGGAGATGGAGAGCTCTGAATTTTGGAGGTATTTGTGCTTCGGTGTTACACTGTGCTGTGTTTCTCTACCTGAAAGCACTTTCATATTATTTGTGGGCTGGGTTACTTGTAGCTCTTCGGGAGCATCAAGGCAGCTGGGACCTGACTTCTGCCCCTTGGTTTCTCAGCCTTCACAGAAAATTTTGCCTGGACATCACAGCAGAGTTAGAAGACAGCTATCCAGGCAACTCAGATGATACTTCCTGTTGGGAGGTTGGAATGATGGCCGTGAGCACGCTGCAGCCCCGTGGGGCTGCTCCACCTCACGTGCCAGGGCAGGGGACAGCCACCTCCACAGTCTGGGTGCGCCTTCCTTTGCCAGACAGAGCCTCAGCCCCGGCCGCCCCCTGCACCTCCCACGGGTTGTCTCTCAGACCTTGGCACTCTACACGCTTTAACATTCACTAATCAGGATGATCAGCAGCCTCAGAAGTGACAACGCCTGCTTCTTCCCCTCATTATTATCGTTATTGTTATTTTTTCCCTCCCAGCGAGCGTTTGATTGTGCACGTTGATTTCTGGAGATTTAATTAGAGTTCAGTCACTGCGAGCACGAGTCAGCCCATCTCACAGTGGGGAGCAGGGGGTGGGTGGCGTCCCTGCCCTGGGATGACCCCGGCAGTACACGGCAGTCTTGGGGACTCCCCAGCCTCCCTCCCTCCATCGCGGGAGAAGGACAGCGGTCTGGGGCCGGGGATCGCTTCCAGCAGCACGGCTGGAGCGAAGGCAGGCGGTAGCTCTGAGGTGGCTCTACCCAGCTGCAGGGGGCTCCCCAGTGCCACGCTGCTCAGCGCCGTGTGGTCGTCACGGGCCGCTGGAGGGACATCCTCCGCCGTGCCAGCCTCGCCCAAGCGGGGAGCATCTCCCTTCCTCGCCAGCATCCCCCCCGCCGTGATCTCTCACGGAAATAAAGGCCCGGTCCTGAAAACCCCTGGCGTGTGACCCTCACCTCCTCCGTGCCTTGTCTGCAGCCCGCCCGGGGGGAGCGGAGGTTCCCCCCACTGCCCCGCGTGTGAGCAGCGCTGCCCTCCCGAGCCCGCCGCGCCCAGCTCTTCATCAATCTCGGCAGATACATCTTGATGGCACCCGGTGACTCCGCGGTAATCGGCACCTTTTAAGTTTGACAGAACATCCGTCATTACCGGCTCTCCTCTTTACAAAGCTCTACGTGCTAGACACACCTCCCGAGGGGAAAATTGCCGCTTCTGAGCTTAAAACGTTTCAAACACATCCCCCCCACCTCCCGCCGCCGCAAACCCCCCTCGTCCCCCGCTCATGCAAGAAGAGGGAGGGCGAGGGAGCCGAGTCATTTACAGCGCGCTAAACCGCTGTAGAGTTAAATTCTTCGTAGAACCACAGAACAAAGCACTCAGCCCTTCCCTGGAAGAAAAAAAAGGGAAAGCTCGTGAGGAAGTGAGTGTTTGCTCATGCTGAACTTCCCCTCCCGCAGAGGGACCGGGAGTCGCTCCCGGGGAGCCCAGGCAAGGATAACAACTTTCAGCGAGGCTATTTCCAAAGGAAACCGCATCCCTATCCTGTGATGCCGAGTGATCTCTAGCGAGACTTTGCTGGGGGCTCTCCCTGTTTTTGGCTACACGTCTCCCAGATGGCTCCTTCCGCCGGTGTGGAGCTGCTTCGTTAGGGTTTGATCTGGCAGGATGAGTCCCCTGTCCCCAAGGATTTACAGCTTGGGTGGAGAGGGAGGAGGGGTGTCCCTGGCAGCCACTTCCAAAGGCAGCTTTTCTATATCCAAAGGAGTGAGCTTCCTCTCCGATTCAGCTCTCGTCTGCCCCTGGGAGTCACAGAGATATCTGCAGAAACTCAAGGTTCCCTCAAGGGTGAGGGAGGCTACCAAGGGGCTGGGCAGGTGGTCCCCATGCTCCCACGGCTCCTATTTCTCCCTTCTCAGCCTCCCTCCACGCCTGTTTCATCCCGTTGCCACAGGGTTGGTGTTAAAAGGGGAATGAGAAAAGGGCAGACTGTGACTTCCCTCTCACTCCCAGGGGCTCTCATGTCCGCCTAGAGCCAGGCCACATGACAGCTTCCCTCCTGCTGGCCCCTTTCTATCCCCAGATGGATAAGGATGGACCTGGAGCGTAGTCCAGATCCTGTCACTCGCTGTTTCCCACTTGCTAAGTTTCCTTGGAGGAGGGAAGCAGGCAGGGTGCACCCATAAGGTGCAGATGCCCAGTGGATGGGGATCTGATTGCTCAGCTCCCTCCCCATGTGTTCTCCATGGCTTGGGTGACTGGCTTCCCAGCCAGCAGACAGCTTTCTTGGGGGACTGAGAGAGCAAGCCCAGGGAACAGGCAGCTCTGCTAACCAAAATGCTTGATTTTCCTTCGGAAGTGTGGTCCTCTCCCTGGTGCCTGCTGGAGGTGGACATGTCTCCTCCCAGGGGAAGTGGGTCTGAGAGTCATGTTTATTGACAGCACCTCTTCCCTGTGAGGTTTTGCCAGCAGTTTTAGGCAAACAGGACTGGGGAGAGCAGGACAAAGCTCTAATTGCTCTGTGGAAGAAAACACCAGGCAAACAGGTTCTTAGTGCAAATAGTGAAAGGCCATTAAACTTCCACATTCATTTACCCCCAGCCTTGCAATGGATAGCTGAGTTTAATGCATGGGGGAGGCAGGTGCCTGAGAGATGATGGGAAAATGCTGGTGAGAGTGGGACAATGGAACTGCAAATCACCCTGACAGTGCAGAACACGGAGAGCAAGAAGAAAGAAAAGAACAAATCCAAACTGAGACAAAGGCAAGTCAGACTCCACGCAAATAAATTCCTAATAGACACATATATGAGGAAATTAAATGAATTAAATAAACTGATGGTCAAACCTTCAACAGAAAATGATGTGTAATCCCTCAGCTGTGTCCAGGACAGTGCATCTCTAGGAGTGTTATAAACCACAGTTAGATCTGCCAAGGTAGGCAGTGAAACATTGACACATGGTAGCTTGGATCTCACTAGTGCCAGGGAACTAAGAACATCTTGGTTTCTTCTTCTCAGTTCAAGCCTTAAAGTCCTCCAGAACAGGGGGCAGGGAGGGGTGTTGCTTTCACCCACCAGCTACATTAAACTGCCCGGTTAATACAAAATCATCAAGCTTTTCTTTTCCATTTCCCCCTGAACGATGATACTCTTTTTGTGTCCCCTTTAAGTCTCAAAGCCCAACGTACTGGGAATTATTCAAATCAGATGAAAATGGATGCAGTGGAAATTCCCAGCAGGCTTAGATGGGGCTCAGGGTCTAATTCTAAGAGCCAAACTGGTCCTCTCTCCCATGGAGCAGCTAGGTGGCGAACTGGAAAATCAAATCTACTGTTTTATTAAGGATAAGCACAGTATCTGGAGAGCATTCTGCTAGGCACAGCAAAACTGATGGAGCACTTTTTAATAGAAACATGCACATAGTTATCATCTTAGCAATAAACCCCTATCATCTGCAGATCTTCACTGCATTTTTTTGTTTGGGTTTTTTTTTATTGTTTTGGGGTTTCTTTGTTTGGTTTGGGGGTTTGTTTGTTTTGTTTTTGTTTTGCTTTGTTTTGTTTGGTTGGGGTTTTTTGTTTTGTTTTGTTTTGTTGTTTTTGTTGTTGTTGTTGTTTTTTATTGTTGTTGTTTTGGTTTTTGGTTTTTGGTTTTTTTTTTTGTGTGTTTAGGAATAATTATTCCTTGCAAATGTTGCAGTGTCCCAGGTGGGCAGATCTGAAAAGAGTTTCAGAACAATCTGCAAAATATATCTGCTGAGAATGAGTGTCAACTTCGTCCAGATTTGGGAAGACAGTGACTGATAATCACGGTATAGCATGTGTTCAAGGTTGTCAGACATACTTCAGAGTACAGACAGAAGAGTGTGTTTCAGGAAAATGAAAGCAAGAAAGAAGTATGTTGCCTCAATTTATGTGATACAGGAGTTAAAAGCCATTAACGAGGGGACAAGGACAGATATGGTTTTGTTTATAACACGGTATGTTTTATAGCTGTGACACAAAGCTCTTAAAAGACAAAGAGTTAAATAAAATTCTCTCTAAATTGTGTACAGGTGTGTGGAGCGGGTTATCCACTTCATATGAGCTTTACTTGGCGTTGAACATAGAAAAACAGCCCCTCCTTGACCTGAATCTCAGGGGTTCATATCCTGAAGTGTCTCTAATGGGGAGAAAATGGGAAAACCCCGAAATGGACGGAGCCGCCGGAGGAGTTCGGAGCCTCCGCCTGCAGCACCCTGGAGAGCGGCCTGCCCGCCGCAGCGTGTCCCTGTCCCTGTGTCCCTGTGTCCCTGTGTCCCTGTCCCTGTGCCCATGTCCCTGCTGTCCCTGTGTCCCTGCTGTCCCTGTGTCCNCGCCCTCGCCTCCCCCCCCCCCCCCCCCCCCCCCTTTGCACATACGCCCCTTGCTCGTATTTGTGCTTGCAGCTGTTGAGGCAAACACAAGCCAATAATCAGCTGGACGTCTGGTGGGGTGTTCCTTGAGGTCACACCTCTAGTTTTGAATCCCATATTACCTGGACAATGACTCCCTGCAGGAAGCTGGAGAAGGGTGTTTCTGTGCCTTGCATGCACCCATGAGCTGGAGTCAGTGGTAGAAATGAGGAAGAGTTCATCGTGCCTTTGAGAGTGTCAAAGAATCCCAGAATCCCAGAATGGATAGGGTTGGAAGGAACCACCGGAGGACATCTAGTCCAACTTCCCAGTGTCCCCTTGAGCACGTTACTCAGGATTTTGTTCAGATGGTTTCTGAATATTTCAGGAGAAGAAGTTCAAACACACAGAAGAACACAGCAAGCTGAAGCTCAGCACTAGGAATAGCTCCTTTCAGTACGGGCTTAAGTAAATAGTTGTGTTATTGCAAAAGAGGGACTTTTCTGCTGAGAGCCTCAGTCACTGGAAAGGTGCCCACTTGACTCATGTTGTACACAAGGATGATGTGTGGACACGAGAAAGCAGGTGTCAGGCAGGCCATGCACTTCTTTTAATTTTAATTAGCTGGGAAAAGACCAAGAGGTATTTCAAACACAATTTTTTCTCAGAGCAGCCAGACTGTTGGCAGCTTTATGTGCACTCCAGTGACTCCAAAAGCACACTGAGGACTGTTTGTTTGATGAAGAGATTTAAAGAGGGTCACAGTTCAGGGGGAAATATTTCCCCCCAAATATTACTTTACAAACAATCTCAATAGTTCATCTTCACTGGGCATGAAGTCAAGGGTTCTGTCTGCTCTTTAAGCACTCAAGCCCACATACGATGGTCTCCTGCAGTGTAACTCTGTAGATACTTCCCCTTTGAACTTTTGATTTGCCACAGGGCTTGTACAAAATCTAATACTGGTACTGTTCACCCAAGCACACATGAGAAATGGATGATTATCTGAAGCCCATCTGAAGCACATAAATCCAGAAACAGAATTTTTAAAATAGGAGATCCTGAAAAGATTTTTATTAAGCTACTTCAGCAAGCAGCTCAGATCCATCCTGAAAAAAAAAATACAAAGAGGAAAATTAATTCAGTTTCTTTGTGGAGAGGGTATTGAAAACTATACCTTCTATGTTCCCTGTGAGCATTTTTCTATGAGATACCTGTTTTCTCCTCCTGAAAATGGTGTCTTTTGTGCCTTTTGTCACTTACTGGAGCAGTGATGCTTGCAGAAGAACACTGCCTGATTAAATGGCTTAACTTCATGTTGGTCACACACTCAGCTGGGATGAGAATTCAAGCAATAATAGCAAAAACAACAGCCATTTCATTTAAAAACAAGCATTAACAACAAAGTTCCATGAACAGTTCTGGATAGCACCTTCTCCTTAGTGTCCAGTGAGTTGCTGATTTGAATCAGAGTGAAAGGAGCTCTATTTGTCCTGTGTTCTGGGGCAGACATCACTCGTCATGTTCAGGAATAATATGACACTATCTTAGCCTTTTCCTTTCTCCCACTGGTAGTGACAGGAGTTAAACACTCACCAAGGGTTTGCACCACCCAGTGCCAGGAGCCCTGAGTTGCCAGAGGTTTCTGCAATTAGGCACAATATTTTCTAAGTATCTCTTCCATGGATCAGGGCTGACAGGCTCAGATGAAGCTCCATGTTGTTGTGCTTGTTCTTTTTTCAGCACCTGAACCCTTACACTCCTCTGTAGATGTGGCCTTAAAAACACATCTTTCATTTGTTTACCTTAGTCTTTAACCTGAGTTTCATGTTCATTTTTTTTCCTACATTTTTCACTTCTTCTCCTTCACAGCTTGAATTTCTCTTAAAGTTTTTTATCTTTGTCTCAGGCTCACAGCATGAGGAAAGGAATTTCCAATCTGTAGACTGGCAAATTTAGCAGCCTTTCTCCAGCAATGTCCAGATTCAGGTATTTCTGTACAAAGAGCCAAGCAGTTTATTCCTTAGACATGAGATAATCTGCTTCCTTCTAGAAGGCTCTTCCAAATCACAGAGAGTTAGAGTTGAATAAATTCTCCTGCATGTTTTTTGTTGTCTCTTCTCCTGTTTGTCTCAGCATTAAATACTGTAACTTATGATATTGCAGGTATGTCTAGAAAAACCCAGTTCTTTGAACCTCGTGAACTTTTCAGGCCCAAGGCCATCCTTGGCTTTAGAACTACAGTATAAATACATGTTCTACACTTCAAAGTCTGTGAAAAAAAGTATTTTCTTATACGAGTTTTGGAGTTGATACCTATTATCTCAACTGATGGCCCCACAATATTTTGGCTTTTTGTCTGAAGTGGCAAAAACAGTGATTTCCCATCTTGTAAAAGCAAATTCCCAGACTGGAATTATTCATTTTATCTTTACTTTTTCTATATTTTTTCCTATGTCCCTACTCTCTAAGGGTAAGGATTCCAGTGTTTTTTCTCCACCCTCTGTTCAGCCAAGTGTCTCTGTTTTTTCTTTCTTCACTGCAATTATTTTTCCCCCTTTCTGGTCCCCTTTTACAGCGTCTTTCTTGAGACAAGTTCATTTTATTGCAGATACTATTCTGGATGAAACCACACTACTTAGATAGATGGTCTGTATAATGTCTGTATAACGTCCTAATATGATTGCCTAGTATTATTTCATAAATCAGCATAAACCTTGTTGCTTAACATCCTTCTGCCTTATTTACTTAGCTAAGCTCTGAACACATCTTTGCTAATCTGTTTTGATTTATACCTGTGTCACTGGTGTGTTTAACCGAAAAACTTCAGCAAAATACAACAGCATGTATCTTTTTTATTCTTCAGCATCTCCTGCTTTGTATATTTCAACACTGAGCTTCATTAACTGTGCTGTTATTCAGCAACCAAATTTGTTAAGTGCATTCAACTTTCTTCACTTTTTCTATTGCTTCCAGTCCAGCACAAAACCCATTCTCAATTCACTGCACTCTTCTGAAGTGCTACTGGAGTCCCTTTGTCAGAAACAATTTGCAGACTCTTATTATTAATGGTCGAGTGCTAAATTCCCACTCTTACTTCCCTTATTACATCATTCCTATCTTATCTGCTTATTCTTTGAAAGAGAATAAAACTCCACCAAGTGGAGTTGCTTAGACTTCCCCTCCTTTCTACTTCTAGCAGTTTCACTGAAGTTGTACCAACTTAGTTCAGCTGTGTACCTATAGCTTCTCAACCTTCAGCTTGCAAATCAAGGTAAGATTAGTAACAGTTACTGTCACATATCCCATAAATATATTTTTTACTTTTAAACACTTTTTTTTCTTGTGCAGCTTTGAACTGTAGCCAGTATTATCTTTCCATAAAAGTTAAAAATCCTACCATGTTTTTTATCTCTTCATCTTCATTATCAACACATAAAGAACTTCGCTGTATTCCTAAGCATCCTGGAGAGTTTACTTGTGTATTTTGCTGAAAACTACTCCCACCTAGAAAGGGTGAAATGTATCTATGAAACATGACAACAAGAAGCCATTCTTTGCCTCTTACTATGATTTTAGGTTATTTCTTGTCCATAGGATATATGTTACTGTGGCAATATTAATAAAAAGAGTAACAAAATTTTCTGATTCAGTTTGACTCAACAAACATAACATTTATAGACCCTTAAGGATTCTTTCCGTATCGTACATCTTAAAATTACCTGTTTTCACATTCCTATGCATTATGTTTTTGGTTGAATTGCTTTACTTTGGGAGGAACAGACTCTCTAGAAGGGAGACATGACAATAGTTTTGTAGCTCAAGCTGGTATTAAATCAAGTATAAGCAGCCTTTCTAATAAGCTTTTAAATTAGAAGGAGAAAGCTCTCAGATGAAGTTCTACATTGCTGCAGTGATTATTAAGAGCAATGAATCATGTGGGGTCAAGCTCAGCCAGCAAATCAAATTAGTTTTGGAGCACTTTTAGAATGTGTCTTGCGGTCACATTTTTAAAGCTGTTTGGTTATCCAGCAAGACTGTAGATCACAGCACGTGGCAATCTTACACAGGAACAAAGATTTGTATCCATTGCTGATTCCCTTCTGAATCCTTAGAATGAGAAATAGCTAAAAATCCCCTTCCTTTCATAGGTTTTTTCACATTCCAAGTTATCAGTGTGGACTTCTGCTAGGTCAAACAGTATTTAATCAAAGAGTATTTTCATCAAAACATCTTTTCTACCAGAAATACCAAATTATTTTAATTTTACTCTTCCTCACTGTACCACACGTTTCAACAACTGAATAGCATTTCTTAAGACAAGTTCCTTCTTGCATCACTTGTAGAGACAACAGATGATGCAGTGAAACTTTCTACATGCCTTCTAAGAAGAAGAAAGCATGTGTTTTCTTCCAGAGTAAATAGATAGACCCTTTTTGACATTAATGACAAACATGGTGAGTAAAGCTAGATGCAATTATGAGCCACTTGGAATATTAGCATATCAATGTTTTCTAGAACCTTTAGAAGAAGTCACTCTCTGGTGCAAACTTAATAAACTACTGAGACTGTTAATATTCTGTTCCTGATTTGTCTCTTCAAGGAAAGATATACCTGACTACCTGAACTGCCAAATCCAGTGTAGTATATTTTGAAAGATTATAGCTAGCATTAAAGCTAAATTTGTGCACAGAAGCTGGCCCAAGTAAAAAGGCTACTTCTGTAAACCATTAGAGACACTTTTTCTTGCCTATTTCCATATGCAAGATAAACCTAGATATTGATATCTGTTGTAAAATGGTGTAATCACAATTATTATTCTGATAGTTTATGAAAATAGTTCATGGGAACGCCTGAGTGCTCAATGTTCAGCACAAAAGCATTGGTTTGAAGGACCTGAATGTGGATGTTATGTTCTCACCTGGACTTCAGGGACTAAAGAATAAGCTCAGGAGTCAGAATTATTACTTGAATACTCACTTAAGCACCAGTTTCCTAAACAGTTCCTTCAAGTACAGGTTATACAGCACGGGTGCTCCAAACACAAGGCCGTTCAGCCAGAACGGCTGAATGCCTACTGTGTGCGTGGCTGTTGAGCAGAGCAGCTGCTACTGCGAACCAGGGCTTTGCTTTTTCAAGTTACTTGTTTAAAACCTGAAGAACTTAGTAAAAATATAGGCTACCATCTGTCTTGGGTTCCTTTTCTAATCTGAGAGTTCACGACAGTGGTTATCCCCTCAAAGGAGTGTTGCGAGGCATTACTAACTGAAGTCTTTCACGTCTGGAAAGGTAGGTGTGGCAAAGACGCTACAGCACAGATTGTTAAAAGAGGAGCAGAGAGGCACGTATCTATTTCGTGTAATGGGTGGGTTATTCCTTCCTCCTACTCATGTCTCTGAATCAAAAAAGTTAAAATTTTACATGCCTAAATACTCATAAAATAACATTAGATTCATGCTCACAATCAATATCACATCTCTGTACAGCTGTTTCATTGATTTAGGATCTATTCACTATACCAGTAAGCAGAAATAGATCATGTTGTTTATATTGTTCTTTAAAACGAAAGAAAATTGCATCAGAAAATGTCATTATTTTATCTGTTATCTATGGTAGTTTGGGATTTTGTTTATTTCTTTTTTTCAGCACATTTTACAGAATTCGTGTTGTTATCTAATGGTTCTTTCTGTCAGAGATTTCCACCTCTGATCTAAACAGAGCTTGATTTTATAGAAAGAAAATGGCAATACCAGAAAAGACTTCTTTGTATCAACCCCAGGTTTTTTGTACAAGGTGTTACCTGAGCTGATCCCAAACAAAGCATGCTGGAGAACAAGGATCAAAATATTTTCAGTTCCAGGCAATAATAATATACAGGGAAACAGAAACAGAACAAAAACTCTCTTTCATCATCCCAAGCCATCCTCTGGGTCTCTGAAGGATAAACAACTAGATCTAGCCCTGCAAAACAGAGCTTGGACCTAGGCCCTTGAGTCTTCCTGTAGAGGTTTAAGACTTCAGATTCATAAAAGATAGTTCAGTCAGCAGGCAAGCGAAGTAATTGACTAATCAGAGTCCAGGCAAAGAGTGACCCTATGTGTTCAATCTTTCTGGCTCTTAATATACCACTAGTTAAGTGGTATTTCATCCTCTGTGTGTGTCTGTTAAGTTTCATCCTCTGTGTGTGTCTGTGGGCAAGGAGATTCGAGGCTTCTTTCTGACCAGTTTCTGCCCACATTATAATAATATTGGTAGCCAGTTGTATTGGCTTTCTCTGTGACAAAGTTGGGTTTTTTTTTTATAGTAGCTTGTACAGTGCTGTACTCTGGATTTGTGATGGCAGCAGCATTGATAACACATGGATTATTACACAGTTATTGCTGAGCAGTCCTAACACAGCCACCAGGACTTTTCTACTTTTTATTCTGCCCTGCCAGTGAGGGAGCTGGGGGTGGGCAAGAATTTGGGAGAGGATACAGCTTGGACAGTTGACCCCAGCTGATTAAAGGAATATTCCATATGATGTGGTGTTGTGCTTCAGTAATAAATATGGGGGCAGAGGAAGTTTGCCAGGATTGGGGGCAGACTGAGCATCTGTTGGCTGGTGGTGAACAACTGGATTTTTTTGCACCACTTGCTTATAGTGATAGGTTTTGGCTTGTTGGTTTTCTTCTTCTTTTTTTTTTTTTTTTCCACAATGTAATGCAGAAATCCTAAGCTCTAGATGTCTGCTAATGCAATTTAGACCCCTGGGCTCAGGTTGTCCACACTTTGGGTAGGACATCTGAATAGATTTTTTTCTTTTTCAGTAGAATGGTCAATGAGAGGAAATTTGCTGCATTCACAAATTCCCTTTTTTTCCTTTTTTTTTAAAAGAGAGCTTCCTTTCTAATATTTAAAATCTGGCAAAACTAAGTTTATTATTAGACATGGTGCTTTTCCAGGATTTCTGATTAAAAAAATAATGTGGACTACAGGTTATCTTTTCCTTTGAGAAAATTTTTTAATGTAAATACAAGAGATGCCACTTGAGAATGCCTTAACTGTGTGGCAGCTCATGGAATAACGACTCCATAGGGAGTCTCAGGTAGATGAATTCACAGGGGACTAAGGAAGTTGTGTGTGCGCTCACTGTGGAAATTATAACCGGCTGGAGAAGGCCAATTTCATTTTGTGACACCCATCAGTGTTTCACAATTTGTTGTTGTTCTTCCCTGTGAAGACGAGAACACTGAAAAAAGTTTTTTATTCTGAGAGAACTGTCAGAACATCAACTTGTGATTCTATGAAGTCAGCCTTAGAGGAGGAGGGCAGGGGAAAGGTTTTTCTCCATAACCAATAATGACCAAATTTCTGTTGCCAAAACAATCTGCCTTAAAAACACCAACAAATACAATTAAAAAAAAAAAGCTTCAATAAAATAGAAAAAATATCTTCTTTCTACAACATTTCCGTTAGATCTAAATGGTAAACTGGCAATTAAAAGTAAGAAGATTGAAAATAAGGGTTAAAGAACTGTAGAGCTTTAATAATTCTTATCATTATCTATCCTCAGACAGATGCATAAAAAAAGAATTAGATGTATTAGTACTTCAGAATTTGACATATAAGAAAGTATATCTCAGCGCTAGCACTCCAATTCTGCCATAGACAATAAATTGAGATGGTGTTCCCAGACGTGACTTTTGTAATGAAGTATGATCTGCTTAGCCACATCATGCCTGTGGAAGATACATGTTTGTCTTCACTAAATCATATGAAAACTGCCCATTGCATGTTCCCTGGAATGGTGTAATCAGACTCACTACCACAAAATGAAAAGGTATCTCTTTATTCACGACTCCTAGGATATAGGAAATTAATGCCCCAAACACAGACACACACACAAAAGAGAATGAAAAATGCAACAAAAAGCTAAAGAGCAGTTTCTGTTTTCATATAATTTGTTTCCAAAAGAAAATACCCACTACTCAAACTAAATGTGAAGTGCAGTTGCCCTCTTTATTTTACAGCAATCAGCTAATTGGCATCTTTTGAGTTAGTTTGGTTCTGACATCACAGAACAGGTTCAGCTCCTCTTATATTGTGTGGTGAGCAAGGATGTGGGATGCCCCCAACATGAGAAGGATGTGGACCTGTTGCCGTCTAGAGGAGAGTCATGAAGACAGTCAGAAAGCTGGAGCACTTCTGCTATGCCAACAGGCTGAGAAAGTTAGGATTGTTCAACCTGGAGAAGAGAAGGCTCCAGGGAGTCCTTAGAGCACTTTCCAATGCCTAAAAGGGCCCTATAAGAAAGCTGGAGAGGGACATTTTATGAGGTCACAAAGTGATAGGACAGGGAGTGATGGCTTCAAACCGAAAGAGGTAGGTTTAGATTAGATATCAGAAAGAAAGAAATTCTTCACTGTGAGCCTTGTGAGACTCTGGCATAAGTTTCCCAGAGAAGCTGAAGATGCGTCATCTCTGTAAATGTTCCAGGCCAGGTTGGGGCTTTGAGCAACTTGGTCTAGTGGAAGGGGTCCCTGCCCATGACAGGGGAATTCCAGATCCCTTCCAACCCAAGCCTTTCTGTGATTCTGTGGTTCTATATGACTCCTACAGACATGACTCACAGACAGCGATTATTCTGGGATTAACCCACAGTACGGGGCAACAAACGTGCAGTGATTAAGCAGGCTGTTCTTTCCTGTGGGTATTTAGGGGGCAGAGGCAGAACTTGCCACTGCCTTCCAACAACCAGTTTGAGGACATGTCAAACCTACCCAGTCTGTTCTTCCTGTTGCATAATTACTGTTAACCTCACTGAGTTACACCCTCGTTAATAGGCAGTCCCATTACAATGGCTCCCTCTCATCTACAGTGAAAGCAGCAAGAAACAGTCACCCATCGTTTTTGTCAGGATCGGCCCAGCTCTGAGAGAGCAGCAGCAGAGCTTTTGTTATGTTCTCTACCAGATCTATTTATACACAGGCATACGGAACATTTCCCTGCACTGATGCTTTTCTGCTCCAGTGTTATGGTTTGCTTTTTAGGTTATTAGTAACAACAATAGTAATAATAATAATTTTACCCCTGCCAACATCTGCACTTTCAGTAAATTTCAATTGCATCCTTTTTTCCCCAGTTTCCTTGTTACTTGCCTTTCTTCCATATACTGACAGGTGCCTAATGTCTAGACGGTTAGATCTTGGAGCAAAAGTTTTCAAACTTTTGTATTTTATATACCCTGAAAAAAAATCCTAACGGAGCTGCAAATCTAAGACTAGTGAGTACAGATTTATTTTTGTTAGTTACATTTCCTGCCTTCCCTAGAAATAGCCAAAGTACCTCCAGGGGGTTGTAGACAAACCACCGGAAAAGAGAGACATAAAAGATGAGTTTCCCGTGCCTTGAGGTTAGAGTTAAGCAAAATTTCAGGTGTTCTCAGTAGAGTTTGGGGTTTGAGAAAACATCCATCCTCTGCAGCATAGATGTAGAGATGTGGTAGCAAGATGTATCTTGTGGGAGAGAGTTGATGCAGTCTGACGTGCAACAAAAAGAGAGAGGAACAGTATTTTTAGATTAAGGACGATAACAGGTCTTTTTTTAATCTGGCAGGAGTAGATCTCAGTGTCTCAAGGTAGACAAAGTACAATAACAATATACAGAATTCTTTTTTATTTGAAGGGCACAGGGTACCTTTGGGATTCAGCTCTTTTAGCAAAAGTATATTGTCCTTTATTGCTATTTGTTCAGAAAATGCAGTGGAAGTTGCACAAATATGTGTATGGTGTTTTAAATGGTTTTAAGATCAGCACTGGTTGATCAATGTAGTATATAATAGTTTTTTCTGTTATCTATTTCATATTTACATTACTTAATAGAATATCAGTGACAATAGTAGCTGAGAAATAATTCAATAATTATGCCACCCTCAGAAAATGGCTTTTTGCCATGGCGGAACAGATTTATGGAAAAGGCAGTGTTTATTGTTCCTATTTCAGCATATGTCTGAATATAAAAAGTATCACATTTGTTTTTCAGAGAGAGTTCAGACTTTAAGATTTAATATGCCTACAACTCAGTAGAAATTAAAAATTAGATTTTTAGACAGACTTATTTTTTTTATACTTGTAATAAAATTTAGATAAATAATATCAAGATTTTTAATAATGGTTTTGGAGAGGCAAATGTATTCATTAAGGGATCCTTGGATGAAATCCTTGGGAGATCTCTATATATGAACATACATATTTATGTTTAGTTGTCTGTATGAGAAAGGATAGGTTCCTTTTAGTTGTAATAGTAAATGAATTTTATGGCCTAAGGTTTTCTGTAGTTTTTCTAGTTTTGAAATGCTCCTGACTTTTCAGTAGACATTTCTGAGGCTGGACCTTGTCTGAAGTTCCCTTGCTAATTTCATAAGAAATAAAAAAATGTCCATTGGAAAACAGTGCAGACAGTTTGAACCTCCTTAAAGTGAAAAAAAGAAGCAGTGAAGATGCAATTACTGGACCGTTGTTGCAGCTGTAGTGGGACACACACACACTCTGACTCCTATAAACCTGTTGCTCTCCCTTGCCTTTAACTGCCACTAGGTGTGCTAGATCCTTCCAGATTTATTTTCTTTATGTTATATCCAAATATGCTAAAAACCTACTGCTTTACACTTCACTTTCTGTAATCACTTGAGTGAAGGAGAGAGATTAAAAACTATTCCTAACAGCATTGCTGCTTCACCTGCCAGCAGGGTCCTCCCTACTGATGCTATTAGTCAGCTCACAAAGCCCAGAGGAAGCCCATCTCTTTACCTGGTGGAAACACCTGAGTCATTGGGATAGTTATGGATTTGGATTGCTTTAGATTACCCATTGCTTATCTCTTATTGACTGCACAGAAATAAGAGAAGTTAAAAAAAAAAAAAGGAAAAAATAATATTCTATAGAACGCTCGTTCTAGAGTGTCTAGACTAAGAGTGCTTAATTGTATCTAATAAGCACTAACCCTTTTCTTGCTTCTAGCTAAAAAGCAAAGGTTATCGTCTCCGAGCCAAATATCAGCATCAAGCATTGGGTTACGGAAGAAGAAAGTGGTTTCCACATCTCAGGTATCCTGTTTGCTTTCATTTCTCTTCACCTGCTAGAGCTGAAGTGTGCCATTAAACAGAGCAGCTTGATCTACTGCCTTCTTCCTCTGTTTTAGCAGGTGCTTCAAAAATGCTGAATTACGAACAGTGATTTCCGAGGTCCAGGGACCAACCCTGCTCCTTTAATCAACTACAGGTTCTAGAGGACTGCAGTTCCCATCTGCATATCCTGGGTGGATGAACTGCCACTGGCAAGCGTGAGTGGCTACAAATCTGCCAAGGGAAGAATGCTACTGCCCAGACCTCCTGAGCAGCTCTAGGTCATGGAGCAGGTATGATAGACTCAGTTTAGAAACTGATGGCTCCAGTTAAGATACACCTGAAAACTGTCCTGTTAAGCCCTTCTTTGGCAGTACCTGAGAAAATTGTATCAAGAGCCATCATTTGAGTGATTGACCCTTGCCATACATCTCACAGCAGTCCAGCACTCTTTGCCTTTGCACACACAGAGCAGAGGTTTTCAGGATTTTTCGAGGACTCAGGAATTGCATTCGCGACCAGGTGTAGAAAAACTTATTATGGTCTCTTCCCTAGGAAGAATGTGTTTTAATTTCATGGAGCTAGAGGGGTCTTAACTAATCTCTGCTTTACTTAATTATATATGCTGGCAGAAATTTCCATGCCACCTCTTGAGGAAACAACAGGAGGGAATTTGAAAAGAGGCCATTGGTTAAAATAAGTAAAGATGTTACACACACCTCTTCTGCCTGCCTAATTACTCGTGATGTGAACACACACAGCTGTGACTAGGATGCACCAGAACAAACTGTTCTACAAATTCACAGCAGTTTCCTATGTGTTCCAGAAAATACATAAGGACCTACAGAAAATGCAGTGTCAGTGGTCTCTTGGCAACTCTCTGTTGAGTAAACTCATAAGAGGACTGTAATAGACAATAAAACCATTCACTTACAAAAGGTTTTTGTTCCTTCTAAGATGTTGGATACTTACCTCCTGAGGGATTAATTTGTTGGAGGCAGACACTGAATGTTCCCAAGGCCTCGTTGGGAATTTTCTGCTGCGTGAGTGTGAAACTTCTGCAGCTTGTGCTGAAGAGCAGATCAGTTTAAGAAGCTTGTAGCTGTGTGTCTGAGGAAACACGTTGGTTCATTTTCTTCTGCCTTTGAAAACAGAATCAGAATCAAAATAAGATCAAGCAATTTTATTATAAGAGAACGAACACACATCTATGGAGCTTGATTTCTCTGCCAATTACACTGGTTTTGCACTAGGGCAACTACATGTCTAAATAATTATTCTCATTTAGTGCTGATGTAAGTGAAAGGAGAATCATGGCCTATGGCCTAAGAAGAGAAGATTGTAATAAATGCTGGATACTTGCCACAGACAACATTTTATATAGGTTCAAACAAATTCCTGAGATATATTTGGTTCCATTTTAAATTCTTCATAACTTATCCTGGTTAGTTCAACTTGCAAGAAGGTTTTTGCCAAACCTGAACACCTTCATGAAGGCTGATGAAATTAATAACTATCACGTAGACTTCGAAGTGATTAAAACTCAGAAGAACAGATGTTTAAAGATTTAATAAAAAAAGAAAATGTGTATACTGCGAAAAATATAATTCTGTTATCATCTTCAAATGTTATCAGGTAGGGATAGTTGCATGTGTTGGTGCCAGGGAACAGAGGACAAACTCCTTCTTGTGCTTGCTACCATATCATTACTTTGTATATGGAAAGGAGAACAGGTTCCACAGTGCAGAAAGTCATTTGCAAAAGAGGTGATTCCTGCCCACTTTAAAACATATGCAAAAATCATACCCAAAAATGAATCTGAAGAAATGGTGTATTCTATTCAGAGAAAAAGAGGTAGGAAAAAGAACATGCTTTGCTAAAAACTAATTTAAAAGAATATGATTTTTTCCCTTCTTTGCCTCTTTTTTTTTTTTTTCTGTCTGTGTCTGTATGTTTTGCAGATAAGCAGAAAATTACCATACAGCAATAATATGACAAACTTGTAATGACCTTTCCTGATTCTGCGGTCAGAAGGCCAAGTCCTGGCTCTGTCAATGTGAATTGCAAAAGTATAATTGATTTATATAGGGTCATGTTCTCAACGAGACTCATGGAAAAGACACTTCAGTTTTTGGAAGTTTTGCAGGAAAGGATTGCTTTCAGTTTTTGTTCCAAACACATGATGAGTTCATTTACCTTCTTATTCTTCTTTTTCACATATAGACTGGAACTTTATAAACCCAGCCTTTTTATTTCTAATCCCACAGTGTTGCTCATACCAGGAGGACTTAAAATTCATGCAACCTTTTCGGCAAGTTTCACTGTGTTTAGTCTTCCTTGTTCAAAACCACATTGCAAACTTTTCATGGTATTTGACTCATATTTTCAGAGCAATAAACCTACCCTGAAAACCAGTTGAATACATTCCTTAGAAAAAAAAAAATAGCATCATGCTAGGATTTTGGGTTTTTTTACTTTAAGTTATACTTGAGATTTCTAGAGAGACTTTCCATAGAAAGTATTATTTACACTCACATATACTCTGAGAAAAGCTGGTCACAGATATTCATTGTACAGATGTAACCCCTGGATATATCTGGGAGACAAACAGCAAGTGTCTGCTAGTCACAGCTCTCATCACATAGTTTCTGGCAGTAAACTTCAGCATATGGCAGCTCCACACATATTTGCCTTTATTTACATATTGTTTGTTGCTCACAGGGGGTGAATAGTTACATCACATGACAAGGTTTCTGGTCCCCAGTTGAATTAGCGAGCATTTTACAGCCAGAAACTAATGTGAAGTATATCAGAAACGAGAGAGTGAATGCTTTTGCTTGCACAGAAAGATCCCACTTTTCCTGTTTGGGTGGATATTTAAGTGATGCACAGCTAGGCCTCAAGCATCCATATGGAATGCATCAAGGACAAGATGAGCAAACATGACTGAACTCTTTATTTCTAATACACAGCTTGAATAATTTGGATGTTGTTTATACAGCCTACAACCAGTTCCAACACAGAGCTGCACAGAACAGCAAAACCAAGCTAAAAGCCCTAGAAAGAGCCTCCCATCTTGCACGTGTTGAAACTGGGGTCACTTAAAGCTTTCCATGGGAAAGTGGGTTTGTTGCCGTTGCTGGGGGGGGAGCAGAAACACACGGTCATTTTAATGAAGCAGCAGGCAAGCCTTTGAGAAATGTTCTTGTGAGGCCAGGAAAATGCTGTGGAAAAGCTTAAGGCTGAATCACACCAATAGTGCTGATTGATGGGAGAGTCCTTGTGAGTGTCAGGTTAGAGAAGTCGCATGCAAGGAGGAGTACCTCAGTGCTGTTGGAGTCATGTGCTATTGCATAGCTAATGAAGGCCATGGGATTTCCATCTTTTAATAATTTTAAATCTCAGTTGAGAGCTAAGAAGGAATAATATTTCAAATAGGAGTCCAAGTCAAAACCCCAGATCTACATATCCATCATCCTGAGGCAAATTTGGTTCTAGAGCCAAATGCTGCTGCCTGGGCTCAGTGCCGGAGATGTAGTGGTGACTCACTGGTAGCATGTCCAGGGTAAATGGAGGCTTTCTGGAGGTATGAGCATATTGACTGAAAGCCCAGTAGTGCCAATGGAAAGACTCCCTACCAAGAGCTTTAAATCAAGCTGTTAAAACTGGATTCCTGGGGATATTATTAAAACTCCATTATATATCTTGGGCTCCTGAAAAAAAAATGTAGCCATATGTCTACTTGATGAATCACTAAGATTTCTGATAGAAATATCTCATCTGGTACTGATCCTGCCAATTTCTATCTAGTTTAAGTTGCAGTAACCAATTACAATCCAATATGTTATAAACTGAGCCACGTTCTTGTAGCTGTCTGAGACACATCAGTGTTGCTGTAATAAGTTTTTCTCACACTTTACATTTATTTTAAAAAATCACTTTACATTTATTTTAAAAAATCTCCTCTGTTATTGGAGAGCTTGAAGCAAGGATCCATGGCATCAGGAGGGGAAGAAGAATTTGCAGAAACAGTCAACTTTGCTATTGCTATTTGGGATACAAAAGACACATCCATATCACCTTCATCTTCTAACGAGTAAATAAGTCAACAGAAAAAGTGTTTAAGAGAAAAGCGTTAGCAATTCATCTCACGCCTGAGAGATCTCAGGTTCCAGATGTAAGCACAATGGCATTGAAAGTTGAGTTTATAGAAGCAAACAATTAAATATGCAAATTAGTATGTTTAAAATTGAAAAATCAAAGTTCCAACATCAGCAAAACATGGGAAAAAAAGTAGTTACCTCTGCTTTGCATTCTATGCATCTTTACTGGAAGGGCTGCAAAGAAATTAACACAAATACTTTGAAGGACTTATTTATTGCTGAGTGACGCTGTGGATCAAACAAATCTTCTGTAAATGTCCTTCAAAATGTTAAAGTATGTACAAATTTTAGAAACGTAGGAGATGAATATAAGAAGAGTGAGGAAGGACACAACTGTATCAGCTCTGACTTTTTTCTATATTTAGTCTGATACTAAGGAGCATCCCTGAGCCCAAGATTTCAGGGAAAGCAAAGTATAAAGGAATAGAGAGAATTTTTTAATCAAATGCTCTACCTGTATTTTGTGACAACTAGACCATTTTGTCCAGATTTCCTTCCTGAAAAACCAGCCATATTTTCTGATTAACTTTGGTATTTCTTGGAAAGCCCGAGAAAAGTGTAAGAGTAGGTTTTGATGTTTTCTTGGTTTTGATAAATGTCCCAGTTTGAAGGAAAAAGAACCTCTTAAGTTTCAAAGGCCTAGAAGTATTTCCTAAAAAACCTGGATTCTGAGAAGTGATTAAAATTACTTCTAATTTCAAAATTTAAATTGACATAGTGATAACCACTTTTCATGAAACATCTTGGAAGCACACATGGCTGAAATGTGAGGTATCTATTAGCAACAATAAGAGCAAGTCATTGATTTCTATGACTTCATAATGATTTATTACCCTTGAATAAATTTGTTAATAGCTTATTAAAAACAATATAAGAGAATGGGACCTTAATGCTAAAATACAGAAAATGAAATAT
Organism: Eulacestoma nigropectus; assembly: GCA_013397775.1. Taxonomy (NCBI): domain Eukaryota; kingdom Metazoa; phylum Chordata; class Aves; order Passeriformes; genus Eulacestoma; species Eulacestoma nigropectus. The sequence goes on along the minus strand of VZTE01000434.1, from coordinate 783,736 downwards.
TCAGATTGCAAATTAGATGAGAACACAAAATAAGGCAAATCTTCAGAGAACATGAATTAGTCAGAGTCCATTTAAGTCAGGGGAGATGGAGCAGTTAATGCCAGCTGATCATGTAGCTCCACAAACTTAAATCTGTTCTCCTCTCATTAAGAGTGGAGCAGCTAGTGATCTTAATGCACTGAACTGTGCAAAGCCTTTGCACAGTAAAAAACCCACATTATTCTTCTGGTATCATAAATGGAATTTGGAGGTGCAAAGAGGTTAAGTGATTTGCAAAGGTCGCAGGACAGATAAGTGGCAGAGCCAGGAATAGATCTAGCATGTCATGACTCCTTGCAGAACCAGAGGACCATCTGGCCTGTCAGAATAAATCCACATTTAATTAGGTGATGTTCTAAGGGCAAACAAAAATGCCAGCATAGGTTAAATGTCGTCTAATAATTTGTCCTCACAGCAGTTCATCGGTAACAAGCCATTGTGTAGCCCTATTTCTAATCTGTTGCATCACAACTTCTGCTACATGACTGTTCAAAAAATTCTTTCATCTTTGTCCTCAAATGCAAATTCAGAAGATGTAGTGCTGATTAGGCTGTGCTTTGTCTGGAGATATAAGCAAGGAAATTTCTTGATTCATTCCATGCAGCACTGAATGCAAATGTCAGATCATTGCCTGTCGCTGCTCATACCGAGAGCAGGGAGAAACAACACGATCCAAGTTCAGGAAAAAAGTGGATATTTAATTAATTATAAATCAGTTTATATAACTTGGTTCACAAGAGTAGCATAGTACTATTGGTCCCTCGATCAGCCACCTCCTAGAATGATTAGTGGAGGCTATTCAACACCCATTTGAAAATATTTTCTTCATCGTACCATAACAACACTGCACAACAAACTCCAGGTGCAAAGATAAAGAATTAGTTTACAAAACCATCTTCACTGTTTTCATCTAGTCTGCATATGAAAGCAATGCTCTCACAGAACACTGAGAAAAAGCTGAAGAATTTCTCTGCTTCTAACTTTTTAGCATCCATAATTGCCCTTAGTGCTCTTTTATCAATTACATGTATTAGTCCACTGGGGAAAGAAATCCCACCAGATTTTATTGCAGGCAGTTCTCCTAAACTGAAATTCAGTTTAGCTCTTCCTCAGCAGCAGTCCAGCACTGAGTAGAGTGAGGAGACCTGTCACCTGTAACAAATGGGGCCACATCAGAATCCAGAACTGGCCAAGACACTGGTATGTCTCTCACTTACTTTGGCTGAGCTTGTATTTGGCCTAAAAGTCCTAAGTTCCTTAATATCAGTCTTCCTTTCCCTTCTGTTTCCCTATCTGCTGCCTCTCTAGTAGCCACCAGGTACAGCTAATGGGGCTGTTTTCTCCAACCCTCGGCTGCAGACACAAATTTCATAGTGGGATAACTCTTAATCATCTTTACATTAATACGATAAATCTCATAGCATGTTTTACTCAGATATTCTCTTTGGCTGCAATTTAGTCTTTTCACACTTTACTCCTACACTCTCCTTTCTAGAAATGTTACCTTGATGAGAAAATTTTTTAATTTTTTTTTTTTTTTTTTTTTTTTAGATTCCCTGAGCATCTCATAACATCTCATTTACCTGCAGAACAAAAAGTGGCCATAAAATATTCTGCAACGTTAACAGTGCAGGAAGGGCAGTACATAAGAAATAAGGAGCAGAGCTTTAGACATTGTAATTCACTTCCAGTAACCCAAAGTTACAAAGACTTGCTTCAGCCAAGGACCTGACTTATAACCTACAACAATTGGGCCATAGACTAAGATGATCTTCCTCCCTTTTATGGTGAATCTTTGAGTAAAACTACGTCATTTCTCAGGAAAAGGAGAGAACTGCAGACTCTACTGTTGAAGCTACCTATCTTTACCTATGCCAATCACATCCTGCTCCAGAGTTAATTACCAGAGTGTGAGAATGTACCTGTAATCATAAAGTAAATTAAACATATAAATAAGTTTCATGAAGGTAATTGCAAGCAAAATGAAAAGAAACAAAAAAAAAAAAAATAAAGAAAGCACATGAGAAAGAAACAGAAAGGCATAATGAAAATGGAGACCTAAAGTAATAATTTCATGAAAGATTTTGAAGATCTGCTTTAACTGATGACTTATATTCATATTTACGCAATTAATGAAGAAAGAATGGGAAAGAAAATTAAAGAATAAATTTAAGATATATATAAAAATTATTCTGCCTGACTGCCTTTGCTGTTGCTTTGTAGTTTATCCATCTGCGTTGTTCAGTTGACCAGAATGACAAGATTCATTCATAAGTTTCATTCCCACTTGGCACCTCCTTCCTTTCTGTAAAACCCTTTGCCAAATTATTAAACGCCTGACACAGCTGTGGCCAATAATGTGACTCCACAGTTTTTAGCTAATACTCTGGATGTAAAATCTGCCAGGTGGCTGTTGTACTCTGGAGACATTGGCTGCTCCACCATGCTCCTCAAACACGACCTTAGGAAGAAGGAAGGGATTTGCACTCCTCATCTTTCCTCAGTGCTTTTTAGGTCTGTGATGCTGGTGTATCTGCAAGTTAACAGATCTTACTGGCAGAGCCTCCTGCTGCTTTCTTCTTTCTCTGTCCCCAGGAGTGTGACTATGCACTTTGATTAGTCAAGGCCATAAGCCTCTGAGAATTACATCAATAATTTTTTCCATTTTCTTTTGGTGACCTCTGTTTCAAAGTTCATTCTTTCTTTGAAGTGTCCTGGACAGCATTGCTTTCAGACCCTACCAATCACCCACATTTAACTCTGTGAAGCTATCACTGTTCAGTTAGCAGGAGGTGCACACTCCAGACTCAGATACAATTTCTGGGGCATTTTGGGAAGGCAAGGGAAAGAAAAAGACAAAAGAAAAAGGAAGAAAAGAGATGACTATAGAACAAACTCAGCTTAACAGACTATCACTAATTCAATGCAAGTTTATTTTTCATCTCTGCTTTCATGTGAACTGTTCTCCTAAAATGCTTTACAAAATAAATAATACAAGACCATAGGTATTACACTGTATAAATTACAGACCAACAGAAGCAGAAAGATGCTGCCTGTCGAATATATTAAAGAGAGACAAAGGCCAACAACAGAGAGAAGAGAGTGGAAGAAATTAAGAGGTGCAGGCAGGGGAATGAAGAGAGGTTTGCAGATGATATCTGAAAAGGGATGGGGAGTTGATGAGGCAGAGAGATACTGGAAGGCTGTTGCAGATGGCAAGAGACTATGCAGAGGGTCAGAGGAAGCCAGAGTTAAACCAGTGGAGGAAGGAGGAGGGGCTGCCAAATGCAAGGCCTGGAAGTGCACTAACAAGGCAGGTATTTTGCAGCCGGTGCCTGACAAATGGGATGCTCAGGGATTTCCCTGGAAACAGCAGGGTTATGAACTGGTGGGTTTGGTGTGACAAGTACAAGGTAATGGACAGTATTTTGCTTGCTGCCAAGATGTAGAAGAGCCTGGGATAGGCTGTGTCATCAAGGCAAAGAAACTTGAAATTCTACAGCGGAGGAGAAAAAAAATTAAAATGCTCTGTCTTCAGATATAACTTATTTATTAAGTCCAGGTGGAATTTACATAGGGATAGGTTCAAATGGTAATAAATTCCCCTCAGATCTTGAAGTCCATCCATCTGATGTGGCTTTTCAATTTCCCTTGCTACACTGGCTGTTCGTCTGACCTACCCCTTCCTCTATGAGAACATCCTTTCTAGCCAACAATAAATTGATATTCTGGAAACGTTTTAGAAATGGCTCCATTTTAGCATCTGCACTTTTAAGAGCAACACATGTTGAAGAGACAAATTTAGCTGTGCACATGAGACTTGTGCTCACAAATATGATTGGGATCCTCAAATTGACTTGTTCAATGCTAAGTTCTGCCTGTGTAAAATCAGGGAAATTTAGAAGTTTTGCAGTTTGATTTTCCAACCCTGACTACTCATGATCCCTAAAACTACTTCTTGTCTTTTAACACTGATGCTGAACATTTGATTTGACCTTGGTTCTACAGGTTATGATGGGGTTATATCTGAAAACGGAATGGTATTTTAGTCCTGTGATGGAAGGGTGTACCTTTGAAGATTTTGTAAGGCCTTGTAAGATTTTTTTTTTTTCCCCAGAAGTAGTGAAGGGCAAATATTCCTACCTTACTTCTTTCACTCCAGACTTACTCCCAAACTCCATATGAAGTAATTTCTGTGCAAAAGAATGGCTTGGAAAGAGATTAAAAGTGAATTTATTTATCTAACTAAATACTTTCAGAAATAGAATGACTTCTCCAAGAGCTCGTCTGTGGGCCAGTTTGGTGCTCTATAAAAGTCATTACTATTAAACAAACTGGCTTTAAATTAAGCCTCTGATTTTGATCAAAAGAGAAAAATTCTATTACAGACTTAGGAAATTGTTAATAAAATACTCCCTTGATCTTCCCAAAATTTCAGACAGCAAAAAAACCCAAGACTAACTAATCAACATATTTGTTTTTCTCCAGAGGTTTCAGAGATCTCTCATGTGTCCTTCTCAGACCAAAGTAAATGCAAGATAAGGATTCATGCCAAAATGTGCTGAAAGCAGATGCGAGTAAACAAAAGGAGCTGAATTCCAACTGATCTTCAGAAGCCCCCATGATATTAGGTAGATACAATCTGTACCAGAATACTTCTTTGTTTCTTAAGAGAAGTTAATTTTAATGAGATTTTAGCTAAAATGGTAAACCAGTAATTGCTGGGCCATCTCTTTGTCAAGTAATTTTGATTGCTCTTGTAGTCATACTCCAGTAAAATTAGTTTTTGGAATGATGGCCAAAGTGTGGTATTTTCTTCAAGACCTGTAGCCTTATTTTCTGCCTTCCTCTGTTCGTGCTGCAATTGTCCATGTTTTGGACAATAATTTTGTTTCCCAACAATAACAAAGTTACATGCAGTGTGTCACTGAATGACCTGCAATTTAATGAAGACAGTAATGATATCAGTTGATTTTATCTAAGAAAGAAAATAAAATTTCTCAGATAGAATAACTAATACCTTAGGTGATTTTTTTCCAATACTTTTTTAAACCAACTTGATAGAGTGGCATCTCATGCAGAATTCCTGCATGTACAGGGAAATGTTTTAGGTAATATAAAGGTGCAACTGTATCCACCAGGTAAATGTCAGGGAATGTTTGTATTGCAAAACTACAACTGCATTTCAATAGATTTTTTTTTTTTTAATGGCCTGAATGTGCCTCTCAGGATATACATATTTTTTAGCTACACTGCTCATATGAAATAAATAGACACATAAATCACAGAATCACAGAATTAACCAGGTTGGAAAATACCTTTGAGACCATCAAGTCCAACCTATGACCAAACACCACCTTGTCAACCAGACCGTGGCACTGAGTGCCGTATCCAGTCTTAAACACCTCTAGGAACAGTGACTCTAAATAACAACAAGCTCAAATTTTCATACCTACACACAGTAACCTGGCAAGAGCTATGAGTTTTGCAGGGTTCCTTAAATACTGTTTGACGTGGTTTGCCACAGCCAATGGGGAAAAAAAATGGAAGAAAGAGATCCCCAGATGTTTGACTACCAGCTCTCAAGCCTTAGACCAACAGTATTTCTGATCAAGATGTTGTCAGTTTCCTGACAACTGTTTTTCCAACACAAGCAGTAGTAATGCCTTAAAATACTTTTGTGTCTGAATGAAGTAAATCTCCTTTTTCAGAAAAGAAAGCTCATATGGTTCTGATGGGTAGCTTGATTTGGCACACATAAATTAGCTAACCTGTGTGCCTGGTATAGCACTAGAAAGTTTTCAAGTATTGTCTGGTGCAGAAAACAGAATACTCAGCCTTTGAACAGCTGATTTCCAATAATTAGTGGAATTAGGGCTAATAATGTGCCAACCAGGCCCATACAGAATTGTTTTGTTCTTCTCTTTCTAGCCTGAGCACAATAAGTTTAAAAAGAATGCAAAACTACCTTCTTTCTATCTGAATGACAGTCTAGCAAATATCAGTGAATGGCTCTTAAAATAAGGTACAAACAAGACAGGTGGTATATATGCTGTTTCTTAGGGAATACTCCAGCCCCTGGATTGTACTCCCTCTCGCCCTCATTTCTCACTTTAAGGAAGCTTGGCACTTGCTGGACCACTGTGTGACACTCATTAGCTGTAGAAAAAAAAACTCTTGCAAACTAACATGAAAGATAAAGCCTTGAGCCTGAAGAGTTTTCTACAGGATTAGTGCATTGAATTAGATCAGAAAATATCTAGCGAAGATGCAAAAGCAGAGCTATAACTATGTTTTCAAAAGTACGTGAGGGGCAAACACACAATAGTTTTCCATTTTTATGGAGGTTCAATTTCATTTCAGTTCTTTATCATGTAACTTCTCTTATTCACACACCACACTGAGAAAAACTCCTAACCTTGGTAGTCATGTAGCTGCAGTTTTGAAAATCCTTCAAGGATGGAAGCAGAAGAATTGTTGTTAGCAGACCCAAAGATCTTCTCGGATCTAGTCTGCCACAAAGTTCTCATGGCCATATACCGCCTCTGGGAGTAATTTTTTAGTGAAAAGTCAATCCTCTTTGGGTCATTCAGAGCAGACCATATCGACCTGAAAGCTAAGAGCAGGAAGATGAAAGAAGTTCATCTATGTCATCTATAGTCTCCACACGACTGGGCTGACTCAGAAGTGACACATTTTTAACTCAAGAATAGAATAGTTACATTATTTATGGTGGGGATATTGCAAACATCAAAATACAGTTACACCAAGCCAGTCTGTGTTACCACCCCTACCTGAACAGGATTCAGCTCTGAAGAACCTGTCTGACTGTATCATCTTCAGCAACAGAAGCTCTCACAACGCTTCAGTGCAGTGATGAGCCTGGGAGAAGAGCAGCTTGAAGGGACAGAAAGAATTCCAGCTCCAGTCCTGCATTCCTGTCTGTTAAAAGCAAATATTGAACTTTAAAAATGCAAATAAAGATATGAAAGGAGACCAAACAAAAGCAGAAGCATTAACAGCTTCTCATAGCCCTTTATAGCTCTCTGGAGTGATTACATCCTATTTACTTCCACTTCTTGAAGCTCTGTTATTGTATTCTAGCCACAGGAAAAAAAAAAAAAACAAAAAGGCTCTTTAATTATTCTTCAATGCTTTTTGCCAGCCAGGCCCTGTGTCATGGATTGAAATCAATGTTAACGGCTTTTGAGACTCCAGTATAGATATATTTTTTAATTGATGTCTCCTCTTCCTCCTGCTGACCCAATTCTCATTTTCATTATATTCAAAAACACATTGATGATCCACTCAGATCTGATAAATTATTTTAGCTGCTTTCTGCAATAACTAAATTTAATAGTGCTTTGCTGGCACAATTTAATTACTGGCACAAGCATTTGAAATTTGTGAACAACAGCTGAGCTGCAGTGACAGAAAACAGGTGATCTGGTGGCTGTTAGGATCCAAGTAACAAGCAAACTAAGAAAATACAGGCGACTGAGTGGACTCATTACTACAATTTTTGTTTGAGCCTCTTCCTTATCCATCAGTTTTAATCTTTATTCCATCTGACAGGACAATTGCCATTACAGACTTCCTCTATGGGACTGTTTATAGTTACAGAGAAGGCACATACTTAAGAATTTGCCAGGCTAGAAAAGAAGGAATGGAACAAAAGCAAAAGAGGTGTTTAGAATGACAACAAAATTATTTGGTATGCTGGAGGTAAAGTGTGGAATTTTTTGACCTGCATGGCTCACTGATGCAGCAGAGAGGCAGGAAATTCTACAGCTCAAAGAGAAGAGCAGGCAGCTAAAGTTGGCAGAGGGAAGGAAGTAAAGTTCATTAGATGTCACACTGTGATATTTCTTACGATTTTTCTTCTTGCCAGAGATGAATTTGCTGGGCTGGTAGCCACTGTGTTAGCACTGCATCCTGTGGTGGGAATTGTGATGTCTGCAGAGCCTTACTTCTGTGAGCACTGTGCCTGCATGTAGCTGTGCTCACACCTAGTTCAGCAACCACAAGTCTGGGGATTTTTTTTTTTTAAGGAAATGAGCCTGAGCTCACCAGTTGCCCCTGTGCTCTGGGCCCAAGAAGCAAGAACATTCATAATTGTCCACCTGCTTTTTCCTGGACAATATTGCTCTGAATCACATATCTCAAGGTCAGAAATATTCAAACACAAGTCCTGCTTGTGTTAGGAAACACCTTACTTGTCATCAATTCCAGACAGAAGCAGGAGCACTCCGTCCCTCAGAGCCTTTCCCATGAAGTTTGCTACCTGCTGTAACAATATACTTCACCAGGGGAGAAAACAAGCTCAGTGAAAGAATTCCTTTTTTTCAGGAGTACATTTTAGAGAAATTTTCATTGTAGTACTGTCATTAGATGCGTAACTGTGGTCTAGCATGAATTGTTAATGGGTGTTTTCTAAATACAGGGCAAACCCACCTGATCTCTGCTCCAAGCAGTTTTGTAGCCTGCAGCAAGAGACAAAAGGTGATTTTAGGAAGAAAGGAGGAAAGACGGAAAACTGCAGCAGCCTTGTGTCAGTCAGAGAAACTGACCAGTATACCAGAGTGAGTTTGTTTTTTCCTGTTGCTCACTTGAAAGCTGATAGACAAATGTAGGGAAGTTTGCAGATATATCTGGGTAGGTCTGATGAAGCACAGGTGATCATAAGGAAGGAGATTTTTGTCTGAGGAATCATTTAAGGGGTCCTGTGGTTTCTAGATAAGTTTCTGCTCCCTTTAGTGTTTATTATTTAAGATTGTTGTCCTGGGTCTGGATTACACAGGCATACCACGATGACTACTGGATGGAATTGAATAATCATCAGAAAAAAAGATACTTGATGTTCTTAAAAATAAAGGCCTTGTCGCAAACTCTCTGCACCTGAAAAAGCTGATGGGATATTTCCAGTTGTTTGTGTACCATTCAGAGTTGCTGTCAAAGGGGAAATGTCCTTGCTTGAGGAGATATTATACATCAAAGTCATGATTCAAAACAGTGAAGATGAAGAGGTAATCAAGGGTGTTAATGGTCACAGTGAGGTGTGATAAATCTGGACAAAAGTGGTGATTGTGGGCAATAAATCCAACAACCTGCTGGGCCTGGCACAGAGCCACCTGAGACAGGCTGATTGCCAGTAGTTTTGAAGGTGAACATAAAATGAAGCATCCTCTAAGTAATAACACTCACATAATGAATATAATCTTTTATTAAAGCACTAAGTCTATGAACAATGCAAAATTAGTCTGCCTGAGTGCATGAGCACATGTATTCAGAAGGAGATCTTGAGAGAGGCAAACAGGATGATGAACACACCTGCAGGCTGTTATTTTGCCTTCCCTTTGGCTCCTCCAGTCCTTGCTCAGCAGCTGTATTCCCAGAAGGCTGTTTAGTCCTGAAACTGTGGTGTCTCATCATAAGATGATGTAGTTCCACCGTGTTGGAAGTGGGTGGGATCTGGCCATATTAGGATCAAATACTAGGACAGGTGAGGTTCTGGGTCCTGCACTGTGACCACAACAACCCCACGCAGCACTACAGGCTTGGGGAAAGGCTGGAAAGCTGCTTGTTGGAAAAGGACCTGGGGGTGCTGGTTGATAGCAGCTGAACAAGAGCCAGCTGTGCCCAGGTGGCCAGGAAGGCCAAGAGTGTCCTGGCCTGTATCAGCAATAGTGTGGCCAGCAGGACCAGGGCACTGATTGTCCCCTGAACTTGGCACTGGTGAGACTTTGAATCCTGTGTTCAGTTTTGGGCCCCTACAGGAAAAACGTAGAGGTGCTGGAATGTGTCCAGAGAAGGGGAAGGGTCTGGAGCACAAGTATTGCAAGAAGTGGCTGAAGGAGTTGGAGTTGTTTAAACTGGAGGAAAGGAGACTGATGGAAGACCTTTTATTGCTCTCTAAAACTACTTGTGGTGAGTGAGATGGGGGTCAGACTCTTCCCCCATGTAGCAAGTTATAAGACAAGAGGAAACAGACTCAAGTTGTGCCAAGGGAGGTTTAGCTGGGATATTAGGAAAAATTTCTTCACTGAAGAGGTTGTTGATGATTGGAACAGGCTTCCCAGGGAAGTGCTAGAGTCACCATTCCTGGAGATATTTGAAAGAAATATAGGAATTGTGGTGCTTAGGGACATGGTTTTGTGGTGGATTTGGCAGTGCTGGTTTAATGGCTGGACTTTGGGATCTTAAAGGTCTTTTTTGACCTAAATAATTTTATGATTCTACAAGTGGTAGCTGGAGATCTTTCTATTCTTTTTCTTCTTAGGGAAGAACACTGGCAGGAAGGGAAATCCCAGAAATACTGACTGGGGAGCTGGTTGTCCTTTCTCAGTCTTGCCCCACACTGAGCTCTCTGCTGGTGATGAGAGATGAGGAATAGCCTCAGGGATGAACAACCTTTGAGGTGACAGGATCAAGCAATTCCCTTTGAAACCATATTTTTGGATCTCTGCAGGCAGACAGACATTGCTGTAATGTATGTGGAGGGAGGGGTGGGGGAAACTTTTTCAAAGAGGAGTCAGAAAATTATACCTGTGTCTGTGGAATAATAACACAAGACCAGCATATGATGCTCTAAGTGATGTCCTGTGGCATCTAAATCTTAGCTTCTTTCTGAATAAGACTAAATACAGCTTACTGCAAGAAGGAAATTTCCAGCAATTGGTTATCAAGAATTGGTAATAACAGTGTTGGATTTTTTCTTCCACCAACCACATAGATTGATTCTTACAACAGAACCAGTTCTTAGAAAGTTGAACTGGGTATCAGATGAAGTAGACCCCTTGGGAAACTGTATTTTGACAATTCATCATAGAGGGCTTTTAAGTTAGTTCCGTGTTTGATTTTTCTTTTCTTTTTTTTTTCTTTTCTCTTCTTTACAGAACAGGTTTTCTTTATTTTTTAACATCCCCAGTTGGAACTAGGAAGGCTGCTTCAGGAGCCTCATTAGCATTCCCTTTAGCAGCATACGATAGGATCTTACAGCTGCCCCCTCTCTGCAGTATTGACTAAGGTAGATGCAGGAGCTGTTATCATAATGCTATCATAACAGAGAGTTGCCACATCCAGCAGGCTGAAACATAGCTTTCAAGCCTATGATGTCTCTTTCAAGTCTCAATATTTCCATATTAGCATCATTGTACCCTACTGTACTTGTGCACTTTGGTTTGTTTGATGTGGTATTTATATGCTTGCATTCATTTCAACCAGTCATTCTCTGTCTAACACTGCTTAGGCTTCTATTTTTTCAGCTCAGTTGAACAGATTAGATGTTGCATAGAAGATGAAGAGGTCTAACTCCACAGGTAAGATACTTTACTATGCAGAAAACACAAGAAACACATTAGGTTGTGCCAGTTCTGCAACAGAAATAGTGGGTAAAACTTATTCAGTATTTTTCATGAATCTTTCCATTTCTTACTGGAAAAAAGCCTTGTGTATTGAAACAGAACTTTTTGTTGGGGAAAGAACTGCTTGTTCTGGTAGAACTTTTCTTATAAAGATTTTGCAGATCTAGGGCATATTGCAGATCAGTCCAAGTTCAGGTTCAAGTGCTGGTTCAGCAAGCTGCAAAGCACAGCATTTCCCAGTCTTCCTTATCTCAGGAGGATGCTTTGGCTGAGTATTGCACTGTGGAAGAGATTCTGAGAGCAACGATTCCAGAGGGAAGGATGTTTGTGTGCTCACCACAAGGTTGCAGAGATGTGGGCTCCAGTCTTCTCTCTGTTGTGGAGTAGGGATCTTTTAGGGTGTCTTTCAGTCTGCTTAGTTGTTTTCTTTCCCTTTCAAGAAAAAAAAAACAAAGACCAAAGCCTTCATATTCTTAGTTTTCCCTAGGAAAGAGGAACTTTAAAATATTTATTGATAAAATTCATTTCCTATTCAGTTTTGGATGTTATCAGTGGTCACTTAGATTACCTGAGATTGAAGGACAGTTTCCTTTTCCTGCAGTTCGTCAGCTGTGCTTGTATTTCAGAAGCTGTTTCAAGGGCTGCAAACTTACAAATTTTAATCTGCAGGGGTAGGATTTCCCTTTTATTTATGTACACAGAGTAGAATGGAACTGAAGCCTATGGGCACCATGACAACAGACACGAAAAATATTTAAATGAGGGAAAGGAGAGGTTTCAGCCAAAAAGAAATTATCTTGGTGTAGCTATTACATAAATCAAGTACAAAGATAAGGACCACAGCTTTCCTTACAAGATTTAGCAGCCTAAATCCTGCCTTTAAAATTTCACAAAATAAAGTTACAAAACACATTCATGGGAGTGAAAAGGAGTAGGTACGTAGAGCTCATCCTCCTGGGAAGAGAACAAGGGTTTGCCTTTCTATTTTCTCCCCTGCCCTCCTTCCCTATGCTGAAGCCTGAATTTTGCAAGCCGGCAGCTCCAACTTCAGCCACTCCTTCATGTGGGGAGGCCCCAGCAGGCAACGCACAAGGATGTTAGAGACTCTCAGCAAATCCCAGAGTGCATCTCTTAGAGCTCATCATGGTTGATACCAATGTCAAATAGTCAACTGTGAAGTAACACTTCTAGCATTTAGTTCTGATGCCTTAGGTTCTAGCTTTTATATTCTTCAAATCCTGTGTTGCCTAGTTGTACCTCTGAAGTTTCTTGTATCCTGTTAAATTCTGTTCTCTTATGCCAGATAGACATAAAAAAGCCTCTCTGAGCTTATTATTCAAGGACACTTAGACTGTCCTAGGCCCAAAAGGTGTAAACCAGGGCCTCTGGAGAGGTGGGAAAATTGAAGAAGTTACATCATTAGCTAAAGTTTTAATTGGCAAATTTATGCTGATATGCAAATGAACCAAACCTATAAAACTGTGAAGAACTCGTGACTCGTCGTCCATCTTGGGGTCCAGCTTGGATGTAGCCTTTGGCTCCCCAGGGTGTACCTTTGAAGGCCTTTCAAATAAATATTCACCTTTATTCCCTTACTCCTGTCTAGTCTCTGTTTCTAGGTAGCCCCTCAAGGCATCAGTTCCAATGCAAATTCTACATTTGGCTTTTCCTTATTTCCAAGGGATTCTTTCTTATATTATCCATGTGCACTCTTAGGTCAGTTAAGATGTCTGGGATAAATATTTCAGAGATGGTGTTTTCAAAAACTGTGAAGAGGCTGAGGTTGGGCAATAAGAGATGTTCTCTTTGCAGGTACCACAGTCCAAGTGCTTGACCATGTTTGAAGAAGTTTTACTGGAGGCATTGGAATCACAGGCAAGGCAGAAAAAGGGAAAAGAATTAGTTGGCTAGGGAAACTATTGTGCACACCTAGATGTAAATGATCTTTCCTGGTACATTTGTTTTTTGTTTACTGGACAGTCTTCCAAGATTACTGTTGGTACCAAGAGAAAAATGAAGTGACATTTCAGCTGCATTATGCCATAAGTGAACTGTGAATTTCAGAAGATGCTTCTGCGTTTTTACTTTGTCAAAAAAGATTCTGGTCTGCCATCACAATTGATGTTTACTTCAGAAAAAAATACTTTTTAAAAAATTATAAATTTTTAATTTTGTGTTTCAGAGCTGAATCTTCTTTGGGAAGAACTTTTTTAGGATTTAGATATTCATATATTTTAGGAAAGGATTACCTGTCTCAAAAAAATTTTTCATAAGAAACAGAGTCACTTACTTCAAATATCTTCTTCTTAATGTGTACATTTGGACTATGGCTTCTTCAAATAGTTAAGGAAACCCACAGGATGAACCCATCCATTACTGTCCTTGCAAACAAAGTGACAATGGGAAGACAAAGATGTGGCTTCCATCATAATGTCCAAAACACAGTGACTGGCAACAAATTTTTCTACTGTGGGTAGTCAGGAACAAGCATCACACTCATGACAACATAATTGTTCATGAGTATACCCACAAACCAAGGAAAAAATTGCAGTCTGTACAGAAAAAGCATACATTAACTTCATATCAGATGAGAGATGGACTAACTTAATCGTAACTAAACTTGTGCTGGAGACCAAATTCTTCTAAACGCAGATGAGTAGATCAGATCCATCGTCTAAAGCATATCTGAAAGAGCTTCCTCTTTGATCCTTTGGATACATTTGAATAGCTTATCATGCCAATTAAATCTTTCTGAATTGAACTGAATTAAGGAATGAATCGTTGGTTGCAAGCCAGCTCCCAGTGTGCAGGTGTCCACTTCAAATAAAACCTCACTATAATAGTTTGGCACCACTTCACATTTTGCTTGTGCAAGTATAACCTGCCAACAGAAACCAGCTTATTTCCTTAAGGATTTTTTTTTGTTTGCTTGTTTTAGTCAAAGGAGATTACAGCAAATATATATTAAAAAATCTGTTTCAAACCACAAAGGTATTATTGGTTTCAATCTAATCTAACTCCCATCCCACTGAAATCAGTTGAGCCTTTCTATTTTCTTCAGTGTGGTTTGCAGTGTCCATCCTTAGGCAGAGCCTCTGACAGTCTAACAATGCTTGCTTTTCTGAGAGCTACTCACTTGAACATCCCGACAGGCAGACTGAAAAGAACATCTGAAACAGCTACAGAAGGTCAGTTCTCATAAAATAATTAATGGAAACAATATCTTTAGAGAAGCAGAATTCCCAAAGCACTCCAAGATGTGGTCTGACCTTCCCACACGGATGACCGTAACATTAGACGTAGATGAAAAGCTTATGGAGTAATTGCTGACAATGCTTCACAGGACTTTATAGATAATGAGCACATTTGCTATTCAGAGCTATCAGCCACCATTTCTACTAGTGACAGTATCAGTTTACAGAGTGAAAGAAAGTAGAGTTTTTTATAAAAAATTATAAAACTGTTGTTAGATGCTCTGCTCCAGAAGAAAAGTCAGCTACTCTAAAAGGGGAACTTAGTTAATAATCTTTAATTTTTCTTTGCAATCAAAATATTTCTGAAATTAACACTAAGTTAAAGTAACACAAAAGAAGAGAATAAAGTTCTAATTCACATTTCAACTGTAAAAAACCCTAAAACTAGAAGCTCAAAATGGTTATACATGCTTTAAAGGCACTAATGAGGTGTAACAATGGGCTGTAGGAATTTAGAGAAATCAAATTAAAAAAAAAAATAATAATTTCAAGAGTTTGCAGTTGATGGTTGTCAGAAGTTCTGAAGCAGGAATGGGAAGTTTCCTTACACTAACATCACTTGGAAAATTCTGTATACAGACTTCTGAGGACCTCTAGTAGCTATAGGAAATATATTTGGAAGTAGACAACCAGCCACCGATAGGAGTCGCAAAGGTTAGCACCAAATTCACCAATTACCACTAAGCCACAAATGGCCCTGCTTGAACCAAATCCTCTTCTACTCATTCACTGTGGAATACTTCCATTGCCTTCAGAGATTATTTAGTAGTTATTCTGGTGTGAACAGAATTTGAATTGGGCTGTTTTTGAAGGGAAGCCCCAATTCCACCGTCCCTAGACATAGTACAGCTGTAATGATCCAATGAGAAGGCCTTATTGGTCTATGGAAACAGCAAAGAACAGCTCCACTGTGAATGTGCTGACAACCACGTATATCCTGCCATCAGTCTTTCAGTTCTGACACACCAGACCTTTTCTCTTTCAGATAACATCGTAGATTTTGGCTCTCTACATTCAAAATAGAATAAATATCAAGTAGCAACCCTGCTGTGTTTGCTAAGTCATTTTCAAGGGTCTAATAAATATTGGTTATTCGTGTTTGCCACAGCCAGTGTTTCAGGTACCTGAATTGATTTCAAACGGTCAGTGAGAGGAAGCCAACCATTGGAGCGGAGCCAAAGAACAAACTTTACTGGAAGTACTCAGGGAGAGACAGTGAAGGGAAGCAGGACTGGAGGCCAGTGGCACTGTACAATGTCTCTCTTTTCATCGTTACTGATGACTCCGTCCTTATTGATGATAAAGCACCTTTTTTTTTAAAGCAAAACTTTTGCTTTTAAAAGTGTTGATTCTTCTAAATTTTTGCCTAGCTACAAGTAGACTACTTTTCACCTACCTGCTACCAATGCATAAACCAAATCTGTGGTTTCTTTACTGCTTGAGCAGTTATCTGACAGCTCCTAAACTAAAACCCAAGTCTTGGGGGAAGGCTAAGAAACATTATGGCAGTCTCGGGGTATCTGAAAAATAACAGTCATGGTTTAAGCCTAACTTGAAATTAAACACCATAGAGCTGGTCACTGAACCCCTCCACAGAGAAGAAACCTGTAATGACCAAAAGCTGAGATTTCTTGAGTTAGACTTGAAATAAATAGGTTTAGGACAGCCCATCCAAAGACATTACTTTGCATGTAGTATGAAGCAGCACTTGCCTGGAGGGGCTGGCAGGAATCATTACAGAGTTTGCACAAGTTTGAATTTAAGGTTTTCATCAGTGGAAGCCAGAAGCAGCTTGAATAAAGGTTCAGAAGCATTGGAAATACAATTTCTCAATGCTGTTTGGGGCATGACTACAGAATACAGACATTTGGGTTTTAAAAGCAGCATGGAGAAAAAGATCCAGGAAAACATCAAAGTATCCAAGACCATGTAAAGAAGGAACTTGATTGTTCCAGAAAAAGAAGGAAAGCAGCTCTCATTTTATAGAAGGAATAAATGAGACAAAAAGAAGCCATGCACCTTACCTAATTTAGCAAGTGAAGAGAGGTTATTTCCCACTGGGTCATACTGCATTAACAAGCCAACAAATAGATATTCATTCCTATTCATGCATCCTTTCCTGTCCAGGATAAGAACTGCGGAAGATATTTGCAATCTGAGCATGAGGCAAGCTGTCGGCAAAGACTGAGCAGGCAAAGTATCTACTCATCACCCCAGAGGCAAAACAATGTAAAGCAGGAAGTATGCAACACACAGGACAGAAGAGGGTAAGGGCAAAACTTGCATTCTTCATTAGACAAGTTGCCAAAATTATCAGAATACTCAGATTTTCCTCACGTGTTCAGCTTTTTTCATTCCAATAGCAAAAAAAAAAAAAAGCTTTTACAGTAAATAAAAAATAACCAATTTTGGAGTCTATTTTTAGTGCACTGTGAGGCATTATTTGAAGATAGGTGAGTGAAAACCTGTGGGTTGGGGACATAGTCACAAAGGACACATAAATACCTACCTTCAACAGTGTTCTATCAATTGGTATCTTAATTGTCAAATATAATTTTCTGGTTTTTTGACAAGCAAAATGCTTGCACTGACTGAATGGTACGTTAGGTGACCAGAAAGTTTCAAATGTGTTGGTGACATAACAAGCTGATGAGAAAGGGTTTGCTGTTCCTGTTCACTCCCAGCCCAGACAAAAGAATGGCTCAGGTTGCCTTGTTGCAATAAATCTGGCTGCCTCACCTCCCCTGGGAAGCCAGCTGGCAGCAAGGTGCTTCCCAGAGCAAGGCAGGTAAGGAGAGGGGATGCTACTCTGGAAAGGTTTCCAGAGGGAAAGATGGGGGAATATAAATAGGAGGGAAAAAAGAAAAGGAATTAAAAAAAGAGGCAAATACGATTTGTCTTCTTTCTAATGAGAAGAGCAAGGTATGAGGCCGAATTCCCTGAAAACGATGAGTATGTGGGTACTCCTAACTCTGTTATTTTAATGGCTTGCACTAATATATTGATACTTTAGAGAAACAGGGAAACAGCCACTTACTTAATGGCTCATGGATTAATTGAGTTCCAGACAGACCTGGACAGTGGTCAGCAAACCTCCAGTACATCACCTTGCCAGCAGCATCTTTTCCTCAAGAACTTTGGAAACGGCAGCATGCAGCTGAAATCAGGTTTTGCCTTCTCTGGGAACTGCGGGGATGCATGGGAATTCGTACCATGGGAGGAATGGCAGAAAGTAATGAGCAAGAGAGAAAAAATGCTAATTTATATAATGTGTCATACTGACTCATAAGTGATTTAAAATTCTTGGATTATGTTTAAAGGTAACTTTTCTCTAAATCCCTTCCTTTATTACCTTTCTTTGTGGGTCTTTTCTTTTTTTTTTTTTTTCATTCCTCAGAGAAGCAGGTCCCTTCAGCCCTAAGTTAAGATATAATGAACTCAGTAGCAGCCAAATCATCAGGACACTACCTCTGACATAACTTTTCTGGTGTGTCGAAACAATTATAAGATTTTTAGGCTAAGCCTGGAAATTATTTTCTATTTTTCCTCACTTTACCAGATATATTCAGTCAGATGTAGTCATATCCCTGTCTAGCCTATGGACTTGGAGAAACATACTGAGACAATGATTTAGGACACGCTTCAGCTTTAGTTACAAATGCCACCTGTACCAATATCAGATTTCTCTCCCTTACCTACCAATCCTCATGGAAATTGTAGGCACAAATTTATAAATTGTTGTACATTAATTTCCACCTTGTGTATTGTTACCCTGAAACAGAAGATGGCATTAAAATGCCCACGTTGCACGGGAATATAAAAGCATAAGTAATACATTCATCATGTAAATGTACTTACTGTGACCTATAAGGTTTCACCTGCACAATTAACACACCTGTGTTAATTATCCCACTCAATAGAAGAGACTAAGGAGTTTGTCAGTGTGTTAAAATACAGGCAGAAAGACTGCTGTGGAAGAAAAAAAAATTAAACTGGGGAGGGAAACTAGCCAGAGATTGCTCCTTCTTTGTCACTTTTTACAGGTGACAGAGACTGAAGTCATAAACCCATACTCCAGAGACATAAGAAGGAATCCCAGCATTGGGCATTCTCAGTTGTCCCTGCCTTCATGTCACAACTGTACCAACACAATTGTTTGTGTGTTTATATGTAAACCAGGTCATAGAATGGATTTGTGTTTAAAATAACACCCAGAAAATCCAAACGAAACAAGGCCAAACATATCTATATCTATCTATATCTAATCTATCTCTCTCATCTATCTAGACCTGTATCGTCCACATTTATATATCCCGTAAAGACTTCTGTTTGTTAAACACAAGTGTACCCTATAGGAGCAGACTTTATGCCCAGTTAAGTCTTGTCTTTCTTCCCACAGCTGACCTAGGAGCAGAAAGCCAGGTTCTGCTTCTGCCAGTGCTTGGGTAGTCGGGCACAAACCTGACTGTGTGTTCTGATTTGGACCAAATCCATGCCACAGCCTGATCTGATGTTATGACTGGAAACATGGCTTAAGCTTAGAATGGAGGAAAACTTGAGAGGGGAAGATGGACAGAGGAGGAAGAGAGGTTTCACTTCTAAATACCCCAGAGATAGCTAGTGATGAGCAACCTGTGCTTAGGGGGATCATTTAGATTTTTTTAAGCCCTCATTATCTTGCCCAGGAGAGCTGGTTGCACTGGGGCACTTTGTACTGTGTGGAGTGTAATGATTCATTATATAGGAAAGTTAACTGCTGATGAGACAGAGACTTTTAAGGTTAACAGCCTTTCCTTTAAGAAGGTATTTCCCATGGATGAACCCTAAACTGAGAAAAATATTTTAAATTCAGCCCAAAGAGTTGAGTTTCTGAGTGTATTTGTCAGGGTCATCGTGACTTTTAACACATAAACAACAGCAACTTCCACACTCAGAAATTACAGGGGAGATTTTTATTTTTGTATTAGAGACAGATGGAAAGAGACAAGCCAGCTCCAAATCACAAACACACTCTGCTTATCTGTAATAATTCTCCTTAGCAAGGCAAAGATACCTTTGCCAGAGACAGGTGCTGTGCTAAAATGCACAACTGTTCTTTTTATTTACATGTGCAGCTGCTAACGCCTTTGGTGCCAGGTTTGAATGTACAAATGCAAAATTCAGAGGTTTTAATTATGTCCCCATGTTTGAAAAGCAGGCTTTTCATAAGGTCATGTATTCTTGAAATGAACCATAAACAGGTACTTGAGGCAGGGTCTAGGAAGATGCTCAAAAGACATATTGCTCTGGGAAGATTCAATAGAGATATGGAAGAGCAGCTGTGTCCAGTGGAGATATGCACCGGAGAGCTACTGTTTTTCCATTCTTCTCAGGACTGGAATGGACCAGCTCAAAATACCCACTCCTACTCCACTCAAAATGCTCTCATTTCTTAAGTAGCAAACAGAAATGAGGGCATTCACATGTTCGTTGCCTGGATCTCAGGAATTGTGCGGGAATAGTTCACATCTGTAGGTAAACAAGTGGCTTTAATAGTGCTTTTATCCCACTCATTTTAATGGCCTCGAGATCATTGTCTGCCACTGGAGTCAGAGGTGTCTCAGTCTTTGCTGAAACTCAGGTTTATCATTTTCATGTCTCACTCAAACTTTCTTTCCTCTTATCCTCTCATATTTTGGCTGGTACGATAAAGCTCCAGTAACCCTGTATGTCTCACACTTGGAGGGATGAGATGGCAGATCGTGGTGGTGGGACAAAAAAAAAAAAGAAGAAATATTTGAAATCCTCTTTATTCCTCGCTGAAGGAAGCTCAGGACTGCTCTAATTGAAGAATGAGAACAAAAGTTTTCTGAAACACATGAAGAAACAGCGTGATATAGAACTTCTAAGCTCTGAAGAATTGTTTTCCTCATAGGGCTTCTTTGCAAAGGAACATGAAGAAAATTGTCAACTCAGTCTCCAACTAAAAGGTTTTCAAAATCTTCCTGTTTTGGAAAAAGCCTTTCTAAGCTCCAGAGGAACTAAAGGAAGCTCATGAAAAGTGAGGGCTTACAACTTTTTAGTCTGAGATGTTATGAAGAGGGTGGAAATATGGGCAGCAAGGCTTAACCCTTTCTTCTAAATCCTTGGCTGATCAGAGGAGAATTACTTTGACCTACCTCATCCCTCTGCATGTTCTTTCCAACTTTTTTTTTTGCAACCTAATGAAAATTACCTGCCTCAGAAATATTGAGGCTGCACTCAGGAAAAGTTTTTTTTCTTAACGTCGAAGTCTCTTACCAAAGGCCAAATATGCAGGTTGTTGGTGTAACGTGGTTGCCAACACTTTAAAAATTTGCTACAACTCATTTGGATGAGTCATATCAATCTGATACCAGCCTCTTTCTTGTTTTCTGGGTAAGAGGGTGAAATAACCTCCCAGATAAACTCAACAATAAGAGAAATGTAGGAAGATGAATCCTGCAGTTCCTCTGGCTTATTTAGAGATGTGATTAAATGAAGGGGAGAACAACTAAGGACTTCAAGTTTTAGCCTAGCAAATTTTTCTGCTGCATCATTTTCCATTTGGACTCAGCAAGAGCAAAATTGCCTATTGATTAGTAGATATCCACTATAGAGGATTCAATAGGTGTTTTTGCATATGCTGAGTCCTAAATGCAGGAAACCGAGCTAACAAAAAAGAAATTAACACTGCATTTCCCTACAGAGCCTTCCACAGCTTCCTCCAGAGAAATAGCTCTCAGTGCATTGAACAGCTCTGGATTCCATCAGGGAAAAAAAACACCTAAGAAAGGCACACTGTAAATTATATGGAATTATTAGCAAAAGTTGTGAGATTGTGGGTTGTTTATATTGCAAAACTTTTTTTGACACCAGCTAGTATCAGGCATCAGGCATCTCTGGACTAAGCAATATTTGGGGAAAAAAAAAAAAGAGAATTCTGGCCTTCAATTGCTTTCAACTAAAATAGACAAGACAGGAAAATAGATGGCTAAAAGAAGTCTCCTTATGACCATTTAAAGACAGGGTGCTGAAGTGAAGGGCTAAAGAGTAACTTGGTTTAGATTACAGGGAAAAATCGGAAAAGATAAAAATAACCAAAACTTTGGTTCTGCATTTCAAAGGAATTGTTTTTTTCACTCTCATTGTAAAATAAATATTAAGAAATACAAGAAAGAAAAGATTAAGCTGTTTCAGACAGTCCCTTAAGGGTCTAGAATAGCATTAATAAATTTAAATGAAAATACCAAATAAATTAAAATGAATATAATTTATATTGGTTGCATTTAGTGAGCATCACCACTCTTCAGCTCACAAATATTCTATATTTGAGAGCTGCATAATAATGCAAGTATTTTTCAAAAGCTTGCAGTCAATATCTGTTGATCAACAGTCATTTCGTGAAAAAAGAGAGGATAGGAAATTTGAGAAATTAATTCATTAATTTTGTTCAAATCTGTAGTTTAATTTAGATTTCCTTCCTTTGACTGTGACATGAGCCATACTTGGATGCTGTCATTTGTGTCTAAAACTTTGTCAGTGCCTGCTGTTGGAAATACCAACCATGATCCAAATCCTTTGTAGTTTGTTAGAGAAACACAAAGCTACATGTGCTTAGATAACCCCTCACCTAAGCAAGTAGGGCAAAATTTCATCAGGACATTTCTCTTTTCATGTAATTGCTCTTTGGTTTTGTGTTTTCCCCTTTTTTTCATGCTTTTGTTTTTGTTTCAAATGTTTTATCACATCAGAAAACAATTTTTTGCATTTTGTTCTCATCCATCGATTCAGCTAGACATTTCCAGGGTAGTCACCTGCTCGACTAGGTAAAATAAAAACATGGGATAACTACCTAGGAAAAAGAAAACACTGGCCACATTCACTAGCTCCTTTTATGGGCTTCAGAGATTCTTCATTTATAAATAACAGAGGCATTCAGTTTGATGGTGGTGATGGTCTAGGATACCACAGAGGTCCCTGGAAACTATGAACAAAAACTAATCTCAGGAAAACAAGGTGAAATGCATACGTTATGCAAAACACAAAAAAGGGCATGAGGTGAGAGAAATGAGCATGAGATGGGAAATGAGCAGGGGAGAAAAAAGGAGAAAGGCGGATGAGTGAGAAGCGAGGGAAGCAAACCAAGAGCTTATCCCTGACAGTCAAGAGACGCAGATGGAGAAGTTGTGTTTTAACTGTCCACTTCTCTGTGAAGAGACTACTGGGGTGGGATGGCAAAAGGATGACCATAAACTAATCAGTTTCACTTAAAGAAGTATCTCATTCAATTGCACCAATTTCCTTCCACAGCCCTGTACTCCCGCAACTTCAATGTATGGATGTTTGTCTCTCTAATAGACAATAAAATGTTTATAAAACAGAGAGCATGTTATTGTTAATCCCTTAATGGAGATAGATGCTTTGTTTTAATACTTCAAAATGTCTACAGGCCTCATGAGTGCCTTAGAATAAAAAAAATTGTGTGAAGCATTTCATAACCTCTCCCTGTCTACTATTGATAGAAATGAAGGCTTTGGCAGAGCTGTTAATGTCTCTAACACAGAACTGCAGTCTTTGCACAGGGAGAAGGAAGATACTATAGCTCAAGTCTTCAGACAGTAAATTGTTTTACAGCACAATCAAGGACACGATCATTTCATTTTATTCTGGTAATTACACATGGATCTTTTCTTTGCATTGTTTTATTTTTAGGATCTTAAATAAAACTCCTCCCTTCATAAAGTGGACCCTTTTGAAGGCAAGATTCTTCAGTCTTAAAAATAGTTGCAATCTACACAGATTTCATGAAAATCATCAACTTCCTCATTTATTTCCTACTCTTTTTAAGTAAGCCTTATTCATAGTCCATGACCTTTTATTGCTTGCATAAGTTATATGCAATGTAGACAGGAGACTGTAACATCTAGAACATGAGGGATCAATCAGCATGGCAGGGCCTTGATTGCTCCTCAAAAATCTGAAAATGTAATCAGTGCAAGTCTCTTAGTGTTTGCTGGGCAAAAGGAATGGAAGCTTCAAATATTTCATGGTACTTTCTTCTTGTAAAATCATCTGCCCCAAGCAGCCCACAGTGGCACCCCTGTGTGCACTCGGGTAAGAAACAAAATGAAGTGGGGGAAAAGACAACAACTACTGATGGTTACACACTATAAAGGCACAGGGAATTTGCCAATTTGTAGAACAGTGTCTGGGAATTACAGTCCCTCTACAGGGCTGCTAAATTCCAGCCTTAGTGCTTCCTTGCAAGACGTAACAAGAATGCAGAGAGCAAATATTTCATTTAGTGATAGCAGAAGTCATAAAAAACTTCAGGGAGACTGAAAAGATAATGGTGACCTGACTCCACAGGGAGGAGACAGGGAAAGAAGAACATAGTGTGTATTATGCAGAAGAAATTCTCTCACAAAAAACCCAGGGAGGTGGAAACAGAAGGAGATAAAGTGTATTTCTGAACTCAGAATTGCCTGTGTGTTGGTGCTTTTAGTCTGCCTTGTTCTCCATACTCAATATTCATTCTCAGAAAACCATTGTAGTGAACACCCTGGTCACACATGCACAGAAAATGTGAACATTTAGTGCACAGCCCATACTGGGAAAAAATGAGAAAGAGGAAATGTAGATCAGTAAGTGGTGTTTCCATCTTTATTACTGTTCTGAGGAAGATTTCTGTGCCTCTTAGACTACAAGGAAGCTTCAAATTAGGGAGTATCTTTTCCTTTTGGAGGGAATATTAGCTTCAGTTTGTGGCTAAGATTACATGGGGTACCTAAATAATATCAGGCATTATCTATGTATTTCTCCAGATAGCGTCTGTAGAACAAGGAAAACACTTTTGATGCATTGACTTCTGACAAGCACGGGTAAATGTGAATCACTCTGCATAACCACAACTTACACGGGTCTATATTACAGAGAAATAATTATTTCTGACTTCCAAATATGGCAAAGATCTTTACATCTTGCACTTGAGCAGCTATAACAATATTCATGTCCAGGTACCTGTGGCCCCTGTAGTTCACCAAATCTGGTAGCTCTCACATATAATACAGTCAGTTTCATCTGTGAAAGTCCATTTTAAATGTTAAGAGAGAGTGTTATCCTAGTAATCTAGAGAATACATACTATAATATTACTCTTTTTAGTCATCTTGACAGTTTCACCCTCATATTCAAAATTGAACATTTAAAAGTAAGCAGAGTTTTGGATTTGGGTATTTTCTCTAAGGACCTGTTTGCTAAATAAAATCCTGACAAAATAAAAATCCGAGTGTAAAGTCTCAAGTCCTGTCCTCAGTTTTCTATTTGTGCTTCCCTTATGCACCTCTCCTTTCATACAGAAGAATCATTACTGTGAATATCTTAAGGATATGAAGACAACAACAAGAATCTATCCCAGCACGAGTTCATTTTGACATCCAAATTTTTACATAATATTACATTATTTGTGTTTAGATGCTTGTCTCCTTTCCTTAATAATCCAGCATAAGAAAAAATGCAAGTTCAGAGACAGTGAAACCCTTCAAGTAATTTGTCTTCAGTGGTGATGTATGAATATTGAGATACTAATTTAGCAATATATGATGCACTACAAGACGTTTTCCTTGCCTAACCAACTGGTGTGAACTAACATTTGAATGCCTCTAAGATGATATAAGGATAGAGGTAAGATTTTCTAATGGGGTGAACTGAGAGGTCATTAAAGACAGAGATGGAAATACAGAGAAAACAAAGAGGAAAGGAAGAGGTAATGAGATAGAAAAGCAATACGGCAAGAACTACCAGTCAGATGAGAAAGGAGAGTGGAGATTCATGCAGAAGTTATGCTCAGAGAACTGCAAGTGGAGATGAAACAAATTAATTTGATACTAAATTCAGAAGGAAGCAGTAGCACAGAGATACCGTGATATGGCCTAGGAAGGATTTCTAAAAATTAGCAGCCACCACACACTGGTGATAAACTGAAAGGTATTTAGAAAGAGAGGCCGCTCCTTATACTTTAATCTCTCAAAACACCATAATACTGAACAGCAGGACACTTCCATCTTTCCCAGACTACTGGTGATATTTTCCATAACCTTCCTGTACCCTCCCTAGAGCTTCAGTGTAAAAGCCCTTATATTAATAATAGGGCACCACATCCATAGACCCAGCCCTACCCTCAGAAAGCTCCTGAAAGGCTTTTCTTCCCCTTTTAAACATGGCACCTGGACCTTGCTGGGTTGTGAAGCTCACATGTTTGGTTCTGGGCTTCTCTCTGTCAAGATTGTAAATTGCTTTTGGAGCCGAGTTAGGTATAAGCTGATACAAACAGAAAGTGCTTTATGGGATTTGCTGTACCTCTTGTCTACTGTGGGGATTAGGAGGACTAGGTAGAAGTAACTGTGATGAAAGATATATGAGAGATTTTTTTAGTGGGAGCTGAAGAGGGATGTGTTTTCAGGTATGTTGCAGTGAAAGAACTAGCTGAATTTAGTGACTTGATTTATGAGCTGTAACTAAAGCAAGACCCATAGAGAAGAAAGAGATTTTTCTGTTCAGGTGGCAAGGATATGAAGGTTGGTACTGACAGCCAAGCGTGAAAAGTTTCAACAAAAATGCTCAGTGAATGGCTTTTGTGCCTTTCAGGACCTGTACCATTCTCAGATGGTTAGTGAGCCCTTTCAGCCTTTGCTTTAGGTTGTTTTCAATGAGTTAATCTGTGCAGAATGATGGAAACTTCTTCAAGGTTCCTTCAAATAGAAGTATCTTGAAAGTAATGATTGTATTAATCCCTCAAGTGCTTTTTTTCCCTCTTGCTGTCATTCCATTAAATGAAGAGGCCACATGACATCTCCGTATTTGATGTCTCTGTGGAGCATGTAAACGTTCTGTTAGAGCCAAATCAGTGCTTCTCATCTGCAAATTAAGAGCACACTGAAAGTTTCTTAGCTAAGATATTATTATTCATACTCAAAGCAACTATTTCTTCAAAATCTGTGTTCCTCAGGGAAAAAAAAAGGAATGAAATTTGAAATATAGAAATAATTTAGGGGAAGTTTGCACTGGATTTTTTTAAGCATTGAGGCTAAAGAGTCACAGACAACATTGTGTTTGAAACTCCAGAGAATATTTCTGCTGTTATCAGAGAGATTTGCAATATGGTTACAATAACAGATTCTTATTTAAGACTGTAACTCCACTGCGTAGCAAAAGATGGCCTTTGACTCCATTGAATGTATCACCTAAGCAAATAATCAGAGTGAGGCAGTACTTCCTTTTAAAATAGAAGCAACAAAGTTGAGGAGATATTCAAGCTACAATTTTTAAAGGGACCCAACAGGATGTAGATGCCTCGCTCCCAGATGATTTCTGATGACTTGGGTGCAGAACCTGTCCCTCCCATAGTTTGATCCATGCCTGCACCTGGAGCCTATCATGCCTTTTCTTTTGCTCCCAGTGATCAAAGTGTGCTGCAAAAACATGTGAACATGCTGACGGTCATCCATCTGGACCAACCTTTGATTTGAACATAACAGAAATCGATGATGAAACACTTGGGTTATGACTAGCAAGTGTATGAGAGAACAAAACAGATATCAAGATAGAGTCCCCAGCTTCTTTCTTTCAAAGTGGACTGCTGTGTTTGGATGATGGACAGTAGGGGATCTAAAGTGTGTTGTTTGGTTTTAATATTTTCCCTGTGAAATCCTAACTCACTGAGTGTTATATAAGCCTGTGTCTCTGACCTTAATGAGAGGACACATTCATTTGTCAGCTAATGAAGTCTTTTCACCTTTTTTCATAAGATTTCCTAAGGTATCAGGTAATATCATGATTTTGATGTGAATGCTAATGTCTTACTGAAGTATACCATGAAGGTCAGAGATTGACCTGGACATCAAAGATGGGAAACTTTTAACGCTGTTCGTCGTTTATACTACTTGTAACATTACGAGGAATCCTTGGATCTATACCCAATTTGTGTAATCTGGCTACTCATCTAGAGGATGCTAGTTGTCCTAAGGCTGGTATAAATATTAGTGGAGAGATATTTAGCTAGTTGTGGGAGTCCCATCCAAGTTGATTGTTTGGCAGTTTTGAAATGCTAGGGTCTGTATCATCACTGTATAAACCCTTTAAAAACAGGAAGCTGGTGTTACCTGCTTTTTGTTAATAGCCAGAAATAACTTCTACCTCAACCAAGCTACTCTAAATGTGCTGAAAATATGCATATGACTTGTATTGCACAATGGTCTTTGGAGACCATATTTCTGGTGGTCAGATTTCAGGGTTTTGAGGGGTAATCATTCAAATCTTCATGTCTTTCTTCTAGTGGCCAAAGACACTTCACCTTCCCCATGGAATTTATCATCTTTTGTTGTGCTTCCCTGAGTAGTCCATCTACACATTGACTGAAATAGAGCATGTTCCAGAAGCACAGACTCATGCTGAAGGAGAGAGAAGATAAAAAGTCTGGATCCACAGCATTATTACAAAATGTTGTGAGGATAGAGAGAATAGGTTCTGCACCAGAACATCTTTTCCTGTGGAAATAATTAAAAGAAAAGAGAGACACATTTTATAGTTTGAAAAACACTCTGATGGATGCTTTTAATTCCTTTGTATTTAGGATCTTTCTGCTTGCCCTCTATACTGGAAACTGTATTTTTCCTTCCAGGTAGTTATGTTGCAATGTCAGGAATACTAAGAACTAATATTCTTTCTTCTATGTCAATTTTGTTTGGATTTTTCCTATGCAAACTCAGGATGAACTTCGGCAACTCCCTCCATCTCCTCAGTTCCTGGATTTTACATCTGCAGATTGACCTTAACTTCCTGAATCAAGTGCTTTGAGGTCTATGCAAGAAAGCACTGTGCAAGAGCCGGTTGTCATGATTGCAGAAATGCAAGTAGAATTACTTTCAGGGGCTGTGAGCTATAATTAAGTAAAAAGAGCTCAAGTGTACTCCTTTATGGGTACTAATCCAGCTTCTAAATAAAAAAGTCAACAAAACCAAATACTTTGTGCCCAAGAAAGAAAAAAAACAGATCATTGCTCTCTCCAACACAAGAACATTATTATTTGTTCTGCAATACAATTGTCTTTGACACTGTGGTTTGCCTGCATTGTGTAAGACAAACAATAGAAGAAGTGCATTGAGGCAAAAGCTGGCAACTGTCCTCTGAGAACCATGAATTCCAGTCTTTGCAGAATGGTAACTTATGTGGGACTGGAGAGTGGAGAAAAGTGAGAAGCGAGAAGAAAATAGTTACTAAGGGAAAGAGCTCAGCCTACCAATAGAAATGGGAAAGTTGCAGTAAGCATCTTGAACTGCAAAATGGCTTTTGCCAGGATGTTTACTGATGTTTTTCCTGTAGAATAGTGGAGCCATATTGTTTACAGGGTCTGTGGGGTCTCCCATACAGTGAGTCTGTGTGTTCAGGTGGGTGAAATAAGTGTCCTCTTTGCCTTTTATTTTTCACTCAACGTTAGCAAAATAAAGTACACAAAGAGAAGGTTGTCCGGTAGTGGTGTATTTTGTGCACTTTTTTTCTCTTTTAAGATTTTTTATGGGTGCTGGACTGCTGCCTTTGGCCATGGCAAGAATAACCAGTACTTTAAAAGGCGGATTTTTTTTAACAAGCTTATTGAATTGGCATTGAACACAGACTTATCTCTAGGTGACAAATGAAGACGACAGTGATGGCAGAACTGAAGGAGTAGATGATCAGTCTTTATTTCTGGGGATGGAAGAGAAAGAGGAATTCCTCCACTGCCAGTTTAGCATTTGTTCTAAAGAATAAGCTATACTTTTTAACATGACCCCCCATAAAAGTTGAGGATTGTGAGAGAACCCTTCCTGACAGATAATATGGAAATTATTTTTTTAAAAAATGAGGAGGATTTCCTCAAGAAAGGGTATTCTTCCTCTGTGTTCAATCATAGTCGTTTTCCAGGGTCCACACAATCCTATTCTCTTTGAGCAAAGCCAGTGTGAGCTTAGAGTGCTTGTGTCTTAAAGAGCCTTCAATATTAAGCCATCCTAAGAGCCTTAAGACAACAAGTCAAGGGATCTGGAACAGAAGTTGTGTCCTCTTCTGTCCTGCCAGTTGCAGGGAATGATGGGGCAGGAAACAGGAAAATCACACAGATAAACTTCTGATTTTGAGACTGGTGTTACCAGCAAAATTTTTGGGTTTTTTTTGTCATGGGACAGTTTATAAAACATATACTCTCATTTCAGTTGGAAAACACTGTGTTAGAGGAGACAAAAGTTAGGTCAACAAGGAAGAATCTGAACCAACTTCAGGGCATGCGTATCTTCACATGTCCTGGCCCCCTTCCCAGTTGTGGATGTTTTATGGAGTCCAGGGTCTACACTGAAGATTGAAAGCTTATGGCAGAATTTCCCTGTGAGATTTCTGAAAAATACCTCTTTATGGTACTGAATTATATCAGTGTGGGCGCGGAGTAAAGATAAAATTTAAGAACAATTTAAGGGCTGCTCTTAATCCTTGCTTGTCAGAACGATGCCGTGGGAAGAAAAAAGAAGCTTTCTTAAGGGAATAAATGAGAAAGAAGTTGGGTCCATTAGCAGTACCAGAATATGTACGTGCACCTGTGTTCATTGAGATAAGACATTTTAGAAAAGCTTGCTCCAGGAAGTATGTTCATAATGAGCAGATAGCAGGGACTTAGAGCCACAGAATTTCATCGCAATATGGAAGAGGCCATGAGCTACTGCATAAAAGACTCTTGGAGAGCATGAATAGTGTAAAGCTTGTGAAAGGATCAGCCCAGGGATCAACCCGTTCTTGCCCTCTTGTCAGTATTTTCTCTTGCTGTACAACTGGATATATACAGCTGAATTCCTGGTCTTGCTTGGGACCTTCTGATATCACCATAAAAAAACATCAAAATAGGCTCATGCTGAGTCAAACTGTACTGCATAAATAATGTACAGGCATGCACAGGCCATCCAGCAGAACTCAGTATTATTCAGAGAAAACAATGACCCCAGACTCAAGTTCAAGGCTGCAGTGAGGATGGGGAGCGTAAAAAAAGATCACCCGATGAGAAAAGGGGACCTTGCTGAACTTAATTGATGAGACCCATCAACATCCCAGTTTGAAAGACAAAAGGTTGTTCTATAAGGAGAAGTAGAATCCAGCAGTGGAGAAAAGCAGGTGACTGGAAACAGGTAGGAAGCATGACGCTATTGGCTTCATTTTCTTGAAATGAAAAAAATGTCAAATGTAAAATGTCAACCCTATGGAAACATCATCCACTGTTTCAGTTGCAGAGGGGGAGACAGAAGTGACAACAGGTTTAAAGTTTGAGAACTCTAAAGATCTATTTAAATGCAAGGAATGTTTCTGCTTTTTGGTAGCCCTGTTCCTACTCTTGGTATACAGCAGAATAGTGCTGTTTGTCATTTATCACTCATATTTGTGTCATCATATGGTTATATCCAGCAGCAAGCAGTAAGCAGAGCACTCAAAATTGCACACTGGGACTAAGGACTCCAGAGGTCCACAGTGCAGTGCAAAAAGGCAAACACAAAGCTTACTAGTCTGCATACACACGAAATGAAAACTCTCTAGATGCCAGTCCAGTACTGACTTGAGTTCAGCTAATACACTTAGTTCAGTGGCTCACTATTTCTTGTAATGAACTGGAAGCTACCGCACAAGTGAGGCTCAGACACATTTGGACAACCAACAAGCATGGCAGATTTGCTGTGTTTTGTTTTCCTTTTTCTCCTCTGCACTGCATCATTGGAAGCAGTGAATGTGTACAAACAAGTGAAGCTGGGCAGAAAACAGATGTTTTCCACACAATCAGTTCACAAATAATGAGACTGTTCCTAGGCATGCTGTTAGCACTCCCCCCCGCTATTGTCTGTGGAGTACGATGGGAGAGAGACAATGGAGAAAAAACAAATGTAAACTATTCTGTTTCTGCAAAAGTGCGAAAATTTCATTCCAAGCAAGGAAGCCCTTCTACAAATTCAGAAAGTTTCACCACCCAAAGGGGCAGGATGGGTCAAAGGAGTATAACAGCATGTAAAATATTTTACTCATACCTGCCAAGCAGTTACCACATCTATAAAGCATCAATAGTTTCTTTGTTTTTGTGAAGAACAGCTGGTAAACAGAAGATATTGATCAAATATTGAGCAAATATGTGCATCTAAACTATTGTCCTCTTTCTCCTCAGGCTGAGTTTCAGAACAGACTCTCACTAATCTCTCCAGCACGACACACATCAGCAGCACTACAAGCTGAGGTGACATAAAAGTAAGGAACATCAATTACAAGTCCTGACAACCTCTCCTATTTGCTTATAGTTAATTACGTTAATTCCAAAGGAGGCCTTTCTCTTTTACTCTTCTTTTAAAGCAATTTAATGTTTTTTATGAGATGTTACTTATTACTCTCAAGATAAACAAAGACAAATGAATTTTTTTAAAATCTATATTGTCTCATCTCATCAGCAGGAGTCTATAAACAACCAAAAAGACCCTTGGCTGGTGTAATTTCCTGCTGAAGCCTGATGTGTTTCTCCGGGGCAGCTCAACACTGTACAGCAGGCTGCAGTCTGCCTTTTCAGACTGAATACAAGAAAGAAGTGTTGCCAGTACAAAGTTATTCTACAGATTCCAGGCCCAGACTGGCTTTCTTCTCATGGTAATCAAAATAGTGGACAAGCTCCTGCCAACAAAGACATTTTCATTTACATTCTTCTGGTCACTGGGAAGGTGGTAATAGCAATGCTTGCACACATCAATAACATATTCATTAGAAGACAGGAGAAGAATTATTTCCCTGCAGGACAGAGCTTGGATAAGTGTGAATGTTGAGCTCTTAGCAGACTCTTGGTAATTGGATCACTACTGGTGAATTGGCAGATAATTTAACAGGAAGCTGGAAAAATAAACTAAGGTTGTGTTGGCAAAGACTTATCCTATTGGAATAGAAGGTGTTGGGGACACAGACTACCTTAAAAGAGACTGAAATTTTTGTACCAGTGAAGTAATTTTTCTCTTTCAGAAAATGCGGTGACACCTGGTTCTCAGGAAATGTTTTATCGAGGGCTCCCTTTTTGTACTGGTGGAGCCTTTCAGGACAGCCTTCAGTACCGGAAGCTTCAATTTTAGAAAAGCAAAATATAGGAGACAAATACTGCCTTCTCTAAGGTTTAAAAGAAAGTCAGTGTGTTAATCTTTGTGCCAGGCTGACAATTGTTCTGCAACTTTAAAGCCTGAGAAAGAAAAATATCACATATCTTTGCAGTTAGATATTTCCTTTGGGTGTATTGAAGTGGGAAGAGCACACGGCAATATCATTTTTTGTGCAAATTGACTGTCTTCAGAATGTAAATTCACGCCAAAAGTGGGTGCCTTTGCTTTTCCTCAAAAAGACGAAGCAGAAGAAACATGAGCAAAATGAGAATTAAGCTATGCAGATACGCGTAACAGCAAAATGCTTCACGATCCTTTCAGAATTTCCATTTCCTAAAAATCTAATTTTTTTAAAATCAGCTTTTTTGTCACAGAAATAATATTTTAAAACCTAGAGTTTGATAATAGTCAAACCTAAGACAGTCTTATGAGGGTAGCAATTCCGCAGGGCTTTTGGATTACTCCCACAAGCAGGTCCCTTGTCTTCACAGTGACTTCTCTACAGTTCTTCCTTCCTTAAGAGTTGTTTAGCCAGCATCCAGTGTACTTTGACAGCAGGAGTTAAGCATGATTCTAGTCTACCCATGTTTGCTGCTGACCCACAGTTAAAGGCACTGTGCAAAGCAGCAAGTGTCAGAGCCAAAACACCACTGAGAGACAGACCAAAACCTTGGAGCAAGAACATCATCAGCAAAACTTGCCATTTCAATATTTATGAGGCTGAAATGCAGCAATTTATGCTTGTAAGCAGACCAAACACAAACACAAATTGCTAAATTGCAATGAGAATGAAGCAGTAATGAGGCTGTGGTTTCAGCTGTGGGACAGAGAGCCACACTCTCCCATGTGCTGTCACTCACTATGCTCACATCAAGCCTGTAACTGGTTTTGGGAGCAAAACCAATCTTGGTTCTCTTACACTGGATAAACAAAACTGACTCTGACTTGTCTCTGGCATCAGATTAAAATGCTCTGATTTCACTGTGGAAAGGGCACTGTGCTCGCCAGAAGAAAGAATCTGTTTTATACGTATAGCACCAAAGTTGTGGTCTGATTCTTTGCCATCCAAATGAATCTATTTGAACAGGTTCAAATTAGGACTGCATGGAAGACCATATTGAAAATACTTTTGTCAGAAATAGCTTTGTCAGTTTAAACAAATTCCTGTTTGAAAAAAAATTATAATTTGAATATTTTCACCAGAGGAAGATAAGGAGATCATTCTGTTTCCAGTTCCTGAGAGGGTTGCATCATGAAAAAATCATAGTGCATGACGGAGCAAGAAAACGCGCACAAGAGTCTTGAGACAAACTTGGCTGAGGGGCTGCAGCTTTTCAGCTGGACTAACATCAGCCTGCAAGTAAATTCAACTCCTTTTCTCTTTGAATGTTCTGTTACACATTTTTTTTTTTTTTTAACTTTTGCTGTGATTTGGAGAAGGAAAAGAAATTAATGCCAACATGCTGGAATTTTCTTCAGTATCAATAAGTGTAGAGGTTCCTGGGACATAATGAATAACATTATGCGTTTTTGCCCCAGGCTGCCTCAAAATGTAATTTCTCCACCAGATCTCACTTTCCCAGGCACAGACATCTAAAGGCTGCGCAGAGGGCAAAGAAAGGACATCACGAAGGGAGCACCCCTTTACTTTCTCCATGTCCTAGCAGAGAATGCACATAAGATTTGTCTTATTACCAAAGAGGGCATAATTCTCTTGCTCAACAGAAATGTCACTGGATTTTCTTTCTTTCTCCAGGAGTCCTTTCTGTGAGTTTGAGTTATTTCTACTGGATTTGTGAGGAGCGTCAGAGCTATGCAGTGATCATAAAGGTTAGTACAGCAGTGTCTCTGTGGCATCAACCTCTGAGATCCTCCTAAGCACTGACTCATTACAGAGACCTGTTTGCTTTAGTTGTAGAGGTAATGAAGGGTGAACAGGTCAGTCAATCCTACCATGTCCGCCCTGAATGAGAACAGGCAGGGCTTGGCTGCAGACAAACAGCGCTGACTTTCCCTGTTTCTCCAGTGTGCCAGAGGAGGAGCACAGCTTATGCTACAGAGCTATCTCACTGTTACGTTCTGAACCAGATGCAGAGGAGCAGATTGCTGGCTGCCCTGCAGACCTGTAGTCCTCTCTTAGTCTTTCAGATTAGATTGCCAGCCTTTGTACGATAAAGGCTATTTGTTCAAATGACCACATGTTCTGTTTACTGGTTAATTTACAAAATCTGAGAAGAAATGGGAATTAATACTTTTGGTAACTAACTGAGAGTTGGCTCTGTGTAGAAGGCAGAAATTTTTAAAAAATTTCCCCTATATATCATTCTTAATGTTACGAAAAATTCAATAGTCAGCACCTATTAGTCTGCAGATAAGGGACCACTCTCTTCTTCTCTCTGAGCCTTGCAATCATGCAGAAGTATACATTACTTCCATGTATGTTCTTAGATGTTGTGTAGCGAATAAACTAGGAAATGATCACTGCTGTTTTTTGTAAATAATGTGAAACATTACCAAAGTATATCAAATCTTATAGATCTGGTAGACATAATTATTTGGAGCTTAATTACACTTCTTATTAATTTCCATTAGTGATTCAAACAGAAAGAGTGGAACTGTGCTGTCATGAAATTTGCTGACATTGTCACATTGGGAGGTACCAATATTGCTAAGGTTTGGCGTATTGCAAAAAAGAGTGTTTTGGCCTTTTTAATAGAAATGAAGTGAAATGCAGCATGCAAGGCCATATGTAGAAGGGCTTATACCAAGAACTTCTGCTACAAGCTGAGTCTTGCCATTGGATGCAAAAGAAGAGAGGAACCTTGGAACTTGGGTTGATGAAGGCTTGACTACTCCACTGTGATGGAGCACTGAAGAGGGCAAAGGCAGCCTGCAAACGCTGAAGGTGGGGAGTGTTTAGCAAGGAAGCTCCACTGGGAAAGTGCTGGTGGCACAATGTGGAACGAGTTCGGTCACCTGCCTGGAAAGGCTCAGTATGAGCTTGAATGAATGAAGTTTGTGGGATGAGCAGAAGTTTTTATTCTGTCAGAATAAACTTGGAGAGTTCAGACTTTAATCTTATCAGACTAGAAGGTGATAGAAGACATGACTGCTCATTTTAAGTGTAATGTGTGCTAAAAACAAAGGAGAAAGGAAGGGTAATTTGAACTAAAGAGTTATGGTAGCACAAAACCAGATCAGGATAAATCACCCATGAGTACATCCGCGTTCTTTTTAAAGGGCTGTTAAGTACAAGAGGGATGAGCTTCAGGAACAATATTCCCACATGAGGAGGGCAGGAACACACTTTATTCTTTCAGAAGTAGAGAGAGTAATTGTGGCTCCAGCTGCCTGGCCAGGATGGACTGGAATTCTAGGCCCAATCCCAAATGGATGACTAAGGTTTCACTTTGGATCCATGCCTTCTACAGCAAGCACTAAACACTGTCTGTGGCAGCAATGTCATGTCTGGATTCACAGTCCTAAATATCTGATCAGTAACTGCAGGTTTTTTTTCCCATATGAACTTAATCCAAAAAAATGTGTGCATATGACTGAATTTCTCTCCTATGCGGGAACCCACAATATAAAGTTTATACTGACTTTTTGCCTTGATGTCAGCTGTGGAAGAAGCTGCAGTACTTGGTATAGCACAACATTACAATGTTGGTGTACCTAGTAAAACATCATAACCACAGGAACAAATTAATGAGCAAATTTCAACTACTGGTGCTAATTTACAGCAGAAAAATACCACACCCCATCCTTGTCTTTCATTCAACATGACAAGGAGCCCTAAACAAGCATTTACTGCATTGCTGAATTCATCAGCTCTCCATCCTACTCTCCATCTGGAAACAGCCTGGTCACTGCTGCAACCCAAACAAGAAATACACAGGTGAATATCAGCTGTGCTTACCTTTACACTTTCTGATGCCCATGATTCTAATTCAGGAGAACAACCGGTGGCATTTTTGCCCAGAAAGCTCTTAATTAGAAGAGCTTTAGTTAATGATTGGTGTCAATATAGAGTAATAACAATACATAGGATCTTGTGTACTTTAAGTCTGTTTCCATTCACAATCTGGTTTTTGGGGTGATGTAATAAACAAAAATCACTTGTCTCAGCAAGAATAGAAGTTGTTCAATAGTAAATAATTACAAGTTGACTCAGCTTGAGGACAAGGTTATCATGGTAGCTTGATCCCAAAGTGGTTCCCTTTCTTTAGCAAAGAGATAGTCATACATGAAGCACTTCCATTTGAAGCAAAATCACAAGATAATGTACATCTAAAAAGGCTCCTTCACAAACTTTTATTTCTGATCATGAATAACATCTTTGTACTATTTAAATCAGTGTCAGGATTTCTGATTCGCTTATATAGCACAATTACTCTTTGAAAACTTTTGTACTTGGATGACATCCAAGTTGTTTATTCACAGTATGACATTTATTTAGGCATAGAATTGGACAAAAAGTAGCTCTATCTAGTGTATTCCTCTTGGACTGCCAGATCCTCTTTTAAAAAATTATCTGGAAATTATATTCTAATCCTTTAAGTACTGTGCTTTGTAATGCAAAACTGTGAATTCAGATGGAGTTCTACTATGCCTTCAATGACAAACAGCTATTGACATTCACACAAACCTGCTTTACAGATGAATTCAAGGAGAGAAAATAAGAGAAGAAAAATCCCATAAGGTTTTCCTTCCAAAGTCAGTCCTAACCACATCATCATAAGAAGAAATGGGAAAATATACCTCACTGTATAATATTTTGTAGCACCTATTCTTCAAGGAATGCAGCTCCGTTCTCTTACATGTTCTAGTGTAAAAAACTGAAACCTATGAGGCACTTACCAGTACTATAGAGACCTTTTCATAACTATTAAAAGAATTCTTTTTACATTTAACTTCACAGCTTCTATAGATCATACTGCTTCCCAAAGATCAAGATCATCTATTTGGATGTTTTCTCTCATTTTTCAGCATGCTAAAGTCTTGTTCCATGCTTTGATTCTGACTAGTTGTTGTTTAGTTATTCCAGAGAGATATTTTGCTTTCTTCCAAACTTATTATAAATTTAACTTCACTCTCTAAGGAAGTCAGTGTCATCAAATTACATTTTATTGCTATATGAGTACAGCGACAATTAAGCATGCACAAAAAAATTGTTACTTAAAATGCGATTATAGCAAGCAGAGGCACTGTTGAAACCAGCATCATCATACTCAATGTATTGGCTCCCTCTGTGGTTCTTTGAATTTCATTTGGGGATTCTTTTTTTTAGTGATAACTGTAATGATGATTTTACTACTGTTATCACTGCAGAGCCTACACAGCCATGGAAGGCTGAGTTGGATTCAATTTTGCTTCACATGTCATTAATAAGCCTGTCAGCTCAGATCTGATTGCAAGACTTCTATTTCTGATGATGGAGAAAGAATGCAGTTCAATTTCCCACTGTGGTTTGGATTTTCAACACCAGCATTTAGAAACGTTAGGGTTTGATGTATAAGATCAGCAATGTTGACATAGAAGACCGAGAAAAGCAGCACTTGTGAAGAACAACACTTTTCAATTTCTTTTGTCCTTCTCAATCAATTAAAAAAGTTTTTCAATAAAGCCTTTGTAGGTTGGATCATTATTTTTTAGGTAGGAATAGTGACAGAACTGATCAGATATGTCAAAGGCAGGAAGATGGAGAGACTCCAGCTGACCAGTTATTTATGTAATTTCCGGCTTGTTGTGTGGAAGCCATGGGAAGCACAAAGCTTTGGCATTACAAGCCACTGTTAGGTCTCAGATACATTACTAGTGCTCTTTTATTATGAGGTGCGTGAAAGGGTGCTGCGAATCAGGTAGAAAGTCTCGTGTTGTGTCATGCTTTAGCTAAGGGACAGGAGGAGCATGGCAGGGAAAAATGAAGGGCAAATTACTGCACAAGGTGGAAGAGTTTACAAAAAAGTAGATTTTTGATCACAGTGGAGCATACAAAGGGATGAGGAATCAGCACATCAGTAACCCTCTTCATTTAACATGAATTCTTGCACAGATGAAAGAGCATTCCCATAGCAGTCTCCTGACATTAAACAGCACCACATGACATAAAGATCATTACATACAGAGCTCCCAAATATTTCAAGGAAAGGGAGTTATTCAGGCATGCTTTGAATGTTTCAGGAAGTAAACACTTTTGAGAGATACCCCATTCACATTCCCTGATGTCTCTAATGAAACAGATGTCCAAACAATGAGCTAGACTTAAAAGAAAGGACAGAGTAAGGACACTGTCCTGGCAGAGCTAAGGTTTACTGTGATATGCTTCTAGCCTAGGGGAGAAATCCTTACCTCTCAACTAAGAGTGCAAGGAAGTCATAAACAACATATTTTAAGGTTTTATCTCTTCATAGTCCAGTAATTGCTGTAAATATGTGCTTAACTCTCACCTGACCTAATGATCTCGTTTATACCCTATCAGGTAATAATATTGAACTGGGTGAGAACCTGACTTAGACAAGCCCAACTCTTTGGAATGTGTGTCTCTGCCCAGGTCAGATTGATGTCCTGGGGATTTGAGGTTCAGGTCCCTCAAGGAATGAGAGCAGAAATAGGAGATTCCCACCCTTTGCCTTGCAGGAGCCAGGGAAGACATGGAAATGCTACAGATCATCCTGCACACCACCTACCCTGGCAGGCAGCAGTCAGTCCCTCTTTGGCAAGCAGGGTGTGGAGTTGGAAACAGCCGATAGTATGGGGACAACCTGAGTTATAATAAGCACAAGGCAGAGGGAGATTATGGAAGGCATTTTCCAAGGGAATTAACCACCCATCTTCCAAGCCACTTCACTAATTAATTACTCCCACAACTCCAAAACACTTTAATCCTTTCTCTCATACCCCCAGACTCCATTTCCTTCTGCCAGTCATTTTCCCAAAGCAGCCTTGGCAATGCCATTAATTGGTAACAAATTAAAGTGGCCATGGCTCAGAGAAAACCTGAGGACAATACAAAGTACATTCAGCTGAATTTTAAACCAGGCAGCAGGACAACTGTTGTACTTCTGTATGCTTGCACAACAGACAGCAGTACAAACTTCAAATAAAAACTTTAAAAGAAGCTGCTGCAGTATTTGCAACTTGTGTTGTTATAAAGACAAAAACCACAGATTTCAGGTGAGGAACTAACATTGTGCTTGTTGCAGAAAGACTGAATTTCTGAAATAACTTAAGTAGATACAAATATTTGAATAAACTGAAGAAAAGCCAGAATTCAACCACTGCTGCTTAGGTATGTGTTTCAGTGCACTGAAGCTCACAAATCTCAAATTATCACGTTAAGGAAAGTTAGGAATATACTGGTGGATACAGCTGTATTTCAAGCTCTAGTGTAACGAACAGAGATGAACCACAACATTCCAGGTCAATTTTTGGGGTTACTGATGTAGTTCCCAGTAGCTTGGGTCTTAATGAAGAAGTGAAAAACAATGTGAACAGAAAATCACTGGCTTGAGTCATGGAAAATTCTGGGTATACCACTACAATTTCACAGAAAAAGGTGTGCTTAGATTTTGAATTGGCTGTTTTAGTAAGTCAAACTTGTCTGTTTTCACCTTGACTTCAATAACATGTGCAGTTATTGTTGGTATTTCTAAAAGACAAGCTTATTTCTTTCCAGCCCTTAGGGACTGAAGAAGTGCAGACTCACCAATTAAAGGCTTTTAACAGCTGGATGCTTCCTAACTGCTTAGCAGAAATATTAACTACTTTAAAAAAAAAAAAAAAAATCCTCACCAGTCCGAAGAGGGCTATGTCTCTCCAAAGCGAAGGATGAGAAACCTGTTGAAAACCAAAGAAAAGAAACAGTTTGAATTGTACACTGTTCTTCCTTCAGACAGCCAGAGCAATTAACTTTTTCTGAAAAAATGCATGGCTCCACTTCCTCCAGTGCTGATTATTCCCAGAAGGAGATGGTAAGATTGCATGCTCACGGCCCATCTCCTTACACTGCTCCACTGCACCAGATGCTCTCCAGCATACAGAGGGCGTTAGCTGTGGCCTGAAGGACTGGTGCTCACACCGTCACTCACAGCCTGCTGTGTGACAGAGGTGTCCATCCTGACAAGGGCAGCTCATGGCTGGCACCTGCTTTGGTCCTGCTGCTCCCAGAAGATGTTCCTGCAGCAATCCCCAGCCAGCTGAGCTTGTGGTGCCTTGCAAGCTGCCCAAAACTCTGTCCTTCACACGTTCGTTATTGCTGAGTTCTACCCAGAACTACTACAGGGAAGTCAATCCCACCACTGTGCCTGGTAAGATTAGGGAGCAGACCCTCCTGGAAGCTATCCTAAGGCACACAGAAAACAAGAAGGCAATTTGTGATGGCCTACATGGCTTCACTAAGGGCAAACCATGCCTGACAAATTTGGTGGCTTTCTTTGACGGGGTTACAACACTGATGGATAAGGGAAGAGCAATTGACAGACTATCTGGGCTTGTGCAAAGCATCTGAGACATCTGAGTCTCTAAATTGGAGAGACAATGGTTAGATGGATGGACCACTGGATGGATAAGGAATGGGTGGTCATGCTCAAAGACTTGTGTTCAAGGGCTCCATGTCCAGGTGGAGAGCAGTGGCAGCTGGTGTTCCCCTTGCTGAACACGTATCAGAAATGTTGGTTAGCAGAGAAACAAATGCATTTGCAGCATGATTTACACTGGGAAATATATTCTAGCTAATCTCTGCTTAACTATTCTGTCTGCTTCATTTCTGGTCTGATAATAATGATAAGCTCTTCCCTGATTAACATTCTAATATCTTAAATATGTAAAAGCTACCTATTTTTTTGACTGCTGTATACTTAAGCCAATTACTGTATGTTAATTAAAGGGTTTGTCATCAACTAGCATTTCTAATGTTTTCCCCCATAACACCCTTGCAAGTACATGTCATAGAAGGGCTTTTTCCCCTTGCTCCCTTTTAAATAAATATTTTAAATTATTCCCTGTTTGCTTTTCCAGTAGAACACTCTGATCTCTGTGATCAAAGTTAAATCATTATGTGAAAACTCCATGGTTCTCCTTAAGATGACTTATTTTTCCAGTCATCTGTGCTCTGATCTCTAAAAGAGTATTTCCATTTTGCTGTAAGCATAAACATCATCATAGGATCAGGTTGTATGAATGTGAATAAATGTCTGAAGTTATGCACCACTGCCTCCAATAAAGTGAATTATGCACAGAGAAAGCAACCCACATTTTTATCTGATGCTATCAGCACTTAATGTTCATTACACAAAACAGAATAAAGTTCTCCTTAGTTTGTATCTGTCTGTTGCCAAATAATCTTGCAACAGACTTAATGTTAAAGAATTTTGACCATTTAGACCTTATTTCACAATTGATTCTCAATTTCAAAAGAATGAGACTATAAAGTGCCCAAGCAAAGCCATAATAACCCTTGCGGAAGCTTCTGTTACATATAGGAGCAAAAAAAGTATTGAACAGGGCATTGGTGTAGGGTCACCACAAGCAAGAGGCAAACACGTTAATTTTCATTTAGCATAATTTAGCATATACTAAATGAATACCATGCTCTCTGGTTTCTGGGCTCCGCTAAAAGGCTCATAAGCTGCAAGCAGGACCATGCGTGCTCTGCACCGTGGTTCTGTGTTTGGTTTTATGCGTGCAGGGAAGGACAGAGGGAAAAGGTACGTGTGTGGTGTCACTAAACATTTTGGTTAGAGAATGCCATAGGTAGCCATTGCCACAAGGAGAGCGCTCAGACTGCCCTCTGTGCCCATGTTAGTACAGGAAGGAGAGTGACTCTTGCTAAAACTACAGTGTAGAAATGTTTCTTCCATGCTCTTGAACACATTTCACAGGCATTTCCTTATTCTGTTTTATATTGTTTAAGATAGGATATCAAGATGTCTCTT
This sequence comes from Eulacestoma nigropectus, assembly GCA_013397775.1. Taxonomy (NCBI): domain Eukaryota; kingdom Metazoa; phylum Chordata; class Aves; order Passeriformes; genus Eulacestoma; species Eulacestoma nigropectus. The sequence goes on along the minus strand of VZTE01000434.1, from coordinate 740,961 downwards.
ACTAAATATTTCATATTTCAAGTGAAGAGTAAAATATGCTCCATGCAAAATCAAACACATAAACCACCTAAAATTAGTATTTCCCCTTTCAGACCATGAACTGTACACCAAAATAACTGGCTTTTTAAACTTGGCCTTTCACAGGCTTCTTGAATGAGCATTTTGTTAAGAGTAAACTTTCTGGAATAAGCTGAAGAATTAATGAGTTTCCACTGGAAACATCAAAATTTGCTGAGCGATTGCTATCCAGAGAGGTTAGATTTTTATTTGAATTCAGATATCTAAATAGATTTTTGAATTCAAATAGTTATAAAACACTTCAAAAAGTGCTTAAAAGGGACTTAATAGTGTACACACTCTCTGCATGAAAGGGAACTTCAGTTCATCAAAAAAAAAAAAAATACAGAGAGAAATAAATATTAGAACTAATACTGCTGAGTCAAAAAGTAAAATTGAACCATGACATGACACCAGAAATTTTGGACTTCTGATGTCATGCATCACTGTGTCCAACAGCTGTACAGCAGCAGAGGAAGCAGACTCTGGGGTGACAGCAGAGTAACCACCTCAAGAGTTGTGCTGTGTCTGGACAAATATCCTCTCTTTCTTCCTTCCTTCTAAATTTGAATAATTTAATGTTTCACTACCACTTTTTGTATTTAGTCTGAGTTCCCAGACACCTGTGTTCCTTGAGGAGAGCGACAAGAATAATCATACACAACCTTTCTGAAGGGCAATAAAAATAACTTTTTTAACTTTAACCAAATAGCTGTGTGACAATAAATTACAGCACAACAAGAACCATATGTTAAGGGGAAAATATTCTCCTAGCAACAGAATGGGAAAGGTGCCTATTAGGGGATCACTCAACAACAAAATGGGTCTGGATCTTAATACCATGGATATAAATGGGAGGTATTTTGTGGACTTCAGATGATGAAAGGGAATGGGAAAATAAAGGACCGCAAAAAAAGAGACACCGGATGTTGAATTTTGCTTCCACTCATTCACCTTAAGTAGGGAAGTGTATGATTTGTTTCCTATTTCCCTTTGCTTCAGACACTGCACTTTCAGGACACTTGGGTCCTCTGAGGTCATGGGAATCCTAGAGATGCCCACATCTATCTGGGGAGTGGAGCAATCTCTAGGAACTGACAGTGTGGTGAGCACACATAGCAGCAGGTCTGGAAAAAAAAAAAAAAAATCAGATTTTTGACATCAGAGTGATTCGGAAAATTGAACATAACCTAGAAGACTTTTCTGACAATTTTTTTGTTTTTGTTCTGTCTTCAATGTACTTCTTTAAAAAAAAAAAAAAAGAAAGAAAAGAAATATCAACCTGTTTCACTTCTTTTCTGTCCTTGTAACTCTCATAGCATTTTGGCCAGCTGGAGGGAAAAATAGCGATTTTTCTAACTATCAGCTCTACAAACAACCTGGGGTTTAAAAGCCCAGTTGCTTTTTGTCTAGCTTGTTCATTATTATGAGGAATATTCTGTGTGCCATAAAACTTGTATAATCTCAAACTGTTTGTTACTGAAGGCAGACTCTACCCTCATCACTCAAAATTAGTTAAAAATTTTCTCAAAGACAGGTTTGTTAGGAGAAAAATTCAGCTCCTTTCCTCATATTTGGGCTGTGTTTGCAGTGTTAAAAGGAGTGATAACTTTTGGCACTGAAATACACCTTTGAATGCACAAAAGGAATATATTTGTAAATCAAGAAACAATAACTATAGCTTTGCAGAACTGAACCGTGGCCTTAAGCGAAGTGTAAAGATATATTTCAGTGAGACGATCTCTTTTGTACTAGCATTATACTGCTTTCATTTTCCTCAGAAAATGAAGTAACATGTCCTGTCAAGCTATTTTCTAACACAAATCTGTTATTATTCTATTCATAACTAATGACAGATGCCAGAAATAGAAGCTTGGTTCATTCATCATGTGTATTTTCTTTCTGACTATGCACCTGCACATGGGTTACTGTCAGGGCACTCAGGAACTCCTACTGTGCCTTTGATGCTAAATTATATGTCTCAGCAACGATTCCAGTTTTCAGGGTTCATGGATGTAAAATATCTCTTAATCTTAAAATAGATGGCTGAGAACTGCTGCTCTGCTACACACAGCATAGAACACTCAACAAGGTAGGCGTCACGAACAAGGGACTTCATCTCTGCAGCCCCATGGGGTAAAGATTACGCTAGAAAAGAGCACTGAGAGGTACACAAGGCTGCACACATTTTAACTATGGAAAACGTGTAATCAAAAAAAAAAAAAAAAGAAAGAACCAAACCCCCATAATCTTCAAAATGAAACTCAGTGCATCTCTGTTAGAGATTTCCCCTCAGTATCTCATGTCTACCTTAACTCCAGACTAACTAATTGCTTTTTAGAGAAGAATCCAGGAACGAGTTTCTATAGCGGATGAGGATTTTAGGACTTCTATAGCAGTTAGAGGTCTATAGCATTTAAATGTAAAGTCTTAAGCACCAGGAATTCTCCACCACATGAGCCAGTCATGTTAGGATGGAAAAGTTCATTTTAAGCCTTTATAGCAAGGACAAGAGTTCTGATTCTGCTTCATCTGCAAATGGGTAGTGTTTTTCAGTACCTAATGTTTAAGAACAACAGAGAGAGAGTCAAGCCAAAGGTCTTTTCAGCCCCCTAAAATGTCTCCAGCTATGTCCAATCATAAATAGTAAAGGAACATCCTAAGAGCAGAACAAGCATGTAATGCTTCTTCTTTATTTACTGGCCCACAACCAATGATACGCAGTTCAAAACCCTCTTAAGCCAGAGGTGCTACTTTGTAAATTGAAAGGTGAGAAAAAAACCCTCATAATTTAGGTGGAACTTGCCTTCTGAAAATTTCACCTGATGGCCTCTCATCTGTGTTTTAGCAAAACAGGTGAGTAATGGCTCCTCCTTTATCATCTCCTTGCCACTGATAATTTCACAGCCCCATATTCTGCCCCATTTAATTATCTCTTCTTTTTACGCAGATGAGCCCTAGTTTATTTAATCTCCCTCAGATGGAAAACATTAATACCTTTGATCATTCTTATCACTATTCTCTGCACCTTTTCTAGTTCTGCTGCATCAATTCTTCAAGATGTTACAACCACAAATTCTTTGGCTCTTCATGATTTGGACACACTGTGGACTAACATCGTGACACAAGAGTTTCCTGCTTTGTTTTCCTGGGTTTTTTGGTAATGACTTTTCTGTACTCATGACTGAGTGAAGAGCTGACATTTTCATAAAATTATCAGCTACAGCACTGGGAAGATTTTTTTTTTTTTTTAAATAGACATTTTGGTATCAATCAGCATGTACTTAATATTTAGGACAGGCTTTCTCTACCTGCATTATTCTGTATCCGTCAGCACCAATTTTTTTCCTGCCGTTTCTTTGCCCAATCATTTAGAGTACTCTGAGGTGATTCTGCTACTCCACACAGCACTTTTATCACCTCACTTAATTTTATGTCATCAGAATTTGCTGCCTCATTCTATACTTGCTTTGCCAGATAACTGCGTGTGAGGAACAGCACTCATTGCTGAGGTAACTTTGCTCCCAGTGGTACCACAGACCTCAGTCAGGACAGAATATTAGACACTCACAGGGACTTTTCCTGTTCATCTGAAGTGCAGGTGAAGTTTTTCACTGCAGAAAGTGAAGGATGGGATAGATACACCTAATCTACAGATCTCCTCAATTAGCTAACTGGAGCTACTAGCTGTAGCTGATTATCGTGTTTCATATTTGCAACCTAATTTTTATAAACAGTGCTAATTTGCTGCCTAATGAGTCTGCAAGATTTCTGCTGGATGATGTTGATGATGAGCGGTTCAGTGCTTTTGTTTCCTTCCTATTTGAAAGTTTTGGAATTGTGCTGCTGGTGTTAAACGTAGTAACGATCAGGGGGGACTGAGTAGTCATTGCCAGTGTTTTCTGCAGAGAATTTGCAGAACAATATTTGTATGCCCCACAACCATTCCTTGCATGTGTTCAGTACTGCAATACTGAACAGAGTGATGCCATTTTACTCTAAGTGCTGAGTATAAATATCATTTAAGTCATGCTCAGAATGTGGCAGAATAAACTGACTAGCTTGAGGCTGGCCTTCCAAGTGATTGTCACTTCTCCACTATGTTTGTTTTCAGTGTGAACCCTCATCCTGTAGGGCTGCATTCAGAGGAATGTTTGAAGAACTAGAGTCAGTCAGTTGATCCACTTACTCAGAGGAGCCACTGCAGACCATGGCATAGTCAAGTGTAGGTTGAAGACAGCAGGACCACAGCTGGTGCCTGGTTTCTAATTTAGGAATCACCATCTGTCAATGTCTCTAAAGTTAAAAAGTAGTTCTTCTTTCTTAGAAGCAGCAGCTCACAAGAAAACTTGATTTTATTTATTTGGTCTTGATAGAAAGAAGGTATTAATTTTCATTCAGCAGGTGAAATTTCCTGTCTTTTCCAGCTCTTCCATCAAAGACACATAGCTACTTAGCAGGAAATGTGAGACAAATAATTTTTGGATAATTTCAAATATTTGGAATATTTTAATTCTTTGGGTCAAAAGATCTTGACAGGTGCATAATTTTTGGAAGAAAGCCTGATTTTGCATTCCATTTCTGTTTGTCATATTCACATAAAATAGTTCTGTATTATGCTGGGCTGTAAGGCAGTGGCCATCAAGCACCTGTCCATATTGTTTGACTGCTTTTGTGTGGTACCAAATATCAACTTAATAGTGCAAAAACCAAGAACACAAACATACTCTGGCCTCCTCTTTGCACTGCTGTGAGGTCTACAACACAATACTGAATAACAAATACAGTTATTCCATCTACCTCAAAACCTCTCTTCAGGTACAACTGGATTAAATATTATTTGTCAGGCTAAATAATCTCCTGACTTTTTGCTGTATCCGGTGACAGAGGCTGAGGACAGTTGCAGAGAATGAAAAAATCTTATTATTGGTTCTTGGCAGGATTTTGCTGTCATAAAACAATGCTGATGTTTCTCATAATTACCTCTATTGTGCTCACACCTAAATACCACAAATGAGATCCTTAGCCACTGGCTTAAAGTTTTTTAGAGTCAAATTAGAAAATTCAGTTTCTGAAGAATTTACAATTAAAAAAAAAGGAAAAAAAAAGGGCAGGTAAAAAAGGCAAGGTGAAAATCTTAACAACGTCTGCTTACTATTGCTTCTCATTACACACCTGTGTATTTGTGTACAGACAGGTGTATAGAGCAGGTTACTTAGAGAAACAGCATGGGATTATATTTCCTGACCATTTTAGTTTGGTTGTTCAGTTTGAAACCACTCCTCAACCCCCTCACCCCAGTCAAAAGCAAACAAAAACTAAACCAACCAGTGTGATTCCTGGACTGAGTGTGAGGTTGCATAGGAATCACCTCTATCCTGAACAGAAGAAGGTGTAGAGAAGACTTAAAAGTAACTTTCTGCCTGTGAGGAGATTACCAAGAAGAGGGATTTTTGTCCTCCCCCACCAAGGTGTATAGAAAAAAGGAAAAGCAGGGCTCCTAAATTGAACCAGGACAGACTGCCACTGTCTGTAGACAAGGTTTTCATTATGCAGATACTTGATCATTCTAATTGTTGAACAGATTGCAGAATCTTCATGCTTGAAAGTTTGAGACGTAATTTAATCAAGCCTTGAACAAGTTGCTCTACCACTAAGCTCAACTAGAGACCATTCCACACCCCCTCCCATCTGAACTGCCCTATGGAAAACTACACAAGAAATTTATAAGTTGCAGTTGCACAGACTCACTATCTAACTTAAGTTCTCACGACCAAAATTTGTAGAAACATTTAGAATCTTTTCTGTTCTGCGTGGTTAAGAGTCCCACCCTTAAAACGCTAAAAAAACCAACAAATAAACCCTCACCAAAACCCGAACAAAAAATCAAATGTTAAACTCCTATTCTCAGGTCTGGCCTAGAAATTTAGAGTCCTCTTCATCATATGCAAATATTTAGCCTAGGGAAATGATAAATAGTTATGGTTGCACATTAAAGGCTTTTTCTAATTGTGTCACAGAGATTATAACAGAAAAGAATACAGTAATAAGCATATATCAGTTACTGCTGTTAGAAATGCTTCCTGGTTTTTATACTAACATTACAATATTTCCAGACTGATGAAGAAAGCAGGATTAGCTGTTTGTTTTATATAGTTGCCTTCTGTGAAAATAGCCCCACTTGTGCACTGTGTAAAACCATGGCAAGCCTTTCAGCCTTTTTAAAGACAAGGAACTGCTATACTCAGCCTTCTTCTCTTAGATTTTTCTCACGTACATTATCATCCCCAAAATGTACTGCTATTTAATTAAACAGTAGCTTGAAACTTTGCTAAATTGCTTACATAGGAAGTGCCCATACTTCTTGGGGAGCAGTGAAAAAAACTTGTCATCAGTAGTAACTCCTCAAAATTATCTCCTCCCAAATTTACTGATGCAAAACATTCAAGGTAATAGCATTGGCACAAATTCTGTCCAACAAAACCAGCTGACTGTTGCTGCCTTCTCTGTCTAAAGCATGAGTCACTTACAAGCCATTTAAAATAGGAAATTGCAAGGAAAAACCCACCAGATATGAAAAGCAGCAGCCCAGATCTTCAGAGAGTATCCACCACACTCAGATTCGTTTTTCCTTGATTTGTGCCAGTTGCAAATCTGGTTCAGCCCCTGTGAACAGCTGTTTCTAATCTACTTTAATACCATCCACATTGAACTGCTTATTGTTATTGGTTTTAGGGCAATACAAAGAAAGAGAGGATTTGGATATAGTTGTGACTGTTGTTTATTGCCTGGTTATTCAATTGTGCTGATTTTGGCTGGGGATAGTTAGTTATCAGCTGAGGTTAGACCACAACAGAAGTTTATAGGGTTTTTCATGGGATTTTTGAGAAGTGGGGGTACATTAGTCTAGCAATGATCTTTTAACCAGGAAGATTAACCAAATGATAAACCAAAGCACTTAACATTTTTAAATCTCAGGGACCAGTTAAGAATAGCAGCTGTTACTCTGAAAGGACATAAAAATTTTATTAGGGCTACCAAACTGTCAGTAAGGTTATCCACTGGCCAGAAACCCAGGTGTACTGCACATGCACACACACATATCCCTTTAGGATAGAGGGCGAGGGTATGAAGTTCTTCTCATGTTTCAACAGAACAGTCTGGGGTTTACAATACCTAAAGTTGTGATGTTACTGTAGACAAGAGACACAAAAATTGCTGTATGATCAGCTTCTCTACACAGCAAGGAGACTGCTTCCTGAGAAACCTGGATGAGCTATCTTTTGAAAGCTATCAGTGAAGGTGAGAGGGAAATAAATGACTTAGTGGTCAAAAATTCAGGTAGTCTTATCTTTTCTTCTACCACAGTTCAAAAAATATAATCCAAAAGTCCAAGTCTCTGATCAAGCTCGTTGACGTGTTTTTCAGATGATGGTAGGGGTAAGCAGGTGGATTCAGTAGCTAATGTTTTAAAAATGTTTAGCTTTGCTTAGAAACTGTGGCTACAAATCCCAGGACCACTCACAATCAGCAAAGACTTTCCTCTTTGCAGTCATGTATGAATGTGTATGTGAAGTTTCATCCCTCTCTTCCTTAATCCTGTGTCAAATTTTCCTTGTAAATGTAGCTTGTTCTGGGAGTATGTACTTATTACAGATTATAAACTGCTGGCTTTGCCTGAGTGTCTTTGCCCAGGTTATTTAATGGCAATTAGAATTTTCTTTCCCTTTGCAAATCAAAGAAACTGGCCAGGGTTTACCGTAGAAGAACTGCTGCTCTTTCAGCACATTTGTAGAGGAAAGTAGTTCTAGAGGCCCACAGGACGGAAATCAGCTGACTTCACAGCCCATCAGACAAGACTCACTGCAACAACTCCAGCACCACACCTTGGTGTGTGTCCCACACAGCTCCGCAGCAGCAGCTGCTGCAGACTCAGCCAGATAACCCAGGGAGAGTTTTACATAGCTCAGTGAGCAGGAGCTCTAAAAAGTTGAAGACTGCAGTTTGGGTTTTGATTTCTAAGCTGAGGTTTTGTCATCATTGTATGACGCCACAAGCTGCAAGTAAAAACAAAAGGCCAGATCTGTCCAGATCTGCTTGAGAAGGGAACAAGATTTGCATGAAATTAAACTAAATAGCAGGGAGATGGATTATTTTTCTGCTGATGTCAGACTTCTTTCAAAATTGTGAATTGTCTGTTTAAAGGGAGGCTTAACTTTATTACAGCTTCTCTTTTGCAAACAAGCCTCATCTGCAGAGGAGAGGATAGACTGAATGGGCAGACAAGGCATGTATGAATAATATTGCAAGGTGGGAAGATCTAAACAATTCAGAGTCATCCTGTGAAGCACATTCCCAAGTGTAAGAACTTTTCACTGATAATAGAGTACATTTTAAGATTACACACAATTTTTTCCATTTATGGCATAAAGGCATTTTCTTTCTCTATCCATTGCTCTGAACCATCATCACACCAAAGATGTAAAATCCTCAGAATTCAGTTAATGCATATGCTGGAAAATTTATAAAGAAAACTAAATTGCATATCTAGTTGCCATAAATTTAGGGTGACAGCTAAAAAAGCAGCTGAGAAGTGCTCTGAGTCAGTAGAAATTACTACCATCTAAATAGAAGAGGCATTCACTTGTCTCCAGAGCCAGAAAACATTATCAACATTTTTTTTTTGCTGTACATATCAAAGCAATGTCTTTTTGTTTGGTTGCTTAAGCAGCTTTGATAATCTCTTTTCCACTATAGAAATAGGCAGAGGTTCCTGTGTGTTGGTAAGAATGCCTAGAAAGAAGCAGATGGAGCAGGATTCATCTGAAAGTTATACTTATCCAGGTTCCACCTGCAGCCAAGCCAGGAATGTAGGTATATCCTGAAGAAAGCACAGCCCATCTGTCAGAGGCACTAATTGAGGACAGTGAATTCTCAGCCCATGACTCTTGGCTCCCTCCATTGGTTATAGACAGAATTAAGCCACCTCAGATAACTTTCAAATGTCTGAAAGCAAGTGAGATGAATCCTCATCTCAGATATGCCTTGGATCCATTAGTTCATTTATGATAGTCAGATGCTTCCTGTAGGCACAAAAGCCTCCTTTTTTCTTTTTTTCCCCTCTTCCTGTTACCCCGAAAAAATATTTTTCTTTATAGAAGAGCAATTCTATATGTAAGGAATAACTGAAATAGCCCTTAGCTTAAAATACAAGTCGAATTTTCTGGAGAAAGCTTGAGGAAACCATTAAAGACAGTTTCATTTGCCTACTCACACACACATGCAAAAGTCTTCAGGAAGAAAAATTGTTCTCTTTTGAAAAGTTTAGAGCAATTTTTCATTCCATTAAGTTTTTTTTCATAACCTTTACCTGTAGATTTTCTCAGTGAATATTATTAAGAAATCAAGTCTAATGATTATGGGTATTTTCCCTCCTGCTAATCACTTTTAATAATCATTTTAATAATCTTAATTTTTAATGAAGTAACACCTTTCTTAAGGCTTGAGAAATAATAAGAATAGATTCAGCTTTTTGCTAAATATTTAATTGGAAAAAATCAGTGTGCCTTTCAAGATAAAGGCTTTTTGTTCCAAAGATCCAACCATCTCTAGTAAATCATTTTTCTTAAGTTTTATGCCTGCAACACTCAGAATAAATGAGATGTCTTACAGCTTTTTTAATAAAGGAGATGGAATTATTCTTGTTAATTTACTGATTTTATTAAGAAGCAGATGAACTTCTATAACTGGAGAGAAAATGGGCTTGCAGGAAAATTAAGAGATAAATACTCTCTTGGGTATGTAGTGATACTTTTACTCCATCACTCTCCACCATACCAACGGAATTACATCACTGTTGCTCCTGCAGCCATCTTATGTGTTAAAAATGTAGCTGATCAGCAAATGTCATTTCTTCTGAACACAGTTTGGACTCTAAGAAGGCCCTAAAAACTGTAGAGTTAGATGAGGTCTTACCTTTTGGCTTCTTCAGTGGAAGGATGAAGTGACTTTTCTTTTTTAATTTTTTTTTTCTCAATTGTTAAAGCAGCCTAAGTGCTTTGGGCCAAGTTTACAAAGACTTTGTTGGGGTTTTTAATATCTAAAAGCAGTAGTTCTAAACCTGCCACTTAGACTTGCATACAAATACCACTGTGTGTTTATTAGGACTGTGGTCCTGAGATGTGTTTCTTGAGTTTGCAGCAAGATTGTTCTGTCATCATTTTATCAAAGGTCTGCAGAACTGTGGGGATAATATCTTCTATCCTATCTATATGTTACAGCCTGCCTGGAGCAGGGATGGTCTCCTCCAGCAGAGGATGAGATGCAGTGGCTGTGGACTCTCTTCTGCTGTCACTGGTAATAATAGCAGCTGAAATTAATAGCAACAATAAGAATAACACATCACTGCTGTGTAGAAAGTGCAGGCAGGCTGGGTTTTCTTGTGCTGCTGTTGATATAAAAATATTTAGATAGATTTGTTTTAGAAACATGGATCTAAATTTCTCAGTCCAAACAAAGCTGTTTGGAACTTGTGCGGGAAGAACACGATGTACTGGCCATCTTTAGAAGCAAGCAAACAAGAAGCCTCTTGCTGTGCTGCCACAAGACATACTTACTATTTATTCTATTTCTTTGCCCAGTTTATTTTTCAACACCAATTAAAAGCTTATTCCTGCCTCTGAGTCCAAAATACCTTGGGCTGCAGCCATCCTGGGTATTCATTGTGTTTTGTCTGCCTCTTTGTTCTGCAAAAAGTACCATCAGCCCAGACTGTTCACTGCAAATATTGAATCAATACATCATCAGGTTATTTATTTTTTCCAAATGTTTCCTTTTTCTGAGAAGGGGAACAAATGCAACCAGCATTATTAACAGGGAGGTCTTTTTGCCTAATAAAATAAGTCTATATATTAAGAAAAAATGAAATGAAGACAGAACTTTGTCAATTCTCTGATTCACTAGGTTGCTCCAACAATTGTTTGCAAGCATACTGTCCTGTAATTGCATTTTAGATGCTGGAAATTTGTGACTGGTTTTCTTTCTCCAGCCACTCTTCATTCTGCTGGCGCTGATGGTTTTATCTTAATCTGGGTATCAGTCTGCTTGTCTCCAGAAAACATGTATCAAGACCTGCACTAGACATTTCAATAGTCCACAGAAAGGTTCATGTCCCTCCCAGTCGTAGCTAAAGCTGTCACTGAGTCAGAAACCAGCAAGTCAACACGGCGCTGAGTTCCACACAGTCCTCGTTAAGCTATGAAGGTGCCACTGCAGGGACACCACAGGACACCACGTGCAAAATGGTGCCCTCCGTCTGGGACACCTAGAGAAAGATGCCCAAGAGCCTAAATTGCCTAATTCTGACACACCTCTTCTCCCATGAAGGCATCCTTCAGGGAACAGGCTGAAATGGCTGCAGGGACTTCCCTCAAAGCTCTGCAGACCTGTTTTCTCTCCTGTTTTCTCACACCTGTGAAGAGCTTACAATATTTCTTAACATGCTGGGACATGGAGGAAGCCCATCTGGAAACGAGCGAGTACTGAGGTCTGTGGGCATTTTCAGTGCTTATCCTCTTGCAATAACTTGGAGGCTTGGGAGAAGCAAGTTCAAATCTCTTCTTTGCAATAAATTTTCTTTGTGACTTTAACAAGCAGGTACTCGCTGCCACGAGGTAGCACCTGCATTGGTCCCAGCTCCCCGTGCTGTTGTGCAAGTCCTGCATGTTGCAGACTGTCTGTCCTGCTGGCTGCTTCCTCCTGCGTGTCACATTCCCCAGGAAAACCTTCTGACCTCTGCAGGACTTTTGAAGCAAGACAGTGGGTACTTCAGTGTGGCTGTGGATGAGAGACACAGTCCTGCGACCTCAGGTGGCTTGACCGTGACAGAAGTCGAGAGAAAAAAGATACAGGATGAAAGAAGGGCCATCAAAAGGTCCATCAAGATGTCCATCAACGTCCACTTAAGGTCAGCAGTCTTCCCCCCCGACGTGAAATGACCACCCCTAGGCTCTCTTCTAGAACAAATTCTACAATTTTGTCTTTGAACTCACAAGGATACTGTGGCGACCACTGGAGTCAAGACTGCAAGGTACTTGTCAGCAGAAATAACAGGAACTATTCACATACATTAATACAGATAGAAAACAAAAGAAAAAAAAATAAACAAATCTGGGTCAAGACCAACTGATTATCTTCCTAAGGGGCAAAAATCAGTCCACAGACTAGATAGTAAAGGGTAGAGCTCCACAGCTGGATTGTCAGAGGACTAAAAGCTTGGCACAGCATCCTGCAGAAGCATAACCGCTCCCATATTCATTATACAATTACAATTAGTGATTAATACTCATCCAAGGCCCAGCTGCTCCTTCCACAACTGCTATAGGAGTACTCTCTCTGGAGACAGAGCCCTTTTGATGCCAAGGGGAGTTCCCGGTATAAATAAAGCAGAAAGCAAAAATTCATGCTGAGACTGGAACAAGGAACCCTGACAGAGGATTTTCTCTCCATCAACTACAGTATGCACAAAGCTGTTTTTTTCTCTGGCTGCAACTGAGTGACACCGCTGGCAGAAGGTACCAAATGAGCCTGTGCAAGAAAAAAAAAGGATCTACCTGTGCCACTGGAAGGCTTTCTGCACTTTTCTAGGGGAGCTATTCTCGATCTGAGCTGTAAGGTCAGACTCTCTCTCTCCAGGGGCAAGACAGAAGTTTGCTTTGGCCATTAAACTCAACACTCCCCACAGCTGCCCAGCTTACACGGCCTCAGCTACCCCAGCATATAACCTTGGTCTGCCCACATCCTTCTGCAAAGGGATACGTCCTCTTCTGTAGGGATAGTCAAAGCAGGGACAGCTGACACAGAGTAAGAGGCACGTAGTCCAAATCTCTTTCCTTTGCTGCATTCTTGCTCTAACTTTTAACTTTCAGTTTCGTACCTGAGTACTGGAAGACCATCATTAATGTGGCATTTCTCTACTGCACTTTAACTTGGGGATAATGGAGCTGAATTGACTTTGAAAAGAAGCAGTGGATTTCGAGAATGCAAACATTTACCAGCTCTGCTGAGGAAGAGCAAGACAAGAAAACAAAAAGGAGGGAAGGGGTACATATAGATGGGATTGTAAAATTAAGACTATATTTGATTTCCTAGCATTTTTAGAATTACAGGTTTAAATCCTGTAATCTATGAGGGTGTACAGAATGGAGAAAGATTTATCACACATTCTTCAAGCTCTCAGTTTTCTGCCTAGCAGATATGTAACACACATCTGTATGTAGCCTTTTCTGCATCTCCTTTGCGTTGAAATAACTGAGTAGGAGAAGGAGATCAGTACAGTGAAAAGGGCAAGAGGATATAGGAAATGGAACTCTGCAGTTAGAATTGCTTTGTGAGCCACTGCCTTTTCATACCTCCCCTGATTTCAGGACAGATCTTTGTTAATAAGTTCTTCTTAACAAGGGCTGTAGCTAGTTATAGATTTGCAAACTGTCTGCCACGGAAACAAGCTCATTAAGCTCCCCTAGCAAGACCCTGTCCTCTTTTACACTGTTAGTGCTGAGGATGGCAGTCTGTATATCCTGACTTTCTGTTTTCTTCAGTCAGGTTTGTGGGTCTCTCAGGGTGTCAGGACTGTGTGCCATTGGAGATTACAAAAAACCGTCTTTTCCTTCCTCACTCTCTTTCAGTCAACATTTGGGCAGCACAAATGAAGTTCCCAAGAGCCCTCGAAATACTGAGAACAAAGGGCACCAGGAAAATTGTAAATTGGTGTGACAAGACTCCAGGTAAAATCTGAGACAACGTAAAGAGACATGAAGACTTTTGAAGGAAAAAAAAATAGAACAAGCAAACACTGTGATTACACACACTTGACTGTAAAAATCTGTAACACTGTCATTCCTAAGACTGCAAAACTTCATTTGTTTGTGTATTTTCAGGAAGAAGATAATTTTTCTCCTCACACAGAGAAGTGGTAGGGGAAAGATTATTTATAAATTCTTGTAACTCTTAAAGAAACTTACCCTCAGTCACAGTAGTCACAGCAGTGCTGTCAACACTCGGACTCTTTTAGAATCTCTAAATAAACAGGATACCCAGAGGCTCTTGTCACACTCTCTTTAATTTTCTGTTCTGTGAAGCCTGGGCTTGCCTCCTCCCATCTCCAGCACAGTCCTACTGTAGGCACATTGACATAAGGCTGACCCAGGAGCACTGATACCCATCATGAGACCTCATTGTTGCACTCAGGAAGAAGAGGAAGTTTTATTTTACTGTAAAATCTGGCTTCTCTTACAGGTGCACTGGCATAGAAGGGATTTGGCATTGCAATAGCAGCCTCCAGTCTTCCTTTCTGTTGGAAGGAATTACTCAGCCAACATCAGCATGCCTGGCAATGTCTCCTGTTAATGGTTTGTAATTTCTGTGACATCCTTGTATGCCACTAGGCTCACACGGAGCAACTGGAATCCACAAGCCAGCAAAGACACCTGACACAGGTCAGGAACTCAGTTTGCCTCTTGGGAGTTTCTTCACAGATTTTTGTTTGCTACTGTCTTAAGATAAATTTCTTTGAAAGCTCTTCAGTGTCAAAGCAAACTGGATAAAAGGTCAGGAAGAGCTTTGATTCTATTACTCTCTGCATTCAAGTTTGCTTTCCTCACAACCCTGATTAGTCTGTCATTTTCTATCTTTCTTCATATCCTTCTTTCCCTTGAAAAAACCCTCCTTAAGTGTCCCCAGAGGCTTCGTTTGTATGACTGATCCATGAGGTCTGTATTAGAGATTCACACAATATTTCCAAGCAGGCTGCTGCATTCATACAGAGGACAAGGCTCAGTTCTGGACTCAGCTTAGCTGGTTTAAGTCTAAGGTTTGGTGCACTTCATCATTCCACAGTTTTCTTCTGACCAGAAACCTTAAGCTCATGAAGGACTGTCAAGCTTTTGGCATCACTTTCCCTACTATTCCTATCATATTCCCCATACAGGTGAAATCCAGTAATTCTAGTTCATGGAAGGAATAAGGATCTGGATGTTAGGTGTTTGTGGTTCAGGGCCTCAGAGATGTCTGTTAATATCCTCCACAAAATTTCTGGGAATTGAGAGTGTTAAGCTGTGATAAATCTGTAAGTGGTTTGACAAACTAAAATCTCAGTAAAACAATTAAAAATTATTCTTTGCCCATATGGCAAAGAGGGATACCGAGGACAATGATCCACCAGTCCTGAGGTATTAGTTGCCACTGTCAGCATTCTGGACTCCAGCAAATAAATGGGAAGAAATTACGTAAAGGACCTGACCAGGCCTCCATTGTGATCTGCTGTTAATGGTCTGGCCCCTTAACGCACTCTCCTCCACTGCTTAGCTTTCAGGAACTTTACAGGGACTTATTTGCCTTATTTGCCCACTGCCTCTGCCCTCTCTTCCCCAGCTAAAATGGGACCACTCTTTCCCATGCAGAGAGCATGGTAAATATGAAGGTTCCTGGACTCTCCAGGTGTTTTGTGTTGGCGTCATCCCATAAATTTCAGGAAAGCTTAAATGATTTTTATGGGCCCAAGTAATTTAAATCATTAAAGAATGATAGCTGCCACTTAAAAATGTGATTTAATACCAAAACTAGTTTTTACTGGCGTTGATTAGTGACTGGAGCAAATAATTTGAATTTAAAGCCAAAAAAAGATAATGGAGGAGTAGGTCAGCAACTGGAACACAGAAATAGTAAAAAAAGAGACCATTGATGCAGTTAATGTCATCAGGACAAGTCAAGTATCAGCTGTCTGTGCATGAAGATAATCAGGGTTTATAGTGCAAAAGTGAGTCTGTGTGGGATTGGGTTTGGACTATTTCATCAATTACGTAGCTGTAAGCTATAATAAAAAATAATAATACCTTGCACTTGCACAGTGCTTTCATCATCAGATCTCATCTAGAAGTACTTCATAAACATTAATTAAGCTACCCGCTCCTGTGAAGTACATATTAGATCATTACTATTATTATTATATCAGTTTTTTCAATAAAAAAAGAGTAAAGTGACTCATCCAAGGTCACCTCCATCCTGTTTATGGGGTCTGTCAGCTGACAGTCAACTGAGATGCAGTTTCCAGGCTGATATAAAGGATGGGGTGATCTGGGGACGATAAAGTGATGCTGCTTATCTCATGTTTGTACTACGATTCCATAGTTTTACGACTGATGTAGCCATATCATGATGTAGATTCATTAATGCCTAATTTGAGCTAAGTCTCCAATAAATTTTTTTTTTTTCATTCACAAAACCTACAGAAATTGAATATCTGTGAGGTTTTTACCCTCTTGTTAAATTTATTTTGAAACTGGCCAATGTACTCAAATATCACAGGAAGGAGCAAAAAAATCATAAGGTAAACGCAGGTTTGTTTTCCTATGTCTTTCACTTTTGTGCACATCACCTGAAGACTATTGGACTTTTTAGCTTGCATTTTAGGTAAAACATAAGGGTTTTTTTTCTTTAGTGGAGTTTCAAGGACTAAGGTTATACAGCAAAGTGATTGTTGCTTGACAAACCATGAATTCCCTAACTCTCCCTGCTTTCAAGACAGCCCATGTCATTACAGGCTCTTCTTAGAGGTTAAAGATACTTGCTTTTATGGAAGTCAAAACACTTAAGGGACGCAGGTTACAAGGGACATCACTGGCACGGGGAGTAGCAGAGAGCAGCACTATGTCACAGTGGAGTGATCACTAAGATCCTCGGCAAATCCTGGTTATTTTAAAGCATTTGTTACCAGGAGATCTCAAAGGAAAGAAAAAGGAGTAAGTTTGGCTCTCCTGTCCGTGTGTGGAGAGAGGGAAAGGCAAGACACAGAGCAGTGAGGTGAGCTGCCTTTCACAGCTCAGAATTCGGGTCCCCACACACCAAGCTGTGGACCACGATATTGCGTATTTTCCTGTAAAAAATGAGTCTCCTTCATTGTGCTTGTGAACTTGCTAGAACCTGTGAATGTGCTTTTCAAAAGACAGATTTGGAGGAGGTCTTGTATTGTAGCAGAATTAAAGTGAATGAAAACGATATGATGTTTCTAAAGCCCATATCCTATTTTATTTATCTGTTGTCTCTGCCATGCCTAAATCCCATAACAAACACCTTCAGCTCCCCATTTTGGGCATACAGTGCTCTGTGATGTAAGGCTCTCTCTTCTGGAGAGTTCCTCTATGGATTACACCTGTAGGAGACTTGAAATTTTGGGGCTTATGATCTCTCTGCCGTGTCTTTGAAGGAGGGATGAAATCGATATGTTTTCAAAACAGCAATAGCTTGCTAAGTGGGTATGGCATACACAGCAGTATTGGATATAGGTAAATTGACACTCTGCATCTCTTTGAGTTGTGTCAGACAAAGCTGCCTGCATTAGGACTGTACATAGTTACTTCTTGTCACTCTGGGAATTTGGAAATTAAAGATAAGGCCTGGCATAAGTGAGAACAGATCTAAATATTTTATGGTTCCTGATGGGTTCTTAAGGATGCCTGACACCTGCTCCACAGCACAAAGTGACCTAAAATCTGCAGACAGTGATGAAGAACAAAGACATCTTCTCTCATTCCTTCAGGAGAACGGTAAATATGGTTAAACACGGCAAAAGCACTGAAGTACTGCCTTGATCACGGCAGCCAGCGCAGACTTTGGGCCTGGGCTGACTCCAGACCAGGAACACATTCACTTTCTTTATCCTTTGGCCTGGTTTAGAGCTCATTTGCTCAAGATTCACTTTACTGAACTGTGAAACCATTTGCTCCTTTGCCACTCTCTCTTGCAACAGATGGACTGCAGCAAAGAGAGAGGAAAAAACCCACAAAACCTTACTCTTTGCAGGAGGCATCAACTCCAAGCAGACTCTTCCCATCTCCTCTGGCCACAGACCTATCTACTCTCAGTTTCCAGTCCTGCTGCTGGGTAAAGAGCAATTGTCTAATTAGTTTCTCATTAGCATTAAAGCTGGTAGTTCACACAGGAACACAATGGGAAGGGATAAACAAGCTCACCGTCACAAACTGATTGATGGGAGACTTTTAGTGGCCCACACTGAAAAGATTTAAGGCTTCATTTAAGAGTCTTTGAATGCCATTTAAAGTTTTCCATCAATGTCACTGGGGGGTTTGTATTAGCTCTCTGACAAGTGAGATATGTGTAGGGTTTTATAGGAAAGAGTTGGGTTTTTCCTCTCAGATTGAGAAAGTTCCTGTTTTCTTCTCAGCCATACAAAATATCTGTTAGCTGCTTTTTTGTGTATGCCCAGCCAGCTTCTTTTATTGACCTTTGTGATGGTTGTTCATATACATGTGTCTGATACAAAGCAGAAATTTATTTTTATTTTTTTCTTCAAATTTCATGAACTTACAACTATAATGAATATGTGCTTAAATAAAAGAAAGATTAAATATATTTGTTAAATGTGGTGAGTACCCTTGGATGCTAAAATTAATTATGTGTTGAAAATGCAGCTAACTGTTTGAAATTGCACGAATTATAGATATGAAGCATTGCTAATAAACCAAAACCCCTTGGGCTTTGAACTCTCCACCTCTGCAACCAAAAGACAGAGAAATTAGCTACAAAGTTACACGGCCAAAGATCTATTCAGAAAGAACACTCTAGATTAAATAGAGGCAGAATTTCCTGATTCCCTGAAGTGGAAAATACTATCCATGCATGTGTTTTTACAGATGTTTGAAATGCAGGATAGAGTCCAAGGGGATTTGGTTTAGACCTCTCTGACAGGCACATTACAACTACTCAGTGTCCCTTGCCCCTGTCCCTGGCTCCCCACTGTTCTGCAACTGGGTCAATCCATTTCAGTGATAAAGTAACTCCTGAATATAAAGCACTTGGGATCCACAAGATGAAATAGCCTCTGATACAATTTTTTTTTAAATTGTCCTCTTACTACACAAAGCCACTTCTATTTGTTTTAATCGACAATAGCTAAGACACAACAGAACATAATAGAATAGCACAAAATTATCTATAAAATGACAGGAACAGTATTTAATTTTAGGAAATTCTATCCTCACTTAATGATATCATAAATGCTACCAAAAAACCCTCTGGTAAATATTAAAAGAAAATATAAAGAAGAAACTTTTTGAAAGTTTCATAACAACAAGAAATTGTTTCATAAACAATTTTTTTCTCACTGTTAAGTTATTAGATTAACATAACATAATATGTCATTTAAGGAAATATAACCACTAAAATATATTAGGTAAGATGTAAGTGAAATGAAATATATTAGGTCTTGCTTTGTTCCCTTTATATTCCTTCACATTTTATCCTGGAAAGCAGAAATTTGACTTGTTTCATTTTCCATGTAATTTTAAACAGTTCACGTAAGATTCAACCAACATGGCCCCTGCAAGAAAATATTCTGCTCAGGGAATGCCTCTGGCACAATTACTTGCAATAGGAAAGGGGATGAAAAGGATCTGTGTGGTGGCAAAAGAAATGTTTTGGACCCTCCCGTATCTGTGGGAGTGGGCTGCATTTTATGGACTGAAAGTGGAGCTTCTGGATGTGAATAATTCAAACCAGGCAGTTTGCTTCAAAGCCACTCTGCTACTCCAAAGAAGAACAGTAATAGATGAAACTGTGCTGGATTATCTAAAAATGAAGAGAGAGAACTGCTTCTGGACACAGCACCTTAAATCTCCCTAAGCTACAAGGATATCACACTAACATGCAGTTAAATGTCCTTTTGGTGTTAAAGAGCTTCTTCCAATCAGGTACATTTACCTCAACTCCCAACCTGTTGTACTTCCCTTCCCTGTCTCTCTTTGATAAAAATCCGGGGTGAACTTTCCCAAGGGGTTTAAAATAAACAATGACAGGAGCTACTGAATAGCTGTGGGATGTAGAAGGCAGTTCTTTTCAGAAATTCCAGGTGGGACTGAAAGCATCTTGGTGAAGGTATTTTTTCTCATCATGTGTTTGCACAGTGCCTGACATACAGAGGACAGGTCCCCACAAACCTTGTATTAAAAGTTTTTAAAGTACAGTTGAAGAAAACTGCTGCAAAAATAGGAAAAATAACTCAAAACAATATTACAGAATATTCAAAAATAGCTTTTTTTACCATCTAGTACTTCAAATTCAGCACTGCTTTTCTATCCCAAATCTACCTGCTTGCTTGTTTTGTAAAAAAGCTGACATTTTCAGCTGCAGAGAAATGAATTCCAAGGAGTTTCAATTCTATGGTTTACTATAAATTAAAACAGCACGAGAATAATTTACAAGGAAGAGAGTCTGTCTGCAGGTTGTTGTTATTCTATAGTCTTCCTTAGACAGGCAAGCTGTCAGTTATTAAACAGTGACCTAATATTTTGCTCTCACTTTTGCTGCAAAATTGGAATTCTCTGTGCTATTTTACGAGGAAGTAATAATAATAATAATAACAAGAACAATAATAACAACATGAACAACATGCGTCACAATTCATGCCGTTATTGTTATTAATTCTCCCTGTCTTTTTGAAACACATTAGCCAAAGAAATGGAAGTATTTTCAATTCTTCCTGTAGAAATTAGCCCATTCCTAAAGTATTTATCTGTCATAAAGCACTTGCATACACAATTCCAAGTGATTGCATGAGTTAGTGAGTGTGTGACTATGTACCCGTGCTTGCATGCACATTGTTCATATCCATCTGCCTTGTCATGCGTGCATAGGTAAATACATATATCAGAGCTCTGTGCATGAAATTATAGTTTCTGGACAGTTATGATTATTAAAAAGGAATAATTAAGGATCCTTTGAAAGAGTTTTCGCATCTCATTATGTCTCTAAATACTAAACCCAAAACAGTACCGCAATGTTACAAAAAAACCCAGGTGATTTGAAAAGAAAGATGGCTGATAACTTTTACTACTAAAAATTCTTACTATTGAGTTACTTCTTCAAGTCTCACTAATTGCTATGAAAGAAAGTCACACAGTCACAGCATATTCTTATTTATAGCTATGAAACGCATTCATGTTAAGACAAAACTAATCTGAATTTCCTTAAACATATCTTATTATCTAGGTCTCAGATAAAACCGACGTGAAATTCATAGATTCTGAACCTATTCTTATGAGCTTAAACGTGGGGTAATACCTTCAGCTTTTATGTAGTTGTTGCAAAAAACCTGAAAGCAGCACCTTTTTCCTCTCTATCAAAAAAAGCTGTTATCTTTGGAATTAATCTTACTGCCTGGATAGAATTAATCCTATCTAGTTTCAGTAAGCCTTTTTATATGTATTTATATGATCATACCTGCTTTTTTTGGGCATCAGTAGATTGCCTGTGGAATTAATTCCCTGGCAGAATTTACAGCAGTGTATAATGTAAAACTGTTCACTAAGCTACAGTGTGATATTCATTTACTGGAGGCTCAAACACAGTGATGGCATATTACAGAAATGCAACACTGCTATGCTAGAAAAACAACATTGATCTTACCCATATTCTGCATTCTGCTTCCAAATCTTGCAAGCACCCAAATAAGCCAGTGAGTGAAAATGGTGGCTTTAAGGTATTATGGAAAATGAAACTGAAAAAAAAAGAAAAACCGAAACGAAACCGCTCTCAGATGAAATAGGATAACATTTTTATGACATTCATTGGTAGTTCATGAGCCAGAATATACTCAAGCATATTGGGTTTCCTGCCCAGAATCTAGCTGTTAACAAACACATTTGGGAGATAATGACTACAAATCTACCATTGTGCATATGCTGCATGATCATCTCATACCTTTTGGGAGAAAAGTTATTAGAGAAATTACACTGACTGTGGGCACTCAATTTTAGCAGGTCTTGTCATGCACAGTACTTGCCATTTACGTCCGTAAGAGTGAAGAGAAACAGTTCCAGAGGGTAAATAGTGCAGCCAAAAATACATATACATATAAACAGGAAAAATAAATCAACCACTGAATTGTGCATGAGCTCAGTGCTTTGTTGGGTATCGTCAAATGTTAAAAACCAAACCAAATGAAAAGACACACAGACAAACAAAAATATCCTCTTTTTTTAGGAAAGTGAATGCCATGGTTTTATTGGTCTTACTTCTAATTCCCTGTTGTGGTTCATTATCTCTGGTGGAGGATAGGACTCCAGTAGCTTTGCTAAGCATGTGTCATTTAGACAGTCCTGTGTATTATACAGGAGAGAACCAAAGCCAGACAGAGCTATTCTAATCTTGTGGGGTTGTCTATGTTTAGACAAGTTTTGTTTGTGCTTTGTAGCCTCTTTGGGATGTGTCACATAACCTCTCATTTTGGAATAACTTTTCACGGGTTTTTATTTAACAGAATCATTTTATCGTTGACATTGCCACAAAGGAGAGCCCATCCTGCAAAGTTTCATTCATAGTAGTTGGGGAAAAAAAAAAAGAAAAGTATTGAGCTCTGAAAAAGGCTTCTCCAGTCCCCAGATTAAAGTCATTTTCAAAAAAGATAAGTGGCCTTATCCCCACTAAGTCCAGCTAAAGTCCCATTGAAATCAGAAGTCTGAGCATTTGTGAGATGGGCAACCATATAAAGAAATACAATCAAATATTCATAAAAGTGAAAGACATCTCATGGGGACATGACAAGTACATAACTATTGTGCACAGATATTAATGAAGTAGAATAACTATTGTTGGAAAAATGAAAAAAATTAGACAAATAAAAGAAATAGGAACAAAATGCTACAAAACTGAGGTGTGTCAGAAAGAAAGCTGAAACAGTAGTTATGACACAAGAAGAGACAGAACTCAACTGAGCCAAAGAGTTGCAAAGAGCTTTTTCAAACAGCAGGAATTGTGAAGGAATAGTTTCCCATGACTTTAACTGTGATTTCTGTGTGCTGGATGACAGTGGGACAAGAAGGAAGAGGAGAGCATCACATCAGAGGCCATAAATCTGACAAGGTGATTGTGAATCCTGGCTTGTAGCAGCAGTGCAAGTCTGGCTGATGGTCTGCCCTGGCTGGTCCAAACTAGTGCCAGCTGCTGGTATGGGATAAGTCTGGGAGATGGCTGAGTGCACTGGAAGAGATGCAAGTTGCTGGGCTTGTGCATGTTTCACTATTCACCCCCAGACCTGAGAGCATCACAGGGCTGTAGCAAGATGCTCTGGGGTTGGGCTCATGCACAGCCTGGGCCACCAAGGACCAAAACACTTCCTTTTCACTGAGCTACAACCCAAGTGCCACAAGGTCAATAATGTCCACTGGGAGAGATCCAAAACAGGAGTCTGGAGCACGTCACCAGTCAGGACTGAGTTGCCTCGGTGGTGCTACTTGGTGGTGAACTTGGAAAAGTAATTACTGCAATATTTAATTCTACTCAAAGTCAAGGTCATGCAGGTGAGGACTTAACACTCTCTGGGTGCTAAAGCTTTTAGAGTCAGACTTTACCTAAGTGTCTGTATTTCTGACCTTTGAGCAAGTTTTTTTTTCCCTTGTCCCTTTCCTCTTGCAGAAATATGCAGAATGTACCTCTCACTCAATTTTTCTGTCTTTCCAAAAATGCATCATCTACATCACTCTTTTTTGCTTCAGGAGTATGCTTCTACTGAAATCTTTCCAGGAATTACATACATCAGGACAGAATCACCTGCTGAGGATAAAGCATGATGTCCTTAGAACAAAAACTGCACTTCACATGTACCTTCCTAGTCTGTTGTAAAGTCTTGAACTACAATAGATTGGGAACTTTTGTGGCTCTGTATAGCTTCAATGAAAGATAGTGCTTTTAGTATAATTAAATAAATATCCCAAATGTATAAATCTGGTCTGTAAAGCCTGACCTGAAATCTCACCAATCTGCTTGAAGCTGCCTGGCATTTCTGGTTTTGATCCCAGCTGGAAATACCAAGAGAGTTGATTTTATCATTGTGACAAGACTACAAGACTCTGAGTGTCCATTTATAAATGAGTGTACATATTTATGCATGCATATAAAAAATTAGGATTTATTTTCTTTTTTTAAAGTTCAGTTACACATTGCACTAGCAGTGCGTAAAAGTTTTAGGAAAGAGTCCAAGTTTATCCAAAGAAATTCAGCACTGCTACATTCAAACTCATTTTAAACTTGAACTTTTCTGCTCTTCACCATGGAGACATGCATGGGTGATAGCCTCCCAGATAATCAAATTCAAACTATTGTATTAAATTAACCAAAAATTAATAACTAGAAGGCCTCAGAAGTGAATTAAAAGGAGCAATATGTTAAGAACACAGAAATGAAGGGGAGACTGAGCAGAATTAAGGAATAAAGAGAAGATAAGTAAAAGAAATAACAATTTGGTGCTTTTTATGCAAAGCTCACAGCAATCCCTATCCTGTGGTTTAAGGCTGAAATCAATTTATCTATATTTGGACATGCCTCGCAACGCCGAGGGGAGCCAGGAGCATGGGGAATCTATAAACACTTGCACAATAATTAACGCCAGCCTCGCTAGCACAGCCCAGGCAGCCCTGGTTCAGCACGCATTCTGCCCATCAGCAAGCCCTGGGAAAGATTCGAGTCATTAGAGAGAGCAAACTGTGTGACGTGCGAGTCTGCTTTGTGCAGAGCTGCATCTTTCTCCTTCTGGGTTGTGTAGTGTCCCAAGCAAAATTGGTGTGCTGCTGCAGAAACTTAAAGGAGGTCACACCCAAGTGCCTGGCAGTGGCCAAAGAAAGACTCGTGAACGAGAAAATAAAGAAATTGCATTCTTAAATCCGTGCATTTTTAAAGCAGGATTGCCACCATGAGCTGGATAGCCAAGGGGTGTGAAATGGCAGAACTATGTGGATTTCTGTCTACGTGATTTAAAGGTCTGGCTAAGCACTGCTAAGACTCATTGAAAGCCAAAATTGAGTCTTTGGTGGGATATATTCCCTGGTTCCCAGCAGGACTAGGGAAGTGGTAATTCCCCTGTTCTCGGCCACACCTCACGTGTTCAGTTTTGGGTCCCTCACTACAAGAAAGCCATGGAGGTGCTGGAGCATGTCTAGAGAAGGGCAACAGAGCTGGTGAAAGGTCTGGAGAACAAACCCTGTGAGGAGCGGCTGAGGGAGCTGGGAGTGTTTAGCCTGGAGAAAAGGAAACTCAGGGGACACCTTATCACTTTCTATAACCACCTGAAAGGAGGGCTTAGTGAGGTGAGGGTGGGTCTCTTCTCCCAAGTAACAGGAGACAGGACAAGTAAGGACTGGGAAAACCTCCAAAAGGAGATTTTTCCCATGCTAGAAAAAACATTTATGATGACAAAGTTAGCTGAGATAAAACCCTCATTCAGGAAAGCATCTGGTGACACGCTCTTGTCCTATTGAGAGCAGCAGGGCCTAAGACAATGTTGAAAATTAAGTATATGTTTAAATGTTGAAAAAAACAGATGCTTAAATATTGAAAAAGAGATGCATTCCAGGATTTTGGACTTTGATGGTTCAGTGGATAGTTGTTTAAGTAGCATAAGGACAGCAGCTTTCTTGGCCGAGTTACATGATAGAAAAGTCTTACTATTTACACTACGGAAATTTAACTGCCCATAGTAAAAACACCAGAATTCAAGCAAGTGGTGAGTTCAATCCCACTCTCCCCAGGGAAAAGAAAAAATAAAATTATCAAACCACAGCTTTCCACTTGTGAGGGGCATAAGTTACTACGTTTTCAAACAGCATTTGACTGTCAACAACACAGGCTAACACAGATAATCCTTATGACTGAGTACATGCACTAAATATGCATGTGTCAAGACAGCAGTTCTTCAGTAACCTAATCATTTCTTTTGGCAGTCAGAGCATAAATATACATCTCTTTATGGGAGGTAATAATCTGTCTCAGAGTAATTTTCAAATTTTTCTCTGATGGAAAACCTCTTTCCTACTGTTTTTGCTGTTTGAAGAATAGATCCCTGTTTTCCAGAAAGATAATTTGAAATTTGCAGCAGACAAAATTCTGATTAATATATTGACTTCAAAGCTCCATCATTGCTTTTCTTGTACTGGAGGAGACATTCATGATGCATTCTGTCATATTTAGGGGTTTTTTTTAATTGTTATTTATTCTATTACTATTATTGTTGTTTATTCTATTATTATATTGTAGTTTATTTTGTATTGTTTGGTTTTTTAAGCAATTTATTTAAAAATTCCTAACATGTACTTTATTTAAAAACATCTTTACAAGTTTTGAATGCAGTTTGAAGGAAAATTCCCAAATATCTTCTTACATGGTAAGGAGGGACACATTCATTACAAAAACACTTCTAAAAAGTGCTTAGTCTCACTAGCTTCAAGTACTTTTCTATTAACACAAAGGTATGGAACCATATATTCAAGGGGATTAGGATTTTAAGTTAAAATTATTATTGTCAAAATATTTTCAGTAAATTAAAAAATTCATATACTACTGCTCTTAAAAAGTAACAGCCAGAAAAGAAGAACAAAATGTTGCAAGGAAAACCAGCTGTCTCCAGCACCATTCAAATAGTGAGTCAAATATGGAATAGAACTGTTAACCCCAGCGAGAATATCTATCCCACTGGTCTGTTAAATATATTTCCTGGAAATGCATGTACTTATTTCATGCTTGGAAAGATACATAAAATCTCATAAAAGTGCTATGAGGGGATAAATAACCAAAAAGGTGTTGTGACAGGAAGTCTGTAGATAAATGATTAACCAAGCAAGATATTTGCTTGTGTAGCAAGGGGAAGAACAGGAAGGTTTTTTTGTTCAAGGGGTGTTTTGAGAAAGCAAGGGTGGAAAAGGAGCTTATGGAGAGGAAAAAATCACTGACAGGCAAAAAAGGGAAAGTACAGGAACAAGGAGTGGTATTCCCAGTGCTGCTTCTCTGAAGAGCACTTTGGGAAACGTCACTCTTGTCCACAGCTAATTCCAGATGTTCCAAAGAGAGAGAGAAAGAAAAAGCAAGCTAGCTAGGCAAAAAATAAACTCTGGTGGTCTTTTACATTAGCTTTCTTTAGCACAAAAATACTTCATGATTCAGTTATGTAAATGAGGTTTCTGTAGAAAGGATGTATAATATAATCATTTTGGAACTGTAAGCATTCAACTTACTTCCATTACAGAAAATCACTGCCTGGTGCTGCCAGTCCCTCCTTCCCTTGCCACGATCATCACAGATGTGGATGATCTATTCAGTATCACTTCAGAAATAGGAAAGTTGGAAAAGTTATGGGTTGTTTGCCTTATTAGCAAAACCCACACCATTTTCCTTTCAAGCCCAGGCACACATCTGTCACTGTCCTCAGGGGGAAGCAGGGCTGGACATTGTTTGACAATGACATATCAAACACAGAATCACAGAGTCCACCAGACTTTTTTTTCAAATACCAATTTTAGACTGGATTTTTAATCCCAGACCTCTAGGCTCAAATGGGACTTGGAGAGAGGACAAAGTCCTTTTCTTATCTGTCTGCTTCAGCACCAAAAGTTACTGCTAGGGAAATAGGAAAGGCTTTTATTATACTCTAGTTCCTGAGGGGATCCACAGTCAAGGAACATTACCTTAGCCCCTTGTGAAGCTCATATAACTCATTTGATCTATAAAGAGCTTTACAAGCATTATTCACCTTAATCAGAAGTTGGCAACGAACTACAATCACTTCTGCACTACCTACAAGAAACTCTGATGCTGCGAGTTTAGTGATAATATCCAGATCTCCTCTGTAAATCTGTGTTAAAACTGAGACAAGGATCAGAGACCTGATATGCCACCTAAAGTTGCACCAAGCTAGTGGTAGATCAGCTACCTCTAATTTCCACTGCATTTAAAACAGGGATAGAAAATCTCAAAACTCAGGTTTCAAACACATCCTCCCATTTCTAGAAGATGCTGTAATCAAGCTAACTTTGATAGCTGGATAGTTGTACTCCAGGTATGATTGGGTCAAAGAAGCAAAGCTACTTCAATATATTTAATAAAAATGAACAATTAACAACTTAAATTAAATTTAATAGTACTAGAAGAAAAAGCCCCTCTATGGAACTCACAGATTATACCCTGGGGGTACACAAGATTGATTTTTAGGAGAGGATTTGTTTATGCCATCTACACTTTATTTGTCCCCTGCCTCTCTGGGTAATGGTGCAACTGCTCTCTAACAACTAAACTTTTTAAAAACTTGTTATACCTGTGGCAAAGTGATTTCTTTCTTTGAGGTTTTAGGCTCCTTCTATAGTGGAATAATGAAATATATCTGAAGTATATGAGGAATACTTGAGGTATCCTTGATCCAGATAACTCACATAAGACCATGAGGATGCAGATGCCACCCAGAAACAACAAAGCTCCATAGAGTAAACATGGGTCCAGCTCCTTGGGAATACTTCAAAATTCTATGAGATTCAAGATCAGTAACTCCCAACTATTTAATACATATCTATCTCATGATGGAACTTCATGACAGAGAGCAGCTTGTTCAGTGAAATACAGAATGCTGCCACACAGCTGTAAGGTACAAAGAGAGGTTTAGTCAATAGAAGAGCGCAGCAGGCTCAAAAGTCATAGCTCCCATTCACACACCCTGGGACAGTGGGTATTTTATTATTTGTCTGCACCAGAATATTGCCATATATTGACTGCATACTTTTTGTGTGTCCTGTCTCTCCCTTTGTCAAACAAAATCCTGTGGGTGAATGTTCATGTATGTTGCAAAGATACATACACCTTTAATCAGATTCCTGGACTTCACAAATGGGGGAAACTTTCTCAGAGTTACTCTTTGAAATAAATATTCAGTCTCTTTATAATTTCTATGGTCAGAACAAGTTTGTGGATCTGAGCTCTGCTTTCAGAAGGCAGGAAGGAATAAGAGGTGGCATCCCTTTATTCCTTCCTTGAGGAGTTTTTTACATCCACAATATTTTCCTACAGTACATCGGTCTCTGTTTTTATTCTGACTTGTCTTTGCCTCCTTTCATACTTTATATTGATTATGTCATTAAGTCTTCAGATTTTTCACAACAAGGAGCATATTCCACTAAAGGCAATAGTAGAACATCTGCTTACTATAATTGTGCAGTAACTCTCCTTATGCACCAGACCCTCACTGCCTTTTCTAAATGATTGCGTAATTTCCCTTTATTTTGTTCCTATGCTGTGGGACATGGCCGCCATCATGTTACGTGCTGAGGATTTTACGCTGGGGGTGACTGCTGGGATCCAGTACCAGAAAAGATGTGGCAATGAGACTCTAAATATACAGTACAGACTAACTGTTCCCAAGGTGACTGTAAATCAGGGCCAGGGAATAGAGTTTTGAAAGGTACTGCTCACATTTATGGAATAGCAGCTGCAAATTATCGTAGTCTCTTTCACTTCAGAAAAGCTGTGACAATTCATACCAGCTCTAGGAGTATCCCTGAATCTATGAAGAAAATTTAATACCCCAACACATTTCATGAAACAAAAGAGTTAGCGCATTTATACAGAAGTGCAATTCAGAAACCCGTGTTAAAAGATAAATGTCTAATGTCTTTAAAAAGGCATGACTGTATATATTTGAATATAAATCTTCCCCCTAGGATCTCATGAGAAAATACAATGTACCAGGCATTTAAATTTGCTGTTTAAAATGTCATGGATGGGGTATCCTGAACATTACACATCCTGGCTTTTCTCGGGTGAAAACACAGAAACTTTTAAAACTGAGTGCAGGTTTTGTTCGATCTGGCATTCCCTGCTTCAATCTGCTTAATTCCACCAGCTTTAATAAACGTTGCTCACTTCATAGCAGCAGCATGGAGAAATTGGCAGATTAACCTTGAATTGATATGGTAAACCATATAAATATGCCACTTTTTTCTTCCCTTTTGCTGCCGAATGCCCAGCTCAGGCCTGAGGCAGGCACACACATACAGTGCAGACTGTGGTGTGCTGCACGATGCAGGGCTGTGAAGCATGAAAAAGTTGATTGCAGTGAAAGCTCTGATACTCACACTTTCATCTAAACATCCTGATGGGGCTTGAGAGGAAGAAGGGCTGTGTGCAGAAGGTCAAGAGTGGTAAATATTAGGATAGGCTAAATGACGCCTCTTAAACAGCTGCTGTTGTGCTTCAGAGAGTGATGCTCCAGACATGTCAGCAGTGGCAGGCACAAAGCATGTATTGGAAATCTGGATTTTAGTACTGTAGAAAAAGAAGACAGATGAATAGCCAACAGAGCCAAACCTTGAAAGTCATACTCAGCCTCAAAATTCTGCTTTGGTTTTTCAGGAAAACCATCTAGTAGGGATTTTAAGATAAATGCTCAATTCATCTAAGTCAACAACCTTTGTTCTCTGTAAAAACGGAAGTGTCACGCGTATGACTTGAAAGAAAGACTGAAACTGGCTGAATCCTGTATCAAGTTTACACGACATTTAGCCTGAGAGTTTTCTGATCACTACAAGCTTTGTTTCAATTTTCTTCAGATTTCCACAAGGCAGTTTATCCTGATTATGTCCATTTAAGACAGAATATGTTAAAATAATGGTATATTTTGAGTTGTCTATGGATAAAAATATTTTTTGAATATGTGATAAGCAACTGGATGGGTTTTATTTGCTTGTTAACCCCAAAGCCACAAATATGTTTTAATAAATACAGAACGAAAAAGAGTGAGAACAATCAGCACCTTTTGTTGTACAGGAACAAAGGAAATGTCAGGCCAAAGAATTAGTCTTTTCCAGAAATGTTTAAGCATCTGAAAAGAAGAGCTTATAATGAATGCGCTTCTTCAACCAGAACAAGCACACTGTGACTGCAAACCTGTCATAATTCAACACAGTGTACCAGTGGGAAATAAACACACATCAAGAAATCTTATTATTTCTGTGTGTGTGCTTCAATGTGAGCAATTCTAATGAGTATAACAGCAACTGACTCCCTACAGTTATTCTGCAGGTGTTCTTCTCACACAGAGGGTAGTGGGACTCAAGCTTTGCCAAACTTCTTTGGGCCCAGAAGATATTTGAAGGAGAGACTTCCTTGAATCTTCTTTTCTTAGCTTACAGATTTACAGGTCCCTTCTGCCACACCCTTTTATCCACTCCAGTAGGGATATACATGGAGCTACAGTATTAACAATGTTTTTATTTCTCTGCCACACAGTTTGGGTTTTGAGTAAAGCGCGTTGCTTTCTTCTGCTATTTCCTTGGATGCTGCCAGTAACTCCAGTTTCCCATTCAGCAGTGTAAATCCCATCTAATTCTAATGAAGTCAGTGGTTAGGATGACTGATTTTACCCCTAAGATAGCCAAATTTTTCTTTCTGGGACAGTTCAATACTTTAAACAGTTCCATGTCATTTCTTATGTGATGGGAACAGTTTTGTCAATCCTGAGGAGAAACAGTTATTTCTAGGGATCCTTTGGCTACATCTTTCAGACAAGAAACTATCACAAAATCCCAAACTCATAAAACGATACCTAGATGCAACCTATCATTTCATTTTGTTTCATAAGATATACTTAGCTCACTTCAAAAAGTATTAGGAACAGATTGTAAGTTGCAGTAAATAATTATAGTTCAGTTACAGCCAAAGAAGTTTTTCTGATTTATGCTCCAGAAGATCTGACCTACAGAAGAGTACAGTGGTTATCTCTCCAATCTAAGAAGAAAACTCTTCTCATATCTCATGTATTTTATGTCTTCTGAAGCGTTTTATTTCCACATAGTGAGTATCCTGCTTCCCTGATACTGATGATTTCATTCATTAAGTAATCTCATATTAATACCTTTCTTGATTTAATTAACTTTTATGGATATTTTCTTCCAACTTCTATGCTTTTCTATTATGAAAAGTACCAAGTGCTTTAATGTTCTGTAATTTAGAATTGCTACATATTGCTCTGCAGGTCAAAATTCAAGGAGTGCAGGGTAAAATTAAAAATTGTCCCAAAGTTGTTCAAAAGCTATCTCCATTATTTAGGAGACAGACAATAAAACCAATGACATTCCAAATATGCAGGAGATTCCTACTTAAAAGTAACTCATAAAACCAATGGATTTTAGGAGGATCAGAGTTCAAGATCCTTCACAATCTCCTCTGCCATTTGCTTCCCCAAACAAGTCTGTCTTTCGAACTGAGCCCGAAGATAATTCCTACTTGCCTTTATGCTTGGATGCCTGCACCAGAGAATGCAAGTGTGCTGTTGCAAATACCAAAATAAAGAACTTATTTTCTCATAAAAGAGGGCCAACACCAACTTATTTCAGTTTTGAGATTTTAACATCTTTTGGACAGGTGCCCTGAAATAAAATCAATAGAAAATTAAGCCACCTGGCTTGTACTCAGCACCTGCAGCTGAAACAAGTTGTAAGTGGCTCTCAAATACCTGCCACCACTTCAGCTGTGAAGGACTGTGGGGGGCAGGACAGTCTGGAGAGTGCAGCTGTGATTATGGAGGATATCACAGCTCTCAAATCACAAACACAGAAGGACAAACGAGACCAGTATGTCTGCAAAACTCGTGGTTCAGCCTGAAAACTCCTCTCTGTGCTCCAGAGAGATTTTGATTTGGCTTTGAATTGGGTTTCAGTCTGCTCAGAATTAAGCTAAGCAAAGCGACAGAGTTGAGAGACTGTGTAACCTACACAGTACCAGTTAATAAAAAAAGAAAAAAAAAGATGGATTAGTGCACTTCGTACCCTGTGCAAGTATTCCCACAAGCTTTCTAAACTAATGAGTTTGATGCTTGAATAGGCCAGTGGCTCTGAAGGCAAATCATTGTTTGGTTTATCTTCCATTCTTTTTAAAACTTGTCTTGGGATCTTTAATTTCCACGTAGGCAACAAAACAGATCCTTAATTTAATATGTCCTCTGAACAACTTGCCTTCTTACAGTGCAGCAGCTACCCCTGCCACCCCCAGCACTGCACTGCACCGTCAGCATCAGGGACAGGCACTTTCATCTGAATCTGGGATGGTATCGGCCAAGAGCAAAAGCACCACAAATCACACAGGGTACTGACCTAGTGCTATTCTGGTTTCATCTCTGTTAGCACTAACAGCAGTTCTTGCTCTTTGTAAATTTTCAGTTCAAAAAGAATTGTAGATTAAAACCTTTTGTTCTCAAATTGTTGGTAGTGACAGCTCAGAAGAGCTTCATAACCAGTGTTTGGGAGCTAATGGTCTTAAGCTCTTCCTCAATATTCAACACAAACTTCTGATTCATCTTTCATCTAGCCATTCCTGTATCAACTTTATCGTAGCCCTACTAATACTTTTAATCATATATATTCAGTTTTATTCAAATTTCCTGCATAAAAGAGGCAATTTATAATCTCGGTAATGGGAAAGGAAGGGGTTCTGATTTGACCAGGAGAGCTGAAAACGCATTTGTACTCTATCCCTGCATACTCTCTCAGAGAATCAAGATATTGTGTCATATTCCACTTTGAAAAAGGCCTAGAGTGAGCTTCTTAAATACACGGTTCAGGAGATCTGTGAGAAATTGCAAAGTTTCTCAGTTTCTGGAGCTTTGTCCCAGAAGAAGCACAATAGGGATTTGGAGCAATTTCTCAGAGGTCATTAAGCATCTAAATATCCTTAACTCTTTACTCATCTATTGCTGCAACAATTTCTGCCCTTTTGCAGTGTTGTTTAGCTCTGCAACCTCACCAAACAGAGCTGGCCAGTGACACACAGAGAGTCTCTGGCGCTTGGCAAGACCCAGATTTACCAGTATTTTCCTATTGCTTCACATAATGGGTCTTGCCAGTGGTCACTGTTTCTCTGCCTCATTCAAATTGGTTTTGTACACAAAAGTCATCAAGGACCCTGTGACTATTAGGGGGCTTGGTCATCAATGAAAGTATAAGCTTCATGCTAACAACAAAAGTAAAATAAGTGCTGGTGTTACCCCTTCTCATAGATTTCTCTCCACTTTCTTTCTAAAATATTCTTGCTATTTTTTTGGTCACAGAAGGTGGCTCTTCCATTTCTGCTAGAAATCACTTAGTACTGCACATTTCTTACGACTTTATCATAAGGTTTTCCTGAGGTTACATCCTAACTTCATCTGCTATGCATCACCCAGAGGTCAAGATAGCTGTACATGATAAAACGGCAAAAGAAAAGGATTTCTTGAAAAACACTGAGTACCTTTCAGGGCAATTAAAAGGTAAAAAAAGCACAATGAAGAATGACAGTTGTAGTGATAACAGTAATGTCAGAAAGAAATAAGAGAGGCAATCTTGACTAAAGATGAATTTGTGTGACTGACAGGTAGATTTATTTGTTTTATTTATTTGTTCATTCCCTTTCAAACTTGCTCTTGGAACTAAAGAGTGACAATAAACACAGAGCCCCTGTGGTGCCAGAGACCAGAATCACACTTTAAACCGATTAACTCTAGATGTGAAAAGTAATATACATATCAAAAAGAAGTGTCAAAAAATTAATTACTCCCCCTTTACCTCTTGGAGGGCAATTGAGCCTCTGCTAAAACAAGACTGTGAATGTTCCTTAAGTGGAATTTTCCTTTTTCCCCAACCTTATCAATTATATATTTTGGAAAAGTGCAAAGGGCCTATTATGCAGAGCAGGCAGTTTCAGAGGATACCCAGTCCTCCTTCCAAGACCTGCTAATTGTTGAAAGCATCCAAGTTAGCCACCAGGAGACGAAACGGAAATTCTTTAAGAATTTTTCCATCACACTTTGTCACTTCAATCAATTAGAATAGCAATGCTATTCAGACTCTGAGCATTCCCACACTTTTTTTTCATGTCCTGTACCTGAAAATGAATACAGTGAATCAATTGATGTCTTATAAGCACCCAAAGAAGGAATATCTCAGGTGGCTTGTAACATCTATTCTTTTTTACATGTTTTCTTTCAGTACTTGCCCTTGTCGCAACACTCTTAACTGGCATTAAGGTTGAGTTCTTCTCCATATCCCAGGCTAATGAAATATCATTTTCCAATCACTTATTCCCCACTCTGTGTTTTGGCAGACAATTACTCCTAAGCGCAGGTGCTTGTATTTGTCTCTCACAAATCACGATGTTTCCCCAATTAGGCAAAAACATTCTGAATTTTGCCCTGCCCTCTCTGTGCCCACAGGTCTCCCTAATTTGCTGTCTTCCTCCAATTCATACGCTCTACACCATCACTCTGCATGTGAATAAAGACAGGGATCAGTATCAGGTTCAGGAGAGATTTCTGCAGAAACTTACTTGGTAATTGCTCTGCAACTACAGTAGCACATTAATTTTCAAACTTGCCTGCACTCTAGACTCTGCCTCAAATCCCTACCAGGCTGAAAGGTACTTCTTCCTGCTCCTTCAAACAAAACCCTGTACCTTGTCATATAAAATTATGGCTCATTTTCTCCTCACCGCTCACTCCTGACAGATACCTGTGGGCCATGAGCCTTGTTTCTTACAAGCTGAATGTGAATCCAAGGGCACATAGATCCAAATGACTTCTCCGAGGTCACAGAGAGAGTCAATGTCACCACTGGGGAGAAATTTAAGAAAGCCCAGATATTATTCTGCTCTCAGACAACAGCTCTCTCAATGCCTTGATTAAATTGAGAATTTTCAGGAGTTATGTAAGGGATTGAAGACCGCTTGTTAGGTGGTGCTAGGCTGAACACAGAGTGCATAATGAGCAAAGAGAGAAGAACAAATTTACTGAGCTTGAGCATTCAGCCCAATGCTGAAGGATTGAACTCCAAATTTTGGGGTTTTTCTAATATATCCCAAATGAATCAAAGCAAAAACTAACTACACCTGGAAGCAGGGTTTTGTCTTGCAGGATCAAGGTGTAGAATTAACTGGAAAAGGCTTGTACAAGTCAAAAAATAAATCCAGAGAGACCTTTCACAGAAAACTCTTGGAGGTCAGGAATGGAGTCAAAAACAAATGTCATAAAAGCATTAGAGCATATTCATCAAGAAAGATGGGGAGATAAAAATGAAACATCACAATCTCCTGAAGGGAGTATTAGTGACAGTTGATGTCTAGACACCTTGAGAGCTATTCTGGTAGCCACCTTGGACATGGAATGCTGTTGGAGACATGGCTGCACAGCTCACAGACTTGGCAAAATGCGTGTGACACTATTTTCTAGAGTGGTAGCTGGAGCCCAGAGGTCCTACTTAGGCACTGAAATCCCCTTCTCTGCTTCAGTTTTTACAGCCTGAATTGTTCTGAATAATGCTGGAAAACATGAGGCTGTTTGCCCAAACCTTGTGAATAAGCAAAACTTGGTAAAAGATTTGTAGAGTTCAAGATGGTTATGAAATTTTGCTTAAATGAACTTTTTGATTTATTGTCTTTCCAGAGGGATTTTAAAGGTTCTTGCATTCCTTCATCAGGAATCACTAACATGAAGAAAAACAACCAGTAACAAAAGTTCAAAGAAGAATTAGTCTTACCACAGACACACAAAAATGTTTTATGCTATTCAAAAAGTAATTGTGAGGAATTTATTTTTGGTCAGGTTTAGCAAGATTCAGATCTCATGTATTTTAGCTTTCCTCAAAATCAGATTCAGATTTGGTTTGTTATGACATAGAAGTCAGCCTGTTCTTTATTTTTCTCTGAGCCAGTCCTTCCATCTGCAATAAAGAAGCAAACATTGCACTCCAGCTTTGAATTTGCTGTAACTAAACAATCTGCAAGTGCAGTTCTCAGAGCAACTGCCAGTGCCAAGTACATCTTGCCTTTTGTTGTATAATAGAGGAGGATAAAAAAAAGAAGGGTGGATATACTTGTACACTGAAGTTGACATGAAAAAGGGAAAGTCAACAGCAGTAAAAACATACCCTGCTGAAACAATGCTGGTCCCTTTCTAGTTGAGCCATATTTTCACTCAGGATGAAAGCAGCCTCACTTCAACATTTGACCTCTTTGGAATGAGAGGGATTTTTTTCTTCTGCAGCTGCTTTATCTGCCCTCCACACAATCTATGCTGAAGATGCCCACGTAAGGAAGAGGGAATAAGTGGCAGTAATTTGTTAATCAGAATTTGCTTGCAGAGCATATTCTTATGCTTGCATTTGCTACAGAGAGCTGTTAAAAATTTGTCTTTTACTCCAAGTTTCCAGCACTAACTCGAGCAAAAACCAAGTACTGCATGCAACAGTGAACTGCATTATGTCATTAGTAAGCATTTACTTTCATGTTGCACAAAATAACCTATTTTTTCTCATAGAGCAAAATGTGCAATTGGATTGTTACTTTGAAATAGGAACCACACCAAAAGCATTCAAGAAAAAAGAGAAGCCACCGTATTTTAGTATAAGGAATTAATAGCTGTATTCTTTTAGTGCAATGAGAAATATAAACAAGGGGTTGTGATTTGTGGGCTTCCACCTACAGAATGCCCTTTAGTGCATCAGTCCTCACTTCTGCAGCTGGGACATCACTTACAGCAAGTAGCTATTCACATGCTTAAAGAAATACTGCTAGGAGCATGTGTGTGCTCCCAATCAGCTTGAATTCTCTCCTCATTGGAGATTCATCTTTATATTTTAAACAGTGAAGCCACATACAAAGCATAGGAGAAAAAAAAAAAAAAAAAAGAAATTAAATACCCTTTCTAATCACCCTTGCTCATACACTCATTACTTCCGGGTAATAATTACTAGCTGCAGCATCAAGAAAGGATTGTGATCATACCTGTGAATTAATTTCAAAAGGCAGGTATTAATTAGAAAGCATGATGGTAAGTCTCTTTATACATACCTGCTGGGACTGGACAGTTAACAATGATGGGAGAGGGAATCATAAACCAATAACCAGCAAGCCTGGTTTCTTTCGAATAGTCAGAATTTTATGTGAATTGCTACTAAAATGTAAAGATAAGATTCTCAGCTGTTGGAAGTCAATGGAATTACTGCAATTTACACTAGTCAAGCATATGGATCTATATATACAGTTAAATACACCCTTCCTGAATAACAATAGTAATTTCCCTGCAAACTCTGCAACGTCTGGCAATTAGAGCGAGAGACCATGAGTCAGACCTCCTGAGAGCTATTCTGAGCTGAGCTAGTGCTGCAGTCC
Organism: Eulacestoma nigropectus; assembly: GCA_013397775.1. Taxonomy (NCBI): domain Eukaryota; kingdom Metazoa; phylum Chordata; class Aves; order Passeriformes; genus Eulacestoma; species Eulacestoma nigropectus. Next base: position 702,891 of record VZTE01000434.1, on the reverse strand, counting down.
CCGGCCTGTGAATTTGGGAGGATGGATTTCAGAAGCTCTGAACACCCACAACCCTAACGGAAGCCAAGAAGAGTTCGAGTGTGAGCACCTGTGGGAAAATCAAGTCTTCAGTTCCCTACAATTTGTTGCTGCCTGTGCGTCCTGTCTCCACTATTTTCTACCTTCTGGGGTTCGCAGGTTGTCTGATTAGGCATTTTCTATGTAATTCATTCAAACTTAATGGCTTATTCTAATACAGCAACAGAAAACGGAACAAATTGCCCAGAGAGGTTGTGGAGTTTCTTTCACCGAGACCAAAACCCCATCAGGACGCAATTCTATGCAATGTGTTCTAGAATGAATTAATTAAACAGTGGGAGTAGATTTTACTGTAGTAAGAGGTCCCTTAAGAGAAGGTAACAATTATGTTCCTGTAAAGAGCAGTAGGAACTCAGCAAATGTGCATAATTTTTTTCCAGAGCTTCAGCTACTAAATGCTAATTCAAAAATGGCAGTCAGGACTACCCTTCTTAGAATTGGTTTTGAGAAAGTAATTTCCCCCCCAAAAAACTTTCCATCTAAGCAGTTCTGAGGAAATACATAGATGGAGCAGTTGGAAAACCACTACGTCTTGTCGGTGAGATTCTGCGTTGACATTTCAAGGGGCTTAAATCTGTAGTTGGGCTTCATTTAGTAAGCAGTAGATAGTAAGCACTGATTTGCTTAGATAGCTATTAAACATTTGTCAAGTAGCTACGAAATGGACTTGTTCAGAGACAGTTTTCTGTGTCTGCCTTTGGGGGTCTGCAGTGCTGCATCTGGGTTACAAGCTGCTGGGTATCTGGTAGAGGGAGGAAAATAGTGTGTCTGGCAATTTCAAGAGTCTACTGCAGAAATAATCATAGTAAAAAAGCCTCTAAACATATTCCCTGACAAAATTTACCCTCTGACCTATTCCCTAATAGCCTAATAACTTTCTCTGCAAGAGCTTTCTTGTTTAAATTGCTAGCTGATGAATATAGTGCAATTGAAGAAATTCCACAGATGCCTTTGAGGGGAATTATTTTCAGCATGTGAAAATGTAGTGAGATCAAGTAAGGAGGGGGCAGGAAGACATCCCAGACTTGGTTTCTACCCCAGGCTCTGCTCACAAGTTATTTTTGTCCTGTCTGGCTCAGGACATTAATGTTTCTCACCTTATCCAGCTTCTGAAGGGAAAATCCATAGCCCTAATGCTCTCAGAGGTACTTTGTGGGGCTTAGAGAATGTCAGTAAAATTTAGAGATGCTGGGATAGTAAAAGACAGGTCTTGCAGTTCGTAGGTGATGCACTCAAATGTGGGGCCTGGGCGCTGGCACTGGAGGAAGGAGGCATACCAGCACAACCAGGTGTCACCTTCTCATAAGATAAACATTGTGAAAGCGTGAACACGAGCATTAAGTCCATCTTGGCTCACAAGTTTCTGATTTTCAATATCCAGAAGGTTACAGATAGGTCAGAGGAATATTTATTCTCAATAGGACCAAATTCCAGCTCAGCCCAAGTTTATGTGACTGCCGCATGCTGCCAGGGTGCTTTTCCTTTCCGTTTCATCTCCATATGCTGCAGAATTACAGTGGGTTAATAAGTTGCCATGTGTCAGCCAAAGCATAGGTCCTCAGTTTCCACCCAGTGTTAGCCTGGGGCAAATATGAAGTAATCCAACTTACTCTCGACAAATAAAACTATCTTTTTTTTCAAAATTTGCTGCTTTTCTTCATTGCTTACTCCGGATTTCTGGAAAGTTTTAGCGACAAGCTAAGGTTTTGTTTTTACAATGTAAAAGACACAGGTAACAAGAAAATCTCTTTGCTGCACAGGAGCTTAGGAAAGCTGCCTCCCCTTTGCCATGGAAATGACCAGGGTATTTTTCTATTCCAGGTGCTAGGGAAAGGGTGAAACCAGAGGGTCAGTATGCTTCTTTCCCTTTCATCCTCTTTCCCTTTCACCACATAAGACAGTGTACTCCCACCAAAAAAGGAATATAAAGATGATGTTTAACATGTTTTTTACCTTACTGACAACCAAGCCATTATGACTTTGCAGCCCTTAGATCAAAGCAAATACTTAGTAAAATAAAAAAAATATGCAATGACAGGTTTAGAGAAGAACTATGTGGTATCTGACCTTTCAGTGACATCTTTGTAAAACTGTCTGGTAAAAATCTCTTGGGGTACTATCTTCCAGATTACTGCTTTGACTCTGGGCTTGTAGTTCAAGTACAAGCATAAAATAAGTTTCAGACAATGGCAAGGGTAGTTAGAATGCTATTCTGTGCACTGAACTCACTGTTCTCAGGTTATAGAGAAACAAAAGGAGCAATTTCACATCAGGCAATCTGGAAGGATCCTTGAAAAGATGCTGCACATGCAGACTTAACTCCTAGATATAAAACAAGTGACCAGGCAGTTTCCACTAATCCTTTCTACAATAATTTCTGAACAATGAAACAAATCCCCAGATATCTACGTGGTAGATAGGTCAGTGTCAGGATTGGTTTTAGTAGTTCTATTTCCATCTGTAAGGTTAAGCATACCCAGCACACAGCCTGTTCAGTCTCTTTGCTGTATCAAGCTGTACTTTTCTCACCACCTAACTCAGGGACAAGATTTCTTCCAGAAACACAGTTTTGCCAATCAAATAAATTCATTAGTTTATAATTAAGGGGGAAATCAAAAGGTCTTTACCTTATCCACAGCTTGCACACCATGAACAGCTCTACAACAACAGCCACTCCCACATTTTCCTACCTTTCTGATCATGAGAGATGTGTCAGCTACACTTAGTAGCACCTAAAAGAAAACACATAGGGATTGATACGGTCAGCAGTTGCAGGAGTGGGGCTGTAAAACCAGTTGTATCACATAGTAGATTTTGACACAAGGGGACACAGATCATTCCTTTGTAATTTTTTTAAGCTATAAACCACCTAATGCGCCCACAGCTGTTGCTCTGAAAACTATCAGTATTTAAAGCTGTGTTCACTACTACAGCCATGAGATCTTGCATTAGAGGCACACCTTTCCCTTGTCTGCCTGCGAGTTTTAGCACAGCTCTCCAAGCTAACCAAGACCGACACTGGGTAACAGCAGCACCTCTTTTCCCTTCAGCATGTCAAATCTCAGCCTTCTTCACATCCTTGCACTCCCCTAGCAGCAGCCCAAGCAGGCAGCACTAACGAGCCAGTCAATTGTATGAAAGTGACCATACCTGTCTGCAAATCCCACCAGCAACTGCCTCCTGGAACTGAAGAACAGCAGTTGGCAGAGAGGAAAAAAAAAATTCCCCAAGCTAGTCATGATATGAAGGATGGAGCTGAATGATGAGAGACCCAAAATCGTTGAAGGGATTTGCTCCATGCAGTGAGTGGTTATGCAGTTCAGCTGCTGCTCATTGTGTTGGAAACAGCTGTCATAATATTATCTTCACTTCAAAAGTACATAATAATTAAAACATTTTGGCAATTAGGAGATTCAGCTAGAGGCAGTAAACCAGGTGATCTACACTGCAATTAGAACTGGAAAAGGTAGTGTTCTTTGCTCCTTTTATGCAAAGCAATTATCAGAAATTACTCAGTATTTTGCTTTCACAACTAAACAGATTGTACAAAAAAAAATTACCTACTGGTGCAGGTGGGTTCTGGCATCATCAAGGAGGGATTTAGATGCTATTTTTCAAAACTTAAAGGAGACGGGATGGGCATCCTCAGCCAACTTAAACCAGAGGATTTTTTCTGCTGAAGCTAATAAAGCATTATCAATATTCCTCTGTGATTTGTTTCAGTGGGTGCAAGCTGAAAGTTTGCTGCATTAGAATGGGCACATAGAATTTGCAAAGATGCAGATGACTGCAAAGGTGAGAAGCAGTGTAGAATAAACCCTTAGCCTAAGGGATGTTTGAAAATAATGCTCTAATATAGCTTATCTCTGTTCACTGCAAAATTATTTACCTGTAACCATTTTTGAGAGGTCTTAAATAAAACTGTAAGATAATTTCTAAAACCCAGTGAAAGCAAAGCCTCTGAGACTCTGACCAAAACCACGATTTATCTTAAAATCTTTTCCAAACAGTAACTTTTTAAGTGCTTGATCTCAGAGTGTAGGAGTATTAGTGATAATAGAAGCTGCAAAAATGTTACCTTTATCCTAAAGTCGAATTAGAAAATGGTCCTAGAAATGAAGCTCCAAGAAAATCTCAAATAGTTGTTGTCCTAGGTTACAATGTAAGATGTAACCAGCAGCATGTATTCTATTATCATTTTCACAAGCTGTTAAAGCAGGTGGGGCACTGTTCGTTACCTCCATCCCTGATAACTCCCTCTGGGAGCTGTCTCTCTTTAATGGGCCATCAAGGACCCACCCCATGACTCACAGAATTACATCAGCCCATTGTGAGATGTTCCGCCCAGGGGGGACGAGCCAAGCATTCCCACCTGGATATAATCTGGGGTTTGGAGCAGCACAAGCAGCCCTTGCCTATGGGATTCTGAGATGACAAGAGCTACCACTGGACCTTCAGGTGAAGACCAGACCCTTTTCTACAGGATCACTGCTTCAACAGGACCATTGCATCTGGACTGCTACCACCACCCTGACTAACAGTGTGTCAGGTTGTGTCCTGACTCTGTCAGTGTTCTTCTACTATTGCATTTATTTTAATTTTCCTATGAAATTATAATTCTGACTTGTGATCTCCTACTGGTTTGTTTTCAAACTAGTACAGATGTATTAGATAATAAAAAATAGTAGAAGAATGTTTATGTTAAAAAGTTTAGAATTTTTTTTTTTTTTTTAATAAAACTCAAAATTCTGTCTTATTGGCAATATTCTAGAAAATACGGCACGGCTTATCCAAGGGACACAGAAAATTTGAAGAGTTCTCAGTATCAGAGCTATCATAAGTGCTTTACAACCAGCAAAAAAAATTTGCTTGGAAGGCTTGTTAGCTATGAGTTGAAAGGTCATGTTTAAAACTTACTTCCATATTTTTATGGAGTTGCATGACCAAAGAGACATCATGATTCCAAAACTGGAGGTAAATGACAAGTTGGAAGCGGTTGCTAACACCCAGGAGGATGGAATTCAAATTCAGAATTAGCTGGAGAGATTAGTTTAAAATTAGCATAAAATTCAACAAAAAGAAGTGCTCAATATTCAAGAAGTACTAATGCATGAGTAGAAATAGAGAAAGTCTCTTTAGACACAAAAAAATAATACAGGCCTTATAAGGAAGCCTGAACTGGAGTCAATAAAACGATGCTGTGGTAGAGAAAGGAATCATCACTCTGAGACACAGGAATAAAATATAATTAATGAACTCTTAGCAGTGCTGCAGAGACTTCAGCATGAATGTGATGCTCTCTTTGGGGTATTATTACTACAAAAGCTGTACACAAACTGGGGGGAGACTGACAGATCTTATAAGGAGTTCAGCAACCACAGCCTATGAGAAAAATCAGAAAGGATCCTGTGTGTTTGACTCAGGAAACAGCAGAGTTCTGAGGCTGGTGGGAAAGAAAAGTTTCTTTAAATCCATAAAGGCTGCTATAACGATGTGTATGATTGATTTGTTGCCATTATGTAGTTGAAAATGTATTTGTTGTAGAGAAGAAAACCTGGAAACAAACCCTTGCTGAAAACAGATTCTTCTTTCATTTGGAAGTTTATATGCCAGAAAAGCTGAGATAGAGCTGCTTGGGAAGCAGAGAAATATTATTAAAGTTTTTCATTTGCTCTCCTCTTATTCCTATTTATATTTCAGTGAGAATTTTCACTAAAAATCAAAACATGAGATAAAAATTTAACCCCTCAACCCCTTTTTATGCCTATTCGAGCTCTGTGAAGTCAAAATAAAACTAAAAATATTAACCAGAACTCAAAGTATTCATTGGTCAAAAGACTGCAGTGTTGCCCTGTCGCACTAAAAATTATAATTTCCCTCCAGTCTCACTGAAGCAGCTAAAAATAGAAAGTGTGAGGGTAGGAGGAGCATAAAGGAACCCAACTTTTGCCTCAGGTTTTGAAAAATAAATGAGAGAAGTAGCTCATTTCTATTATTAGCCACTCACAGTTGCCAAAGGCAAAATTTTGGCAGACTTTGCATCCGTGGAAAATCCATTTATAACTTGCTTTGATTTCTGTTCCATTTCCACACTAGGATGAGAAAATGATAAGCTATAGCTACATCATAAAATCAAAAATTTGTGGGAATTCCTGTAACAAATTGCCACATATTTGAAGATACTCTGTTTTTTCTCATTTGGGTTTCTCAGACTTTCAAATACAGTTATGGAATAAATAGAAAACCATTTCTCCAGCCCATTCTTTAAGTATTTTAAGACATACACAGAGTTGGGGAAGGCAAACTTTATTCTTGCATCCCAATTGTGCAAGTGATTGAGGCTTTGCTCTGGCACATTCCCCACCCTGGGCTGCTCTGATATTTCTCTGTGTAAGTGCTTCAGATGAGGGTGGTTATAGACCTTATACAAGACTGGAACCCAGCATCAGTCAGGGAGCAGACAGGCAGGATCTACAAGGAGAAAACCTGTTTTGTAGTTCACACCACTGAATTTCTCCCCTTTCTTTTACTTGCATGGGGAAGGAGCATTCTTCTGTTTTGTTACATCCTCTAGAAGAAAGAGAACATCTTTTCAGGGATAATGTTTCTTTCAACAAAATTGTGTTTTCCAATGAAAACGGTTTTTATGCAGAAGTTTCAACACATTCTTATAATAACATTTAGACTGTAAAAAGCATTTTTATTTTGTCAAATCGCTGCACAAACATCAGCTAATTAACCTCACCACGTCTTTAAAACAGGCAAGTACTGTCAGCTCTGTTTAACAGACAACACAGTGAAAACGTGATATAAGTTGCTAGTGACAGCATTTAGGCTCAGCAGTCACTACAGTATTCTGCAACACAAAGTCTTTACTTTTGGGGTTGCTGAGAAGTATAAGGCCCCTCTGCCTGGAAAAGTGGGACATAAGAGTGGAGAGGTTGCTGTAGGAAAAGCGTGGGCAATTCCAGCCTGTCATCCTTCGTGTTTAAGCACAGAAAGAGACATTTCCTGCGAGCGCTCCCCAAACACTGCGCAATGGGTGCATTGTAAAAGGACTTGTTGCTACACTGGTGGCAAAGAGAAGCTCTCCCACGTCCTTTTGTGCATGGATGGTGTGGGTAGTGTTTGAATAAATTGTTTATAGACTATATCATAAACTCAGAGCTTTCTCCAGCATCTGGGCTGAATTCCAGTTCTGCTGTGATGGTTAAGAAGAATTACCTCTGACAGCTCCTGAACCAAACTGCTGGCAGTGATGGGCTGATCCGTGTAAGACATGCCCACTGTACGATATCTACCACAAGCCCCAGGGCTGCACAAGCATCTGCATGGAGGGGAATGAATGATAGGCAGAAATTTTCCCTTTTCTGATGTTCATTTGAAGTAACACTGCTGTATTGTTGAGAGCAAAGACACCTTAAACAGCGTATTTACTGATGATTTGCACAGAATCACCAACGCTGTGAAGACCATGATGTATTCTCAAAGGTTTTATGTAAACTGCCATTTCTGTTCTGCAATAAATTCTGAAATGTGACTTCTACATAAGACAGAAATACCATGCTGGAATGAGGAACTAAGGTATTTATCCTGTCAGGACCAAACACGGATCTGAAAAGCCAGTGGCTTCACAGCAGCTCCCTAGAAAGATTTCTGAAGGGCATAAAAATAAGAGCTCTGTGGCTCCAGGCTCCTCAGCATAAGGGGATGAACTAGCAGAGTCCGAAGAGAGATATAAAAATGAGTACACTTACAAACAATAGCTGTCATTAGAAATCTTCCAGACAAATCTAGTAAAGTTTTAAAGTTACTTTGTAATTATTTGTTTGCTTAATAGTCTTTTCTTACTCTTAGTCTTTTCTACTACTAGTAGAAAGTAGTTATATTTTTTATAGCTGTATAATGGAAATACAGGTTCCTTTTTGAAAATAAACTTTGTGTTTCTTTAATGCTAGCAGTATTCTCGATTCACCTGATTTCCACTAGAAATTTATTTTCTAGCAGGTTCCTCTTGACAGAAAAGGCTTTAATATCAAACCTAAAGTAAAGAGTCTCAGTAAAAATGGGTCAGCATTTCCTGACAGACTGCTATTTGTCAGAAAATTCTGATTTGATTCAATTAAAATCCTGTGTGGGAATGTGACAATTTCAATGAAAATGTCCTCAGGCAAGGATTGCTATGCTTGAAGATAATGTTTCCAGTAACAAATCAAAGAGTGAGAGACTTGAGATGTAACTGCCAACAGTCTACTATTTAGACTGTCCTCAGATTTTGGTGACTCATTTTCAGGACCTGCAATTCTCTCCCCTCTAGTCGACTGACAAAACAACACTACATAGTCCCCCTTTCGGTCACTTTTGGGGAAGTAATTATGTTTTAATAAATAATTTAACATTCCTTGGTTTGGAGAATGACTGGTTTTATATCTGAGAGAATGGGGCACTCAATAGGACTACTGTAGATCTGGTTTCCTGGTTTGATTCATGGCGGTGAAACTAAAGTTTTCCTTTAAATTTTCTTCAAAATTTACTCAATTCAGGGAGGAAAAAAAAAAAAAATCTGCCTGCTGCCAGCACTATCAAGGGAGCTGTATGATGAACTGAGGTGCAGTTTACCTGATGCACCAACCAGGAGAAAAGGTGGCTTTTTTCTGAATTCCATCTCCTTTTTGCCTTTTTATGCCAAAATATCCTGCTAGCCATCTGCCTGTGAAGACACCAGTTAATGGACATAAATGAGGAATGACTACTGAGAGGGGGAACTCTTAATGAAGCACTAGCACTTACACAATTCATTTTGCGACATTCGTTGAGTGTCCCTTGTATAACATTAATGAGACAGAGAAAGTTGCTCTTCCACAACTCTGTAGTTGTATTTAGCTTCTGAATAGAGTTGGTTTTGCTAGATTGCCTCTGGACTTCTGGGTGATAAAGCACATCAGTGCATATATCTTCCTCAGGCAATTTTCCCTGCTCCTAGTATCACATGTCACAAAATCTTAGCTGCAGCTGTCACTTATGAGATTAAAAGACGGAGTACATATGGATATAACTTCTGCTGACTACAGGAACTTGTGTGTGGTGTTGAGGCTTCTTTAAATTTAATGATTTTGTAGGTGAACAACCTCTACTGACAGTGCCTAAATAATGATACAAATGGCTTTCAATTCTCTGGTAAAAGCTTGCATAGCATTATCTCTTTATCCTATAGACTTTTAAGAGACATCTTGCTACAGCATCCTAACAGAAAGCAGACTAAAACCTCATTGTAAGACAGAAATGTGTGGTGGGTTTTTTCAGTACCTTCAGTAAAAGGCATTAAACATAAGCAGAAAACTGTGTCTCTGCAGGATGCATTAGCACAATATCTGCTTGCTCTCTGACTGCCTTGCCAGCCTGATGGATGTGAAGCAGGCTGGTGTCACATCTTTAGTGTGAAGGGAGAGAATAGAAGAAGCCACAAGCATAGGCATTGAACAGCTGAAGCCAAACCCCTCTTCCCTGGAAAGGTACAACTCCAGAGCAACCTTCACGCTTCTTAAATTTGGTCAGTCTGTGCCTAAGCTGTGCCTGGCAAATAGATGGCTGTTGCCTCCTTCCTTGGAGAGAGGAGGCAGGCAGGGTAGGAGGGTCTGTTGTTTGAGCCCAGAGGGAGAGCCCGGGAACACTGACACACAGGGATCCAGAGGGAATATTTTATCCTTGTTCCTCAGTGGCAGAGGACAGGAAGTCCTGCAGAGCAGCACTACCTGTCAGTGTAAGGCACATGCAAACTTCCCTCTTGTCCTGGTTGCCCAGTGGCCACAAGTTTTGAAGGTCTCCCCCAAGTCTCAAAGCAAAGCTTCAGAGCCAGTGATGCAGGCTATCATTACTTACACCCTATAAATGCTTTTCCTACTCTTCTTCCTGCAGCATAAGTGCTGATGCTGAACCTTTTATTAAGTACTTGCTGTTTCAAATTTTACATCTGTGTTGGTCTTACCCTCGGTTTTGAGCATATGTGGCTCTAACAAAGTGAGATGTAATCTTTAAGAAACTCTGACAGATACATGGACCATTGGAGCCTGTCTGGGCATGAGGTCCATGCTGCATCTCTCAAACTGGTCCTGAATGTCAGCACTTCTTTACTCGCCCCAGTCTGAAAAGTATCTTTGCCTTAAAACCTTTTTTTTTTTGGAATGTTTTAGAATTACTTTGCAGATACAAGGACAAGGACACTGCTCCTTCTTTTTTATTATTTGCTTTTCTGAAAGATTTTTGCTGCATTTACTTAGTCTATAACATGATACATGTGTTACACACTCACAAACCCGTGGCATCTGAGTTTTTTTAGCAGGGAGGCATTAGTGGCAATGTCAAGTTTTTCCAGAGTGTATGGTTATGTGGGTTTAATAGATGTCAGGGCCAGGACACCACATCACAGTCTGCAAATATGACCTCCTCCTAACACAGGCTGTTGGATTGCTCTTTATTAATTCCCACTTCACATCCACTAGCCGTCCTTGAGTTAGAAATCTCTTTGAGAGAAAAATCACACATTCCTATATATATTTTCAGTGATGCAGAATGTGTTACCTGCCTGGATACATTGCTACAGTGACTAAATACTTCTGTTGTTAAAAATACCACTTTTGTCTTGCCTAAATCTTCTTTGTTGCACTGCAGAGGAAGAAGATATCCTTTGCTTTTGGATGAAGCATAACAAAAAAGAAAGCAATAGAAATCCCAAATTGCTACTAATTTTGAGCTCTTCCCCAAGGTATAGATTGTAAACAACTCATCCACAACTGCTGTTTTTTGTGAACTAAATAGAGTAAACCCTCAAAGACACGCATCTAACTCATTATTTTTCTGAATCTTTTCTGAACCTTCTCCAGCTGCTTAAATTCCCATTTTAAGCGACAGGTTATAAGAAGTCGTACTCCAATACCGGGCACTTCAGTGATGATTGCAAGAGAGAATGTAAATTTTCCTATTCAGCACTTTCTCAGTTGCATATTTAAAAATGATGGTAACCATTTTGTAACCACTCTTGTTACATTGGGAACTATAATTCTCCACCATAAACCTCAAGTCTTTATCAGTGTTTCCTACAAGAAGATCTATTCTTCTGCAATTATGTATTGTATATTGCTTTTATGACATGTATAATTTTATAATTAGACATTTTAAGAAATTCTTTCAAGGTTATGACAGAAGATTAATTTATTTAAATATGAGAAAAAAATTTAAATGTGTTCAGATATGAGCCAAGCCCTATGGGATCACAGTAGAGACAGCAGATCGGCAAGATTTCCTGTTTCTAAGAATATTTTAGAACTATTATTTAAGCAGTTTTTGGTTCATTTACAGTCTAGTTTGTTGATTTCATACTATTTCAATTATTAGTCAGGAAGTCATCAGAAATCAAGGTGAAAGTTTTCCTTCTACCTGGGCGCGTACATCAACAATTTTGATTTTGCTGTCTAACTTCATAGTGTTGTCCAAACACATCCAGTCAGTTTGAATATTTTCTTCTGTAAACTCTGTAATTTCTTTATCGATCAGGGTCCCTTGCTAGTCATTCATTATTTTTTTGATGATTTCTATCAGATTAAGGAGTTCTATAATTACTCATGTCATGCCTCTTCTTTTTAAAGAATTGCACAATGTTACCCCACTGCCACACTACTGAAAATACCTCTGTGCTGTAAGTGCTGCTGAAAAACCCTGGCAATGGTGATAACACTGGATCAACACTGGGAACAACAGAAATAATGGCCATGCGTGAGGAAATGGGAGATACACTAAAGTGCAGAAAACTCTTCACCACTTTTTTACATTTTTTTCTATCACTCCCTAATGTTTTCTCTTAATTTCTGTTTTATATCTTTTTTCTTTCTTCTGGTGAGGCAATGGTATAATTTTGCTTTCCCAACAACATTTTATCCTTTTTTACTTTCCTTTTTTTGTTTTAATTAAGAAAAAAGATCTTTTGTGGGCCTTCATTCTGAAGTCTATATTCCCTTGGATTATTTTCCTTTCTATTTGCTACTTCAGTTTCTGTGTTCCTTCTATTTTTTTCCCTTCTTTGGTGGTTTTATACAAAAGTCTGTCTGTCTCTAATCCCTTTATTTTCTTCTTCACATTCCATGCTTTGTTACCTCTTTCAGTCTTTCATTAGCCTTCCAAATAAACAGCTCATTCTGAGCTTTTTGTGCAAGGAAAGCTAATTCACTCATTATCTGATTCTTTCTCTTCCTGATCATTACAGTTCTGAGTAGCACATTTTCATGCTTTTTTTACCCATTTTCAATAATTTTTTACACACTATCTTTCTCTGAGAGACTGGTTTGAACTATGCTAGATAGCAAGGGACCCATCAGGAGCATTGAGTCCAACTCCTGGCCCCGAACAGGGCATCCCAACAATCACACCCTGTGCCTGAGGGCGTTGTCCAAACACTTCTTGAGCTCTGTCAGGCTTGGTGCTGTGACCACTGCCCTGGGGAGCCTGTTCAGTGCCCAACCACCCTCTGGGTGAAAAGCCTTTTCCTGATATCCGGCCTAACCCTCCCCGACTCAGCTTCATGCTGTTTCCTCGAGTGCTGTCACTGGCCATGAGAGTGAAGAGGTCAGTACCTGCCCCTCCTCTTCCCCTCACGAGGACGTTGTAGGCTGCAGTGAGGCCTCCCCTCAGTCTCCTCTTTTCCAGGCTGAACAGACCAAGTGACCTCAGTTGCTCCTCATACAGCTTCCCCTCCACACCCTTCATCATCCTCATGGCCTCCTTTGGACACTCTCTAACAGCTTTATATCTTTTTTATATGGTGGCACCCAAACCTGCCCCCAGCACTTGAGGTGAGGCCGCCCCAGAGCAGAGCAGAGCAGGACAATCCCCTCCCTTGCCCGGCTGGCGATGCTGTGCTATATCTGTTGCAATAACTTGAAGACTGAATTATTTGAACCTATTGGTTTATTACTTTATTTTATTTGTGTTATAGATGTGGTTATTATGTGATTCACCTCTAAGTACCTTAAATAAATGCAGATATTATCTCAGTAATATGTTGAATTATGTCTGTATTTGCTCACTCATAATGAACTACTTTAAAAGATGGACAGACTGTTTTCATCCCATCAAAATGAATCGAGATTCATGTGCTCTGTGAACACACATAATCTTAAGTAATCTCCAGCTCAAGTGAAGGTTCTTATAGTCTTGGGTAAGTGATCTGTGAGTCACATAGGTCTCTTTGCAGATTAATCCCCACAAGAGATACTGTAAGCAAATCACCTAATGCTGAGGTCATGGCTGCAAGGACAACAGCCCAGTGAAATGCTCCTTTTTTCAGACCATGCTCACATTCACTTCAATTTTAGTAATATTCTTGCTGTTAAAATTACCCTGTCAAGTAATTTGAAGTGGTGAAAAATCCAGCTGACCCGAATTGTTAGTCCTGCCTGTAAAATCAGTTAGATTTGTTTTCTGCACAGTTGTGGGTGCATAGATCTTGTGTCACCATCTCCTTCTGCTCCACCATGGCATTGAAAAGCTGTACTGTCATTGTACACCCCCAGGAAAAGTGGCAGCCAGATAAATACATGCCCTGTTCTCTGCTATTGCTTATGTAAAGTGGATCTGATGGCAAAATGGGAAAAAACTATTTGCTCCACTGTCTAATCAGGAAACTGCTCTTTTAATGAATGTATTGTTCAGCTCAGAGTGCTTCTATTGAAATGAATTTGTTATCCCCACTAACACTGTCGCTCATCATGCAAATCAAATGGTGTTTTCCTTAACTTCTTTCAGTTACAAAATACCAGTGCTTGTCAAATGCAAAGATAAATTACCTTGCCTTGCTTCTGGTCTTATTTATAGAATAAGGCAGTGAATTATTGTAGCCCTGAGGACTACCAGCTCTATGTTGCATACCAGTGTCATATCTGTGTGGTAGGTTAAATTAGATCTTTAGGTGGAAATAAAGTAAAATGACAATTTGCTTCAAGATTCTTAAGAATAAGCTATCTTTGTAAAGAAAAGTTTGGTGTACCTGGAAGGACAGGAAACTCCAATGGGATGGAGATTCCCAGCCTGAATTTGGTAGATGTTTAGACAAATAGGATAAATCAGTCTGAAGCTATGTCTATCCACTCACTATAACTAAGATTTAGACTTGATTGCTGAACAACATTTACTTTTGGTGCAGCAGAGATTGAATGGGTCAGATATTTACCCAGTTTTGTGTCTCTCACAGTCCCTTTGAACAGAGGTGCAAGCAGACAAACACTCTCATGGGTGCTACTCTGTTCCTCCACAGATCCTTGAGACACAGAAGTGGTCAAGTGAAAGGATAGAACTGCAGCAGCCAGAACACTATTTTGTTTTTAGGAAATACTCTCCATTGCCATTGCAAATAAAAAAAAAAAAGTTATTATTAAAAGCCAGTGGAGTCCTTGAGCATAACTTTTATTTAATTTAGTGAATTTTGGAACAGTCTCAATGGTGGTTTTCCTGCAGCAAATAAAGAACATGAGCTCCTCAATATATAGTGGATTTCCACACTCTCCAGTACAGTATTAAGAACATTCTATTCTGAATAAGACAAACATAATTTAAATTGACATCTTTCTAGCAGGATAAAAAATATGTATCATCCTTCTTACATTTGTAGGTTGGGACATTCTTGGAACAGACACAACTCTCTTTAAATATTTAACAAGCTCTTGAAACACATAATGTGATGCTGTAAAATAATATTTATCTTTAAATCCCTCTCCTATGGAAGCGGGGACCTACCAGAAATTCAGAAAACACTGAAAGATCACACAGCAAAGCACTACTCTATCAAAGAATTCACTTAAGGTCAGAGAAACTGTCATAGGAACTGCAGCCTTCAGTTTCAAAGCCAACAGAGAAAGATATGTGCAAAAGAGTAAAACATGTGGGAGCAAGCTCTGAGCTGCTTAAAAGCAAGGTGGGTAAAAACAAATCAGTCTATGTGCACCATGCAGCTACAGAAATGTGAGATAAGGCTGGTGGGTGATGGAGAGCTTTCAAGTAACTGAATGATTGCTTGTGATTAAACTCTACCATGGGAAATGACCTGGCAAGAATTACACCAGACATTTGTAATTGCATAATTGGGTAGCCTGGATAGGTGTTGCAGAATGGATAAAACCTGATGGTGAAATGTTTGTTTCGGCCTAGTCCCATGATAATGTTTTAGATTTAGGTTTATTCTCCATTTGAGGAGATTTGGCAAAGGCATTTCCTTTCCTTCTGTGGGCTGACAGAACCCTTACATGCTGTTGGTTCCCTCTGAGACAAGTGGAAAAATGCCATCGAGTGACTAAACAGTGTCCCCACACACAGGTCCCCGGAGTTACTCCTGTGTCTCACTTCCAGCTACTGCCCTTGCCCAGCAACATTCCCTGGTGGAAAGATGCTGCCTTCAAGCTCCTGCATCACAGATGAACGGCAAAACAAGAGACTACAGAGATGGTTGCCAGCCGAATGTCATGCATGAATAAAACACTTTGAAATACACCAAAACCACTTCCTGGAGAGAAACTGAGGTCAGACCGTGGCTTGAAAGGCCCCTTGCATGGGGTAGAAATACGATGAAGGACAGAGACTTGGATTGCAGTTCATTATATCCAGGCTGAATGTCTGATACATCTGCCTTTTACGAACTTTCTTTCTCAGTCCACTATCCAGCCTTTGAGCCAGTGAAAAATTCTGGGTGAAAATTTTGTGGGAGCCAGCAGGTTTCAAAGAAAAATGTCTGCTTTTTGAAAAACTGGAGGGATTAGGACTTCGGGGACAAGTAAAAGTAAAGTCTGTATTCAGTCCTGATGCCATGAAAGACTGCACTTACATGACTGATAAGTAATAGAATTAACGCATCTCTGAAATGCAGAAGAACCTTGAAAGAAAATGAAAGAAAAAGATAAAGATACAAACACAGAAGATAATTTTAGTATCTGCAAGAATGAATACCAGAAAATTAAAGCCAGAAAAAACAGATGGTTTGAAACTTAAATTTCACCTTTCAAAAGTGAACTGTGCTGAACCGAAAATATAAAAAGGGAGAGAAGGCAGATATGGAATGACAATGATATACATCTGTATTATAGAACCTATCACAACCTAGATCATCCATTTCATGCATTATATTATACTCCAAGTCTACTCAGAGTGTTGTTCCTGACTGCAGAAAATACAGAATATTTTTTAAATACTGCACAGCTTCCAGTTTCATGGCACCTGCCAGTGCCACTGAGTATTCATCAGAAGTATGGGAAATCACAGTCACCAGGTTCTTATTTGATTCCTTCTCTCACATTTTTTTTTTATTTCTTGTTTTCCTATGTTTGGTAATGGAAAGTGGGATCCAAAGGAAGTGTGGGAAAGAACAAGGCAAATCTGGATCACTCCAAAGGGTTGTACAAATATTGGAGTACTTCAGGATATGGATAAGTATTCAGGAAGGAGAAAGTAATCCCTCCACTGCTTCTTTGAGCTTTAGCAAATCTGACAGTATCAGCTGTGAGGCTTCCTTGCATGGTAGTGATGCTTTAAGGACATGAATACTCTCCGTAAAACTTGGAGGTCATTCCAAGGCTTTTCTTCAGACATTATGGACCTGATTTAAACCACATTTATTGCTATGATGACTTTGTTGTTCATATTAACCCTTCTGGAAAAAAAAATAGGAAAAAAAGAGAAAATATAATCTCTGTGACTAAACCATATCCCAGAATAGCATTTGTAAGAGCAATGAGATCACTGTTTTCCTGACTCATCTCAGATAAATGGGCTGCTGGAGAGAAGAGTCTGTGCTGCACCCCAACCAGTCAAGCGTCATCTGCACTGATTCAGACTTTAGATAATTAGCTTGGTGTAATTATTTCAGGAGTCCCCACACAGGGGCTATTAAAGATGACAAGTTAACTACACGAGCCTGACAGGCAGGATCACCAGAAGCTGCAATCCTCCAACAGCACACGTCTTAAGAAAGCTCAACTACAGAATACTCAGCACCAGGCTGGGATGGAAGCACTCTCACTGGCTCCCTCCATTATCCTGCCCAGGAACAACTTTTTCAAGCACTTGCATGGACAATATGGAAAGGAAAATTTTAAAACATTTTCCCTGTGCCAACACTTTAAGCTGTTGCAGCAGGGTTCAAGCCATGCGGAGCTCAGTGTTCAGTCTCATGAAACACAATCCTTCATAAATCTTCATAACAACATTTTCTGAGCCTCTCCAAGGTAATTAGCACATGTTTAGGAGGAAGGGACTCAGGAAGGAGACAAAATCTGTATTTCCTCCACTGTCAGATTGCTCACACCTCATGACACTAATATCAAGTTTCGAGACAGAGCACAAATCTCCAAAGGGTCAATAACTTTTGAAATAATGTGAGAATAAGAGTCACCTTTGAAAATAATTTTACCTTTAAAATCTTACATGTTCTGCCTGAGTTTAAGAGAATCTTGCTTAATCTGAGTTTATTCATAAGCAAAAAAGGAGAGATAATTCTTCTACTCTTCCAAAACCCAGAAATATTTCCAAAGGCATCTCAGCTGCAAAGAAATTTAGGCCATTGAGGGTTATGCTCTTAGGCTACAAAGGAATTCTACAAATTTATCAGATAGAATTAAGCTTATGGTTTTCAAACCTACCACAGTTTACCAAATGGAAAAGCTATGTAGTGCTAAATGGTAATTTACTTTTTTCTTTCGTTTGTGAAGGATGTTTTCTGTTTACTAGACTGTCATAGAAACAGAGTATCTGTGATTCTGAGGACAGCTAACTGTTATTGTATTCTGTCCTGTGAGAGGGAATCCTACAACCCAGAATTCAGAGGAGCTTTGGGGAGAGGGGGAATTGTAGCCTCTGTAGCCTTCAGGTTGACAAAATTTTTTGTGTTTATTTAAAGAAAGATGCAGGAGGTATATAAGAAACATAAAATAAAAAGTCCTGTGTAAGACTAGAAAGATGAAGTCTGATCTCCCACAAGTGATCAGAAAAAGTGGTCAAGGGATCTTTGCCCTGCACAGAGACAGAAAGCTGATAAGCAGAAACATTTGTAATATGTATTTAGAAAGAAGAGGTTAAGGGTCTCTCAGATAAAACACCAAGAAATATTTCTTGTACATTCAGAGTCAAATGAAAGGTACAATTTTCAAGCAGGAGGTGGGCTCATCTCATGCAAGATTAGAAGATTAGAATATTAGAAAATTAGTTCCTACAAAAATTTTCCACATTTATTGAAGATAACTTACTTCCATTTTCCTGATATAGCTGAACAAATGTTCTCTGAAGTGGGATGGATCTGAGGAATACTTGGTGATGCAAATGAGCACCTTTCCTGAATTCAGGTATGGCTCAGGTCACTCCTGTGGCAGGTGCAGAACTCTTTGCAGAAAAGAGTTCCTTCAACACAGTTCTTGGCTGTGATCCCAATACCTGCTCCCTGACACTCAAAGCAGGATTAACAGAAGGGCAAGGTGAGAGCATGGAGAAATGCCTTTGTGGCTACTGAGGATGAGGGGATAATGATAAATGTCTTAGCACCATTCCAAGGAAAAACACACTGATTTTCTGTACGGTTGGTTCAGCAAGGTGGCAAAAGAATAGCTGAGGTGCCCACCTAAAATCCTACAACTATACGTAGGGGAACATCTGATCATCTGCCTTGGTCTCCGTTGACAAACAGTAGAAGTCCATCTAGACACCTCTAACAGAAAGAAAATTCATTATGTAGTCAAGGAGTCCTTTAGTCCTCCAGGGTACAAGATGTACTGATGTGCCTCAACAAGATAAAAAAGCATTCTAGCCTAGATCACAGCCTGTAAAAGGATGTTAGGACAGGGTTCACACTGAGAACAAAGGCCTGGAGCCTAAATATTCATATAGATCTGCTTGTGAAATCTTCTAGTGACTTCATGAAAAGCTTCAGAAAGTGATATTTCATCAACAGGAGACAGTGCTATTTAATATTTTTTCCCAGACTGACTTTTATCCTGGACATTTCTCCTGAAACTTCCACAGACTTGCTGGAGAAAAGAAAAAACAAAAATCTGACTATAAGTATTCATCAGTCTGTTATCAGTTTAATATGCTTAAAATCTTCCTGGAGTACTTAGAGGAGCACAGCTACTGTGCTAGAGTGTTTTTAAGAAAGAAAATGTTGACGCTCAGGAAGGTGAATAATGCCATGACATTTCTACAGCTAAATAACTGATCTGGAGGGGGTATGCTTTTATTTTTCTGCTCAGAATCTTAAAGTCAGCTATTTCTAAATGTCATTTTCACTAGAATTTTTTTTCCCAAAGCCTGTGAAAAAAAAAACAAAACTAATTACATGTTTGAGTACTTTGTAATCTATAGGTGAAAGAAAAAGTTAGAAGAAACTAATTTCATTAACTCTTACAAATTAATCTTTCTTTTCCTCCCAATGGGTTGATTTAGTAGTTTTTAGGAAAAATGTTCATACTGTGAGTTGAGATTAGAAGGAAGAGATGGAGAAACTTCAGGAGACAATGATCTAAAGCGAAAACAAGAATAAGAAAGAAAAAATATCACATAGCTTGTAATATTTTGAAAACTGTTCATCAGGAGAGGTAGGTAAGTCTGCAAACAAGAACAGAGTGAAATTAAGTTTTCTGCTGCTAATTCTTTTCCCTGCCCCTGTTTTGTGCCCTGTTTTGTCTAGTCATTATTTCAAGTTCTACTTTTTGTCAGTTTATTAGTGTAGTTATTAACATATCCAGTCCTTTGGATAGCTGGG
Source organism: Eulacestoma nigropectus (assembly GCA_013397775.1). Taxonomy (NCBI): domain Eukaryota; kingdom Metazoa; phylum Chordata; class Aves; order Passeriformes; genus Eulacestoma; species Eulacestoma nigropectus. The sequence goes on along the minus strand of VZTE01000434.1, from coordinate 683,030 downwards.
ATGTTCAGAGGAGGCCAAGCTAAGCTTGAACTTCAGTTAACTTTTTCCAGAAACAAGAAGTTCCAAAGCTGTGTGGGGTAGTGGTAATACAGTGATTGCATCAGCCAATGTCCTTCAATCTGCCCTCTTAGAAAGTCTGAATGCATCCTGGCTTTAAGATGCTTATTCATCGAGGAACAAGTATCATTATCCTGGCCAGAACCTCGGGTTTCACACTTATATTTTCTTCTTTTTGTTTTTATTTATGAAATAGCCACTATATCAAGTTTATCTTCCGCATAAATCAGGGTATTTTTCATAGCCTTACGTGAAGTGAAAACTTTGTACCATACATTTTAAACAAAATTACATTTGATTTATACTTACTGTGTAGTGGGTTTCTAAAAAGTGTAAGGAAAGACATCTGTGGAAATGAGTTGCATCACCCTAACCATGCAAATGAGTTCTGACCCTGGGGAAAAAACAAAACATAAAAACCCCCAAAACACTTTAAGAAGCAGCTTCATCATTCTTTTCATTCTCGTTCATTTTTTTATCTCACTAAAGCTGCTCAGTTTACTGAAGCAAAGCAGAACTTTTGATTAGCAAATCCAAATTATTACAAAAATAATAAAAACTAAATCTTACGCCTTTGGCACAGAGTTTATCATGCTTTATTTAAAACATATATCATATAGTGACAGAGACAGTAGTGCCTGATTGGTCATGACATGAAGCTCCCAGCTGCACAAAATATTTTGGTAGGCTGGCTGGCTCCCTCTGATTAGACCTGACAGATTATTAGAATAGTAGTATTTGATGGACCATGAGAATAGGAACTGACATATAATTTCACAGTAAAGGACATCACAATCTATTGATGCTTGATTTTATTAGCAATTTTTTCTCTTTTCTGGGCATCTTTTTTTCTTCTTCCTTTTTGGTTTTAGTGGGGTTTTTTTTGTTTGTTTGTTTAGGGGGTTTGGTTTGTTTGGGTTTTTTTTATTTGGATCCCCGGTACTCCCAGGGAGTACCCTGGGATACCACAAGGCAATATCTTGATCATGAGTATCACTATGAGATGTAGAGGAGCACTGAACACCATCCCATTATCTGTGCTTCACCTATCAGGTTCATTTTATATCTACTGCAAAGAACAAAATTATCTGAAATGCAAAAGGAAATTAATAAGAATAACTTCAGAGACTTGTTTTGTTGTGAGAACACTGGGAGGTATGACAGGTATTAAGCCTTCATTTCCATTCACTGATAAGGAAATACATGCATTGAGCCTTTGGAACCAACCAGGCATTTTTAAAGATGTGAGAAAATGTCGAGTAAACCAGTATGAGTGTATCCTTTATGCTCTAACCAGTCCTTTTCCATTTATCCAACATATAGAACAGCTGCCTTGGCAATTAGGGGAATGGTAGCTCTGTGGGATGCCAATACTGACACAGGGCACTGAAGAAGCCTGCTGTTTCTGTGCACCTTCCACGTTGCTTAACTTCCATCCTCTGCTTACGGATTTTTCTTCCCAGCACTTACTCTCACAGTGCCAACTTCCAAGTTTGTTCCAAGCGGTACCCCTTCCTATAGGGTGGGCTGACAGTGATCATTACTGTAAAAGTTTCTTCACACTCCCTATTATTATTGCTACTTCCTTCTTCAACCATAACATCTCTGCTAAAGGGAATCAAAATTCTCTTGTGCACAGCAATGTGTCAAGCATTGTGTAGAAAGAAATTGGACATTACAAGGTACTGGTTATAGCATAAAACACAGGGACAAATGGATTCAGGTTAAGACAACCTGTATTACACTTTGAGTAGTGAATTTCCCACTGCAATGAAGCTCTTTTGATGTGCTTTTACGTGCTGCATTTCGCTGTGTAGGATGATACAAGGTGCAGGATGGGCATATTTAAATTTTTATCTTATTTTATAGCTACAATAAATGAAATGTTAAATCATTGGAGATAAATGCTTCCTATCTTTTTTATAGAGCCTATAGCACTTAACTTTGGCTTTACAGTTCCCCAAGTGCAATCATGGCCGCAAAAGTAGGAGAAGCACAAAGAAAATTCATGAGTGGCATAAAGATTCTGTGATCTGAGATATTCATGCACAATGGTTCCACTTATCAGTAATAAGCCAGCTTGAATGTGGGGCAAGGGATGGATTAGGTGACTTCACTTCCCTAACCAATTTTCTATTATTTTAAAACCTCATACTATCAAAATCTGTATTGTGCACCACAGGTCCAGATGTTTTATACACAAATATTTTGTCTGAAGGGTTTCTATGGCTCACTGTCAAGCTGAAGTTCTTCTTCTGCCACCTTTACCAGACCTGGGCTCTTAAGAAAGAGCTTCAGCTGAGAAGAGCTGCAGAGCAAAAATGAAGTATAACACAGTAGAACATTAAGAAAACCTCTCACTGTATTTCATTTCACTTCCAATTTTGGGCAGCGTTCCCCTACGTTAAAATGGTCCTCTGTCTTAAACTAGCACCAAATATGCTTTAGGAAACCGAAGCACTGACATCATAACTAATGATTCATGGTTACATATAAACTGGTTCCCCACTCAAGTTGAAAACTTTCATGGGACAGAAGCATTTGCCATCAGAAGATAGGTATAAATAGGGCCTCTACAAATGTCACTTCCTTTGTGGTTTTACACCTATTGTCTCACATGAGCGACGATGTTGTTCAGTGTCTAATTACACTGTCCACTCACACCATCTTTTAGCATTAGAGTTGCAATACCTTGAGTTATTGAGTCTCCTTCAAAGAAAGATTGTGGAATCAAGAGCTGTCATGGCCCAGATCAATGTAAATTTATCCATATAGCCTGAGGAGGCAACGGTTCAGCCTTTAATTTGTGTATCAGTCTTTTCCATGGCTGGGTGCATTTCAAAGACAAACCATCACACACATTTAGTGCCTTGGTTTGTCTCTGTCCGAGGAAACCTGCAGTAGCTCTTCAGTATTTCTACCAGCCCTCCTAGACAGGCCAGTTCCTTCCAGGGCAGCTGTGTTTGCCTCAGATTGCAGTGGTATTCCTGATACGTTCAGATTTGCTACATCCAGTCCTAACGGGGAAGGATCAGCAAAGGAGAATGTATTTCATCACTGATAATTAGTGGCACATGAAAGAGGAAAGCACATAAAATGGAGAAAAAGGATAAAAATACAAGCAGTAATGAACAGGGCACCTTCATGACTGAGAATATTATCCTAATGGTACTTTAAGTCTGATTTCTGGGCATTGGCTTAGTAGGGGCAAAATGGCAGAACAATCATTCAAAGAAAAGCAGTCTGTGACAAATCTGGAGATCCATGCCCTGCAGTGCTCAGAGGTCTCAGCAGATCTTTGTTGAAGCTCACAGCACCCTACCACTCCTTCACACATGCTGAGGGCTGTGGCACAAGAAGGAGTGATTTTTCTCTGTCTCCACGAGGGAACATGCTGCTGCCACTTCTCTCAATGTCCGTCCTTCCAGGTTTGGCTGCTGCAGTGCGATGCTCATCTCCTCCCTCTTATCAAAAGTGAGGTGAGTTTGGCACAGGAGAGAGATGCAAAGTGATGTACATCGCTCTGGGAGCATGCTGGGGGCATCAGCACAACCTCCTGTTGTTTTGGTTACTTGGTTGGGCATGGCTGTTATAACTTGAGAGCTTAAACACTCTGCAAGGCCTGTGGGAGATTCAGAGGAGGTGAACATCCCTAAAATTACTGCATGTACTCAGGAGTTCTGGGATGTTATCATTAAATAGTGAAAATAAAGAGAAGAAGGTGGGAAGTTGTGAGCTCTGATTTTCAAGATATGGGAAGTCACTCTATGTTAATATTCCCATCAGCATAATAACATATGGCTCAGTGACGTTGCAGTGATTAGTTAATATCTGTGCAGCTCTTCAAATTTGCAAATCCTTATTCATCACTCTGTTCCACCAGTTTTATGAGCTGGTGCTAAAAATCACTGCCAAATGCTATAAAAGTGATCGATATCACTATTAAAGCATCAATATTCTTCCTGAAATCACTCACAAAGGATGAATATCCAGAAAAATTTTAGAATCAAAATAGTTAATAAGGTGGATAAATTATTCAGAGATGCTGACAATGATGTTCTCCTGTTAATTAATAAGATATATCTAGGGACTTCCAATTTTCTCCCTGAGTAAGGTCCACTTTCATCTGATGCTAAAAGCCTGTTATGGAATGGTTGGTATTTTGAAATGTGTCATTAAAATATTCCAGTTTTCATAGATGATTTATATTTATCCTTTGGGAGAAAAACAGAACCAGAAATGTATTCTTATGTCTGTCTTTTTTTTTTTTTTTTTAAGAAAAGAAGCCTGAGGCTGGGAAAAGAAAGAAAAGAAGGATGAGGCAAATTCATGTATTGTTCGATGTAAATCAGCTGTCACCACTCCTTAGAACCCCAACCTTCATATCTTAGAAGTGGTACTGCAGTTTCAGGTCTGGATGACTTATTCAAGTTCTAGCTGGTGTTTACAGGTCCATGGCTTCAGGCCACAGAAGAGCTCGTGGTTGTGGAGGATGTTCTCGGCCCAGAGCAGAGCACTGCTGCTCTGCCGTAGGGTTGGTCCCTATGTTTCCTATTAAAATTCCTACTGTTTAAAAGGAGACCAAGGAGACCAGAAGCGGATGGATATGTCCATGTCACTAGCTTTGGGACATGGACACATCACACATCAGCAAGTGACTTGTCCAGAGAATTGAGGAAGGAGTGCACTTGGAGCCTGCGGCATTTATTTTCTTCAGGCTTAATGAAGTTTGGTGCAACCAACAAGAAACAATTCATTTTCCTAAGAGACCTTGCCTCTGGAAGGATGGCGTGCAGGGACATAGCCAGTGACAATTTTACTGCTAATGATGCCATGATGATTTCTTGCCTTTCCTTTTATACCCCTTTTATATACCCTTTTATATAGCTTCATATATTTTTAGTGCTTTTAGCCCACATACTTATAATTCCTATCAATTTAGTTTAAACCAAATATTCCAATAAGCCAGGAAACCAAACATCCTGGAAGCCTCAGAGTTAGGGGTCAGAAAGCCCTAGACACCAAGGTCCTCTCTAGAACATATTTTGTAAATTAAGATAGGCCCATCCAGGGAGGGGCCTCTTCGGAATGGGAAATTCATTCGAGCCTCTCACTGGGGAGTCTTTGATAGATATTCCAATTTACAAAGCCTATAAGTTGTATACACAATTTTTGGTGTGTGAGCATTTCAGGGGCAGAGTGTGCATCTCGGTGTGCATTTCAGTGTGCATTTCGGCTCATTCCACCTGAATGTGGTGCACCTAAGGATCCTTAAATAAATACCAAGGTAAATACCCCTTTTCCCTTTAACTGTGTCTGGATTTTTAATTTTAAGACCAGGAAAAAGGCAACACTACCAGAAACAAGCAGTTCTCTGGACAAAAGGCTTAGGTTTGACTCTGACTCTTGCAATTTTAGCACACAGTTACGGGAGTCATGGAGAAGAAGGAGGAGAAAAAGATGGGCTTCTAACGCCAGCCTATACACAACAGCAACAAAGAAACAGCTTCTCAAGAAGTGAGCGTGAGAAGACCTCACCAGCACTAATCACCACTGAAAAGGTTTGTTTATATTCTCCATTTCATTTTACATCTCAGAGCCACGTGGCAAAACAATAAACTACTTCATGTGATTGCTTTGTTCAGTGCATGCTCAACTTTTGATATATTTTATTTCTTTGTTGGGAAGTGATGACACAGTCATTGATTAACGTGAATTCTTGCAAATAATATTTTTAAAAAAGGAAGAAAGCTTGTATATGTTTCCAAGTGCTATGGAAATGAATGTATTAAAAGTATTTTCCCTTTATTTTAAGAGAAGCTATGGCAAGGGATATAATATATTACCCTGTAACTCTGAAAGTAATTTTCAACACACCACCTACACTAAATGTATTAATAACTTCCCTAAGGTGAGTGCCATGCAGAACACAGATAAATGTTATTGCTGTTTTCAATTTTTAAGGCTTTCTAGACTTATTGCCTGAAATGTTTGCTTCTTATTTTCATGTCATTAATTTTGCCTGTTTCTCACTGTCAGTGTATACCAGGTTATGACTCCGAAACATTCTGAAGAATTTCTAAAGAATAGAACAGAATTTTCTGTTTGAAGTTTATTTGAATCTTCAAATAATACATGCTTTGTTTTTAAATTAAATCTGGATTGTCTTCTTTTGCTAGAGTACCCCTGCAAACCACAGAGTTAAAAAATAGAGAATTTATAACCTCAGTTAAATGTTTCTGACATTGAACACTGAAAATTATGTAACATTCTTAATAATTAAAATATATTGTTTGTTTGCATTTTAAATGAATTAGAAAAATCCCTGCTCGTTTGCCAATTAATAGATATTAATAGATAACTAAAGGGTATAATTTTCTAGTGTAGCAAAACTACTCGTCCTCATGATCCCATGGATCTTAAAACCAGAATTAGATTTCATCTTTGAATCTTCTCACCGGTCTATAAATAAATTTCCCTACCTGGCCATTCTCATGATGACTCTTTCGCTAGGAGAAACTCCCTTTCTGACTGGCATGAATTCTTAGCTTTCTGGTACTGACACTGAAAAAATTTTTATTCTCTTTCTGTACATTCTGCGCTGGAATTGGAAGTGGTCTGGTCCTGCACTTACTTCTCTGCTGCCTCAGTTAATCCAGACTTCTGGAAATCTTAAACTTCATCACAGACTCTCACTCCTTAGCCATCACACTATTGACCAGAGGCTCACTGAAGCGTGGAAGACACAATTCCCACATAAATTAACTTACAATGCTTCAGTAGCACTTTTAGTGCTACTTAACTCTAGTAATGTTTAATATGAGTAAAAAAACCCAAAAACCACCCTGATCATGTGATTTCTTGCCAAGATATCTTTTAGATTGCCTTACCATCTTAGACACTGTCACAACTACACAACATGACAAACATAGAAAAACCCTTGATTAATAGCACAAATGATGGTATTTCTACTATGGTTTACACATTGCAAGTGAGGTCATGTCCTCTTCAAGAACTTGAAACATCTGGATGTTGCATAATAGCATGTGCAAGTTCAATCTCACATGGAAGAATAAGACAAATGTATGCAGAAGTGGAACAGCACAGTGAAAAATGATCTAGTGGCTCACTAGATTAACAGTGCTGATGTAACAGAAAACACTTCCCAGGCATTTGAGACTCCAACACTCCACTTCCACTGGTTGTGTGGAACAGCCTAATTTTATTTGCAAGCCTATTCTCAAGAGCTCCAAAAATTCTTTAGCTGAAGACCAAAGAATCAAAGTTGCTCAGCGGCATCTTGACAAAGGTTATGAGATAATACTTCATGCTAGGGCAAAATCAAGCTGATAAATGGAAGCACACAGACTAGAAGTATCGATGCAATTTGCTAAATCAGGTTTCTTCACCGCAGTTTGAGACATTGTCAGACTTGTTTTAGGTACCTTTCCTCCCAGGTCAGATAAACTACTCTCAGACAAGCCTGCAGTAGCTGAGGTCCATTTGCTCTCTCTGATGGATATCTCTGAACTTTTCTGCAGTAAGGCTTGCCTGTTTTCCTTGCCAAAATTCCTTCCTCTGCACTCTACTCTAGGATGACACATGATATCTACTGTTGCTCTTTGCCAGCTTCAGTTGCATTGCAGCTGGGAGCTGCAGTGTGCTGAGATTGTTAATATAATAAATTATAGAATTACATGATGAAGTGCTTTAATTTCCCCCCTTGATCCCCTTCTCTCAACCGTGTCCTATGCCCCATCTTTACCCTCTAGTATTTGCAACCTCTTAATTACTTCAATAAGTTGCATAACAAGGTAGGTTTTTTTCCCTCATAGGATGTTACCCTTCTCCGCCCCAGATTAGAGACTTTATCAGAGGTCTCTTTCAGTGTCATTTGGAAAATGTGTAAATAGACTCCTAATATCCTTCACTGAGAAGGTCAAAACAGCTCACCCCACAGCAGATGAACTAAAGTGTAAGAATCAGGCTCTCAGAAATCACCCAAATCTGAGACCAGTTTCTACTGAATAATGAAAGAGACTTTATCTATGAAAGATTATCTTCCTTGATCCTCTGAGGCCTCTTCTGTATCTACTGTGAAGAGCTCTAGCATGTCATGTCACCTTTAAAGAGTACGTAATTCACACCCACCTGACACTGCCAGGGTGATGAAAATGGATCTGGGTGTAAATTAAAACAATGCCCTTTAGCTTCAGGTAATTTGGTACTAGAATTGCTTAAATCAATATTTGAACATTGTTTAAACTTAATTTTATATTAAGTATAAAGAAATACAGAGTCTGATTCACTTCAGACTGGATGACACTATTTTCCTAGACATGTCCCCTGAGCCAGAGCTACAAAAAATTAATCCATACCCTCAACTGGAATATTTCAGCCTCTAAGCCATATTTATTCTCTCTTGTACAATACATAACATTCACTTTTAGTCACAGATATTCCCTTGATTTCAGAGGGCTTCAGTTGAATGGCTGAGGCGAGGTGTAACACCTTGATGGGAGGTATCTGGCAGTACTCTCCATTAGACATGGACACTGACCCTTTGAAACATCTGGCTGGGTTTGCAAAGGTGATGAATGCCCACAAGTCTGCCTGAACACTGTACACAGATCCTCTGTAAAAATCAAACAATTAGTGTATATTTGACAACTCAGGAGCTGCAAGAAATTAGCTGGTACTATATGCGCATACAGTTACAAGGAGAAAGCCCAAGAGCATAACTCTTATTTGATTATGACAACCAAAAAGCTGAAGTTAAATTTCACCTTGCACCTTGCTGAACTTTATTTTGCAAAACCTATTCCCTGAAGGGCCTATTTTTTTTTTTTTTTAAATTCTTGTCAAATGTGAAAATAGCCAGAATTGTCAGTTTTCAGAGCAAGAAGAAAATCTCTTCCATTCCTGTGGATGTTTGAGGTAGAGATAGACAGTTATTGTTGCTCATATTTATCTTTAACCATGGCTGTGGGCACGAGAAGAGATGTAGTTCCTAATTTGTTTCTATGCTGTGTCAATAAATATATTTTAAAATCATACCGTTGGTACCCTTTTATTACTTTCTTATAGTAATATAAGTCAGACCAAATAAAGAACAGCCGGTGGCTTGGACTATTTGTCCACAGGAAAAAATAAAAACCATCAAGCCTTGTGTGAGTTATCTGGACATGTGATCTGGAAAGCAGGGATGGTTTCTACTCATGCCTTTGTCCCTTCTTTGACCCCCCTGCCAGACAGATTGAGGGAGTAAAGAAATTTACTTTTTCTCAGCAAGAGCATCAGGGCAATCTAGAAGAGCATTGTTTTCCTCTCCTATCAAAACAGTGTTAGTTACAGTTCTGGGGAATAAAAGGAAATTATGGCTCCTATCTTTGATGTCTGTGAAGAAATTCCAGAAAGAGGATCAGGCTTGTGATTGCACATGGGCAATCTAGCCTTATAAATATCAGAGGAGAACCCTTAGAGATGGATGTCGAAAGGGAAGTTTCAGAAAACATATGGAATTTTATTCAACATTTGTGTACATTTAGATCGGGAGAACATTTTCAAAAGAATATACTGGAGTAAGGGATAAATTCTGACTTACATGCCTAGTTTCATTTACTTTGAAGACAGTTGCATGTCCAAATTTCCCAAAGATTGAGTCTGGACATGTTCCAAGTGATAACTATTTGTTAAAGCAAGAGGCCAGTGCTAGACTGAGTATTCTTGTTGTCGCTATTATCCAACCCCTCAAAGCCACTGGGATACATAGATAAGAAGCCGCTATGAATGAATCACTGAAGGAAAATTACAAGTCAAAGAAGAAATTGCATTTCAGAGTCATTGACCTTCCTTCTGACTAAGCGAAAACCACTACACCAGCAGGTGTGCCAGCAGCATGGAAAATGCTGTTAATTTAGCAACACCAACATTTGCTTTGCAGAGAGGCCATGTGGCCTCCCATGCGTGGCTGAGCCTCCTCAGCGGCCCTTTGCTAAGCTTTGGTTTTGTTCTGTGCTGCAGGCAGGCTCTCCGCTTCCACAGTAACACAGCACCAGAGTCAGAATTAAACACTGACTTGTGCTGGATTAAAAGCAAACATACAGATGACACAGTTTATACCTTATAGTTTATGTTTGTAAACAGCCAGGAGAATCCTGCAGACAACCTGCCCTGGGCGGGAGAGGACTGCTGTTCAACACAGAAATTTCTCCAAGCGGCCACACATCTCAATGAGCACAGCAAAGGTGCAGTCCATGTATTTGATAATGATGGGTGATGCAGGCTGCTCGTGCTGGGTACAAACTTTCTATCTGTCGGGCAGAAAGGCCACGTTGCTGCTTCATTACTGTGTTAACAAGAGGAGACGGTTCAGACACTTTGCCAGATGCTGTTGCTGTTCAGATAAAGTCTCTGACTCCAGGTCCATCCCATCATTGTTTTTGCACAGCTCCATCTCTTTTCTCTCAGCTAACCCAAACTATTGAAATGGTAAAGACATATCACTGCTGACAACATCTCAGCTTGGTTTGGTTTTGGTTTGGTTTTGGTATTGGTTTGGAGTTTTCTTCCTTCTTTTCTTCCCCCTTAGGACCATCTGCTTGATTTTATTGTTTTCTAGTAACATTGAGTTTTAAAGAAATTGCAGGACCCCTGTATTGCCAGATAATTTTGATTTTCTTCAAATTAATAACCAGGTCCAGAGAGTACAATTAGGAATGAAAATTGTGGCAAAAGAAGTATTCCTCATTGTGTAGGTTTTTGTTAAATAACTGAGAAGAAATAGGCAACATGATTATTAGAAAGCAGCTGGAGTACTGGTTTGGCCTATTTTATTTTCTGCTTTGCAACCGCTTCCACCAGGAAGCATTGCCGGGCTGTGGGACTTGGAGAGGTATGGCACCGTTCTCCTTGGTGATCTGGTCTTTTCTGTTCAAAACAGCTGTTGGATTTCTTTTGAACAGAATAACTTATATTCTGTGCTGCAAGGTTGGCATTGACCTAATTCAGCTCTCGGTTTAAGGGTGTGATAGCTACAAGGAAAGGAAGTCTGAATCTTCTGTAGGCTGTTACCTACTCATCGCACATGTAGACACAAGGGACTGGCTAGGGACAGGAAAATGATCTTTTAAATATATATTTAAAGGTATATTATACTTCTTTTCAGGTGTTTTTTTTTAGTATCATATATACACTGTATTGTGGTCTGGTTTGTTTGGATGATTGATTTTGTGGTTTTCAGCCACAGAACCCCAATTGATTGAGATTTGCTTACCAAATTCACATCAGGAATATCTGTGATATTTATCTGCTCAGATGCAGGTGGAGAATGAAATTCACTCACCTGGGCAGAAAGCTTTCTTCCTCTCTCCTCAGATCTGCTTTTGATGCCCACCTGACCACAGCACTCTCTTACCCACACACAAAACCTCCAGGACACCAGCAACAGGAGTTCCCATCACTCTTGTGATAGGAACCTCTCAGAATGCCTGTTTCTGGACTGGCTGCAGGCACGTGCCTTGGGTTCATGACTAGGATGGGCATTCTTGCAAAATGACAGACCAGCTTTTGGCTCCTTTCACCTGCTGTCCAGAGGCAGGCTGCAGAGGAAGGATTAAATAGCAAAAAGATCTGGCTTTCCATCAGATATTTCCTGGCCATAGCAGTTGCAGCACATTATATTCCAAAAGCTTCTCTAATTTAGACTCAATTTCTTTGTTATTGCAATGGATGAAAAAGGACACCAATTTGCACGTGACTTACAGTTTAACTTCTTCTTCTCATAAAGATAGCAATTACTATTATTTTCTCCCAAAAATTGTGATTATCTATGGGAGATGTTAACCCAAACATCTTTTTATGCTTTGGTCATATTTCTTTTTCAAATCTTATATAGAAGTCAATGAACTTGGAGGACGTACTCCAGTGGAGAATATTAGAATTCTCCCAGGGCAGCTTTATTGTAATTATTGTTACTGCTAATTATTTGGGTGCTTTATTCTGATTGATATTATATTAATTTAAATTGTGCAGTTATATTTCATATCTTGAACACCAAATAAGAGAAATGAGTTATTAAAACAGAATACTCCCTTCTGTTATTTGAACTGTAAGCCACTTAGTAAGAAAAACACCCTGTTACCAGGCTGTCTAGACTTTGATCTTTTCTGAAGTGTCCATTTCAGAACTTAGCATGGGGTGAACATGTAGTCTGTTCAAACAGACTGAATTATTTGGGCTTGTCTGCCCATGGCAGCAGATTTAGAGTTGTTCTGTGTTTGCTTTAGGGATGACCTGGCTTTGTCATGTACTCAAGCCATCCAGCCAAGACTGAAGAAACTGGGTGAATTGGACAGCTCTACCAGCTCTCATTTTTACCCTGATCTGATGAACAGAAGAGGGAAAGGAGAAGCAAACCCTGATATTTAATGGAATTTCTCACTGACTAGGAGATGCAAATCTGTTTTGTAGCTGAAAACATATGTTTTGTTGCAGTGCTTATCTCTTTCTTGACATAGGTGAAAAATCAAATGAGGACGTTTTTTCTGATGCCAGTTTTAGATTGATATGTTTCTCAGTTCTGTGTCTCCCACCAATTTCCAAAGATGAAACCTGATCAGCCTACATGAAATTTAACAAGAACAAATGCCAGATTCTGCACCTGGGATAGATATAATAGCAGGCATAAGTATAAATTAGGAGAGGAGTGCCTGGAGAACAGCCCTGCAGAAAAAAATCTGGGGATGCTGGTAGATGGTAAATTTAATCTGGGTTAGCAGTGAGCCCTGGCAGCCAAGAGGGCAAAGCTCATCTGGGGTGTCAGACCACATTATGCTTGTCAGTGTTTCAGAGGCATTCGGACAAACCTTTAAAAATATGCTTTAATTTTTGGTCAGTCCTGAAGCGGTCAGGCAGCTGCACAATAGTTGTAGGTCCCTTATAATTGAAATATTCCATTCCATTCCATTTTATGTCCTGAGAGAGTTTAGTATTGATGAGCTACCTGAGTCAAACTCTACTAAAAGGCATAGTGAGTTTCTCTATTAATTTTCAACTGGACTTTATCAGAATATGAATTTAAAAAAAACAGCTTCTCACAAGGTTTTGCTTTTTTAAAGTCACTACCATAACTTGTTATTTAAATTAACCTATCACAACACATACTCAGGTCATAAAATGCCCTTCACTGGGTTTTTGTTCTGTTTCAAAAACAATTCAAAACCAGATGTCATGTAAAGAATGGTTTATTCTACCATGTAATTTTATGTTTATTTCTACCAAAGGGACGTCAAACTCAAATCTTGTGAAAAGATATTATACCACATACATATGAAAGAAAATTTTTCTTTTGCAAATAAAAGAGCATGAAGTTGATTCTGGACATAGAAAGTAAAGACTTACTTCAAATTACATATTGGATTTTCTTTATTATTTTATACCATCTAATTTAAAATTTAATTCTTCCTGGGGGGAGGAAATCATCTGGACTATTTTATACGTGGCTCTGTCACACATGGATTAGTTTGTTAGTTTGATCTAGGTTATAGTTTATCCACGTTGCCAGCTGTTTGCTAGAGATGTTTGTGGTTTCTCTGTCATGGTGACTTAAACATCTACCATACATTGCAGCATCACACAGCACAAAATTCTTCACTGGTGATAAATGAGAAAAAGACTATTTGTGTGGTAAATCAGAGCCATAAAGCAGCCTGACTAGCTCTGATTATCACTCAGCTAGCTGACTGGTAAACAGCGTCCCCAAGAAAGTAAGGCTTTAAAAAAATAAAGCAAGTGCAAGCAGACAAAAAAAAATACTCTTCCCAGTATCCCAGGCACATTTTACTTTTAATATATGTTTTGCACAGACACGAAGAAATAATTAAGCCTTTATTCATATACTAAAACTTACTTAGAGTCACTATTATCATTACTTGATAATAGTGTTATAATCTGTTTATGTGGTATAGATCTTTTGTTAGAAGATAGGTATCAGCTCTGAGGACTCCTGAAAAGTGTCCACATCTGCAGAATACTGGCAATGTTTCTTTACTGGGATATTTTTAATCAGTCATGTTTTCTACGCCTTACATTATGATTCTGTCTCATGCGTGCTTTATCAATTTTGAGCCTTAGGCCTGTGTTTGTGGGTTGGAGTTCTGTGAGGTGTGCATGAAATAACCTTTGAATAAGGAAGATAAAAGATATCAGCTTGCTTACTGACATTGATGCTGGGCACTGGGTGCCAAAATGGATGTGAATAAAAATATGTACATACATTGCATTTTTATTCGTGCTATGGCATTGCTCAGCGCTGTAAACTAGTTTGAGATCCCAAAATTGAATATCTGCCTTTGATTTAATCATCTCCATTAATCTGATTATTACCAAGTTGCAGTCTCGTTTTTCAGGAATCATGACTTCCTTCAAAAACTTGTGTATGACTAACACAGAAAGTAGGTTTCTGTTAGAAACTAAATTTCATGAACATTTGATTTTTCTTTGGAGTTTTAGCAGGAAGAGGGAAAGTCACATTTCTCAAAGCAAACACAAAGCCTTCAGAAAAGACTGACATATTTTGCAATAGGTTGCATCTGTCACTGGCTGGGGCAGGCACAGAAGTTGTGTATTTAAGAGCCTGATGTGGGCTCCAAAAAGATTTGTGCAACTGTGGGTACCGAAATGCTGCTAGCAGATGAATTTTCCAGCTTCTTGCATTAATTCTTTGAGAACCTTTCCTTTCTCAAGCAGGATAAGAAAAGAGTAAGATAGTTTATCCAGACGATAGTCACATCTGGTGTTTTGCTAAGTTCTGTTTATGGTACACTGAGAAATGTTTTACCGTGGATGTGATAGAACCTGAACCAATCACCCTAGGAGGAGTGTGAACGTTGTCCAATCGCTTTATGGAACTAGACTACATAAAAATGATTGTAAAATTAATAAATAATTCATTCTTTCGCTGGATTTGTGCATTGCCACATCTCTCCGTTCCTGGCTCTACAGCGACATGCAACATCTTGAAATAGATCACTACGACCAGGGTGCTGAGGAGTGTCACAAACAGAGGACAGGAATTTATATCCAACCACTCCCTCACCCTCCTTCCCCCAAAATAAGGAACTGCTCTTATCCCTACCCAATATATTGCAGAGAAAGAGAGAAAGAGAAAGAGAAAGAGAAAGAGAAAGAGAAAGAGAAAGAGAGAAAGAGAAAGAGAAAGAGAAAGAGAAAGAGAAAGAGAAAGAGAAAGAGAAAGAGAAAGAAAGAGAAAGGTTGTTGAGGAAGCATTGTACAATCTTCCCCTTTTTTGAACTTCCTTGATGTTTTCTGAGGAGACTATTTATATTCAGTAACATTCAGAAGCTCTCAAGAGAAAGAATTCAACTGCTTTGATTCAGAGTTTACATGGAGCATGTCTATATTTATCAGTACAAAGGGGGAAGGAATCAGCTCCTTACAGCAACACACTACTCGATTAAAAAAGAACAGAGTAATACTCCAGCCTGAGACACACTGATGAATAATGAAAAAACAAATGGAATACGGATCCAAGAAAGACAGAATTTTCACACTGGGTTAGCTGTATGGGATTGCCAATAATCCAGGAAGTGTTAAGGAGAATCAATTCTAAATGCCAAATTACACAGAAATTTCATGGCTTCTGCTCTTCATTCTTGTCCACTGCAGTAAAACAATCAGATGTGGCAATACATAACCCTATTAACCACACCAGAGGAACTGTGTGCTCAATTATCTGCAGTGAGATTTCTTTTAATGAGGTGTTTCCTTTTTCTGTCCAATAAATGTTTACAGCCTCTTAAAGATGTAAAGTCAGTAACAAGGGACACAAGTAGAAAAAAATATTCTCTAGTTCAATGCCTTGCCTAATAATAGAGGCATAAAACACTGAGATGTGACTTCAGAAGTTAGAGGGGAAAATATGTCTCCATTTCTGCTGTACTGCTTTCTCCCAACACTATATCCAGGGTTGGCTGCAGCCAGTAGGGGTTGCACACTCTTTTGTGGCTCCCCTTGGCATGGATAGCGCCATGCCTGCACTAGAACTTGTTAAAGGGCTGATAAAGCTGCAAACAATTCAGATTAGCAACTCAAGGACTGCACCTCTGAGATCTGCAAGGGCCAAACACTCAGCTCCATCTATTCATATTGCCCATCTTGTCCCATGCTTTCACCTACTTTGTACCAAACCATTCCAGATCTGCTCAGCAGGACTGATCCTCATCCTTTAGGGAATCATCACCTTTCTGTCTCAAAATGGTTGTACCCTGCCAAGATTCCTCCTCTGGACTGCGGCCACTTCTAAAAATTGTTTTCAATTTAAATTTAATGACAGGTGCTAAAGCTGCATTTGCATCAGTGAAAGAAGCTCACACGCTCTCATGTGCTTGATTCTTAGGCAGCTGTCAACAGCGGAGAAGTCTCAGTGGGGATGCCAGCGGTATCAAGAAGATGTTTCAGCTATTAAGGTCTGATTCCTGTCGCTGGCTGACTGAGAAGATCCTGAAGCCTATATTTGTAAAATCCAATAAGTAAAAAGAAATTCAACTAAAGAAAGGGAGAAGAGCCCCATAGAAATGTAATACACACATAAAATATTTTAAATTAAACAAAATGCATGAGAGACCTGAACCGCTACACTGAGGGAATGTTATTTTTTACTTTTACTTTATTGCTGTGAGCAAGAAATCCCACTGGAGTATTGAATTCCATTAAAAAAAAAAGTTTTCTGACAAAAACTAGAAGATTGTTCAGTGAATATATCAAGACTAATTATTTCTAATTAAGCAGCTACACAAGAGCATGAGATTGTGTACAAACACAGCTAGAGAAACATGTTGCTCTGATGTATGGACTGTGTGCATACAAAATGAGAAAATGCTCAAATTTAATAGGAATTAGGTTGAGAAATTAAGGCTACAGTCAAATACTTAAGATAAACCACATGTAACCAGTACAAAATGTGTAGCTGAAGGGGAGTTGGGGAGTCAATTAACCATATAAGATGTAAATTGTACAGTTAAGCGTAGCAAATATTCCAAATACAGTTACATATGCAACAAAATTAGAATCAGTGGGAAAAAAATGACTAGAAGCATATTGTGTATTTCTGAGGAGACCAGGCAGAAAACGGGAAGAGGAGCAATGAAAAGGGGTGTGTAGATATGGCAGAAAATGGACAACAAGGTGTAAAATCCAACAGACCACAAAGGAGGATGGACTTTCTGATGGTAGGGGTGCAAACACCTACAGCCAGCAGTTCTGTGGGCCTGTAGACCCAAGCCCAGTGGGATGACAGAGGCAACCCCAAGGGACAACCCCCTGGACTTTCCATCAGGTTCTGTGACTGGAAGGTTTGCTGTTGGAGGGTGGAGCAAGGATGGACAGAATCGCATTAATTAGACTGAGGAGGAACGGGTGGTAGAATTGTATTTTAACAGCAGCTGTATGCTGTTAAAAAGATCCAAGAGTGATAAATAAAAATGTCATAATTGTGTATAATAATGTGGAAAATAACAAAACTGAATTGTTAACAGCAGTGTGCCCATTATTTGAATAGGTTATCGGCTTTTTGATTGTTTACTTCTTAGCAGTTTGCTGCTAAATCAATAAACATTATTGACTCTTGTACCCATTGTGCCTCAGGGCAGCATTCTGAAGGGGCAGTGTTGGACTGTGAGGTACCAGTTACCCCACTATTATCATTTGCACAGAGCATTCCTCCTTTTTAAAAGTGAAAATGAGCAGCCCTTCACACAATCTCACACTATTCTTACGCTGCAGCTCCAAATTCAGGTGTCTCTTGTGTGTCTTAACTCCAGGGAGCAGAAATCTGGTTTCAGCATTCGATATAATTGCAGGAGGCCTGCTTTATCTCACTCCCTGGTACCAGCCTGCTGTGCCTAAACCAAAGGTTTTGCAGCACTCGATGCAGACTCACTCTCTCCTCAGATATATGTGGTGTGTGACACTCCAGTGAACACATCTTATGAGATGCCAATGGGAAGAAATCTACCTCCACGGACCCGTTGAATAGTTTTGAATTAGCATATTTATTTAAACAGCTTGTAAATTCAAAAGAGCAAATACATTTAAACAAAGTTTGTCACAGTGTTATTTCCTCTTTGTATTTGCTCAGATGTTTGATTTCACAATGACACAGTTACTTCTTCAAACTTATTTTTAAAGACATCTTTCCAGAGAAA
Organism: Eulacestoma nigropectus; assembly: GCA_013397775.1. Taxonomy (NCBI): domain Eukaryota; kingdom Metazoa; phylum Chordata; class Aves; order Passeriformes; genus Eulacestoma; species Eulacestoma nigropectus. The sequence goes on along the minus strand of VZTE01000434.1, from coordinate 664,749 downwards.
TAAGTAATTTTCATTTTCAACAGACTTGTCTCAAAAGTCAGCAAAGATGGGGGGAAAAAAGGGCGTATTTCTATAATCTTTCTGTGGAGATTTTCTGTGTGGGTTCTGTCATTTTGAAAGATGAGAAGAAAATTGGCCCAACACTACTCATTCTAATTTTGGCAAATTCTAAACTATAGTTAGTAATTGTAGGACCTATCACTCAAAACTAAGACGGACATTCCATCATTTATTTTTCTTGCTGAATATTTTTCAAGATATATGGGAATGATGGGCTTGAGCATCACCTCAGTTATAATCAGAATTAAAAGTTCTTCAAATTTAGTGTAAGCAAGAACTTACTGCAAAGAATTGTGAGTAATAGCATGTAAATTATTATTTAGAAAGCAAGGTTAGTTTCTGGAAAAAGATTAAAACATTTTAAGATCCACAGAATTGTATGGCTTTAAAAAAATAGCATCTTTACAAGGTGGAGTTATTTTGTTACCATGTAATTTTAATTTCACTTGTATTTTCAGGCCAGGTCATTGGAGTAGATTATAGGAAGTTTCATAATGCTCATATTGCTTGGCAAAAGCACATCTCCCTGAAAAGACATCTGCAATGCTGCCTTTCAAAATTTCATCAGCCTCCCAGAGCAAATGTGCAAACAAGAAGAAAATGGTTTTAAAAGCCTGTGAAGGCGTTAGTTCTAATGTTTCTGCAATTAAAATGGAAAGATTTCTTTAATGGTCACAAATTGCCATTACTATTTTCACAGACTTTCTGATGATTTTCTACACATTTTTTTTCTTTGGATCCAGCCCAACCTTCCATACAGTTTGATATCTGCACTGTAATTAAATGTATATCTCTATATTATCAGAAATAAATATTCCAAGAACATATGCTTAGTGCTAAAAATGTCAGCTTAAGTCATCATTAAAAAAAAAATTAAATCAATCCTTTTGGAATAAATGTTTAAATAATTTCTTGCATTTATTCAGTGCCTCCTCACACCTACATGAAATAGAGATTTATCCAAATTGTTTTCACTTCTAGAACTCTGTGGAAGTGCAATTCTATCACATGGGTTTCTGGAGATTTTGAGAGAGAATGGAGCACTGACTAAAGGTGAAACAGGCATTTCCTTCCCCATTCGAAGTCTAAGTGTTTTTATCAAATTACAGGAATATTTCACATAATTATCTCATGCTTCATTTTACCACAAAATCATTTTATCTCCTGCTTTTAAGCCACTTCTGATTTCTCTTTTTTTATCATTCCCCCCCCCCCCACCTCTTTAAGTTGTAAATTTGATTTTCTCTTTCTGATTTATCATGCTTATTTTCCCTCCATTCCTGCCCCCTGTTTTTGATCTGCTAGTAAAGGATCTGTATTCTGAGTCTTTGGTTTACAGTTCTGGTGGAATTTTTGCTGTTGTGTAAATCTGTGTAAATCCTGGTTTATAGTTCTGGTGGAATTTTGGCTGTTGTGTAAATCTGAGTGCTCTGATAAACATGTAGCAATTCATATTGTTCTTCCTACTATTGCTATGTTTTCTTGGTAATGAAAAAAATCACTTTTGAAGCCCTTGAAGCCCCTCATCATTTTCTAATGGCTACTTCATAAATAAGAATTGGAAGATTTGTCAGTGTTGGAGCATAAAATGAAATATTTTTTTCAGGTAATTCAAATATTCCCAAAACAACTTTTAATATTGCTGTTGCTGATAATGGAAAGAAACCAAATATAATTCAGAGGTTTTTTACTTGCTCTAGAGCTGGGCTTTCTTGTCAGAGTGATTGTGATTATGACTACTCTTCTGAAATTTAAGAAGAGTTCTTTGAAATTTTCTAAATGGAAAATATCTGCGGCTATGAGTACCTAAACTTGAGTAGGATACAGCCCTCTTCTGAAGACTTGAAATTTATCATAACTTTAATGCCCTCTGTCAGGAAGTTTAGTTTAACTATCTGCCGAATGGAAATCAGACAAGTACCACAACATGACCTCATCCTGTTGGAAAATTTTGTCAATAATAGATATAGAAAGACAAACCCTAGAAAAATAATTTAAATTTGCAATAGGGAAGTGCAGTATTATATGGACTTGTAGAAAAGGAGACTTCTTTTCTGCAAGAAATTGTCAAGAAGTTATTCATGCCAGGTTTTTTCCATCACATTTTCTTCTTTCTACCATTAAAGTTTTTAAGCTCGTATCCAGAAAATTGATGTAAGTTCCTAAGGAATTTGTTTGTCTGTGTCTGCTGCCATCAGTTTCTTTATCTACTTTTTCATTAAACAAAAATTACACTCCTCTCTATAAGTTATTTCACTTGCAAGTTCCTTGACCAATGGCAACTAATTTTAATATTGTATTTAAAACAGTCACTAAAACTCAAACTTATCAAAGCATTCCTGTTTCTACTGTTTCAATCACTTCTAAATTTTCCAGATAATTTCATTTCTTTCCTACTGCCTTATTCTGACTGATTAGCAATCCTTCTGTCACATTGTGTCCTCTGTTTAAATCCTGGTGCAAAAAATCTTCCACTGAACTCAGTTCTTCAGAGCAATACTCGTATTTTTTCACTACCTGCTGCAATTGGTTATAGAGTTCTTTATCTGTTGTCAGCTCTCCAGCTTTGTCAATCTAAAATATTCCCATACACATTCTGAGATTCACTGGTGCCACCTTGTCCTTCTCCAGTGTCAGATTTCTCCAACATTGCATCTGACAAACAGCTTCTGACACACCTGACAACACTCTTCAACAACTTGTATGTCTTCTCTTGTTATATAAATGCTTCCAATCACAGAAAAACCCCAAACCATATTGACTCTTCTATTCATGAAAGTACAATTCTAGACTCTGATTAAAATTCCTGACTAAAAGTATTATGTGGCTGGAAACAGCAACAATTTTGACTCGAATAGCCAATCAGGACGTGCAAATAACAAGCAATGAATAATCACTAGTCAAAGTAAAGAACAGATGAACGATTGAAGGTTGAAATGAGTTTACATAAACTATTGGCTGAATTATTACCAATGAAAAATTCATTATCAAAACAGAAAACAGTAATTCATAGAAAGAACTAACTGCATCAAATAAATTATTCCTAGAAGATAGTTCGGCTGTGAAATCTATTGTTGACTAATGCTTTAAAATGCCCATGAAAATAATCTGAACTACTCACACATTCTTGGATTCTTTGGAAAAAACCTAAAAACTAGAAAATGAATGTAATACCACGTCTGATATCCTAGTGAACTTGCTACTCAATATACAGAATAAGTAGTAAATAAAATTGTTAGGATGAATCAAATGTAAATGAAATTTTTAGGATGCATAAAGAGTGAATAGGAAATGAACACTGGAAAGTTCATAACATCACTGTGTAAGTTGCCTGTGAGATATCACTTGGCGTTTTTCATTCAGTTTTATCATACCTCACAAAAGATATTGCTGAAGGTGAAGGGTGGAAAGAGGATTGATAAAATATTATGCATAATACATGATGAAAACACTGTGATTTCCACAGAAGGAGAAATTTGAAAGGTTGGGTCTGTTCAGTTTAGTGAAGACATGACTGAGAGTAGGCATTTCAGGAAACTAGCAGAAGTTTCTAGTGAACATACAGAGAATGTAAAATAGATATCCAGCACCTACTGCCCTCATATACCAAGACGAAAGAGAAGGAGTTCAATAAAACAGTATACAAGCTGAAGCTGATCAATAAAAATACTTTTTACATAGCTGTGGCTGAGGTACAGAGCCCACGGACCCAAAATAATTGCAAGAATAAACTTAGCAGTGTTTATAAAAGGCAATTGACCTTATATTGATGTACGGCTAGAGAAATATAGGAGGCACATAATCCTCAACCCTCAGCATATATACCAAGCACCAGCTGAGAAGAAATAGCAAGACACTACTCAAGCGGAAAAGAGATTCATTCTCCAATGACTCTACCTCTTCTGTGCTCTCCTAGAATGGAAAAGAATTCGACTTCCACTCTTGCTTTGTCTACCTAGCTCTAGGGAGATGATCCAGAACCAAAACACATGGATAACTGCATACAAGAAGGAAAGCAAGGGCTCAGGAAGAGGTTGATTTCATTGAAACGTCTCCTATCTGATGACAAGCTATGCACATTGATATACAGGCCCCGGGAAAACCAATTTTCTTTTACCAAAAAGAAAACCAAATTATGCCTACAACAAGAGTCCATGCCATATAATTTTAGCTAATGGTTTCAGACATTTTTAGTCCTCTTTATAGTGCACAATTACAGAACAAAAGTGCAGGACAAGACTAGTTTTTCTTTAGCAGCACAGCTTTTAATCTAAGGAAAAAAATATTTGTTGTCTTTAATACGTAACCTCAGATTTGATACGTTCTCCTGGAAAAGGCATGGGTGGGATGCCTAATGCTCATGGTTTTTCTGGTTTATGTCTTTTGTGTATATTTTCCAAATTATCCAGTTCTTTTTATATTAGCACTTTGGCAATCTTTCCACTATATCCATTTCTTTGAGAGGAAGAAAATTTTGATTTGACTTTGAAAGACAATCACTTTCATTTCTTCCTTTTTTTTTCTCCCCCTTATGGTTACTTGCCTTTGTTCCAGAATTGATCCTAACATGAAAATATCTATTGCCAGTTGTATAATCTCCGTGTGATGGTTTAGCTGTAATTCATAGACATCTAACAGATAGATTATTGCACGTAATATGAAGCTAATATGCATATATTTTTATTTCATTTAATGTAAATCTAATATCTAGCAAAATTATATTCCCTGAAGAAGGTGGTAGCATTTGTTTGCATGGACATACCGGGTACCCCTTCCGAACTTGACCCAAGACCATTGATGTCTATGTAAACATTTCAATTTAATACAGCGAACCCTGACTGGGTCATGGTCCTGCTGGCTGCAGAAATAATGCTTCAAAGATTGAGAGGTGTCAGAGCTCAGATATTAGCTCACTCTCTTACAGGGAAGTTACAGACCCTCTTCTTAGTTCCATGACTGGGGGAAACTGAACCCATTTGGTCTTTTCCTCACAAGGTTAAATTCTCGTATTAAAACAGCAGTGCTGTAAATTGATAAGGCAGCTTTTCAAAATGCAGTGTTTATGGTCCTCTCAAAATACCTGAAAATTGTGGAGTCTAATGCTGCCTAGTTAACTGCTGACCTACACATCTATAAAAGGTCTCTATGTCCACTGGCCTGTTATATTTTTTCAAATAAGCAAAAAGTGGGAGAACTGAGCCCCAGTTATTTATTTCAAGCTACATCTACCAGACCGGGGAAAATAGATACATATATATTGGCATACAAAATGCAAATTCATTGATAAACAAAGGTTTATTTCTAAAATTTCTTTCCCTTTTTAAAAAATAAAAAGATACACAGCACTAGTACTCAAATTCAAAATGAAACTTCTAGGTTCAGAATGAACGAAGGAAGGTTTTTTTGTTCGTGTTTCTAAGTATAAAACCATTTTTTTCTTTTTTCCTTTTCTTTTTTTTGACTACAGATAAACAACACATTTGAGGTCAACTTGAAACAATTCTTCTTTTCTCCTCATTTTTTAGATTTGACAGTAAACTGAAAAAAACAGTGGTTTGCACAGCTCTCCTCCATGACCTAGAGTTCTTTGAGTAATCACTCCTTGCTCATGTTTCATTAGCTGTTGTCTAAATGCTCATTATCTTTTGGAGGTACATATTTTATTCTTTGCTTCATCTTCCTTAAGGAAAGAAATTATTTGCTCATTTATAGCATAGCCAACAATTGCATTAACTAGCCTTGCTGCATACGTATACCTGGAGCAAATCTTTCGAGAACTAAGTAAACATGAAGGCAGAAAATAAATGATTCAGAATGATCAAAAGTCTTAGGATTTCTTCCTTCTCATTTAAAATAATTTCTTCAATTATCAATACTATGATCAGAAGTTCTGACTGTAGTAAAATCTGCAAATTTTCAATGCATTCATTATTTCATATCTTACAAAAATAACACAAAATCCCATGGCTACAACTTTCAGTAGAGTTAATTGGTCATGTTTGTTATTCTCTGTAGTCCAGAAACCTTTATTTTTATCACAAATATTGTTTTGGTCAATAATTTCCCTCTGACATTGAGTGATTCTTAATAACTAATATTTTGAGATTGCTATTATTATCAGTCTGAAATATTCCAGTGGGAGTGAGTAGAAATTCTGTGCATTTTGCCTTGAAGTTTCCCCTGCAATCCAGCTTTAGGATGGAAGAGAAAGAAGCAGAGTTTGAGGCCTGTAGGTGTTGAGGAGGAAGCTGGAGGGAGGGCCATAACCAAACTTCTGTTCTGCTTTGTGCCTTTCCTCACCAGAATTCCTGCTCCTGCACAGCAGAGCTCCAAGCGTGCCCATTTTGCAAAGGAATTCCCTGAGAGGAGAGGACAAAATTTTAGGGAGACAGCAACTTGGACGTATTCAGTCCCTTAATTTTAAAGGATGTTAAAGAAGAAAGATAAAATCCCTAAATGGTATTCACAGGGACATGGCACTAGGGGTGGGGAGAGACTGTACCATAAAATCATTTCTCTCACAATCATAAAACAGATTGAGCAGGTTATGCAGAGCATCAGCTCCACTTTTCTCCATGCACCATAAGCCACTGGTTGCTTATTAGCACAGGGTAACAAACTGAGTGTTGTAGTGACCCCTCTTAATTTCCTTCTGCTCTTTGGAATGTTAATTCTTCACCTTACGTATGTCCAATGTGGTCCTTTTCTGTTTTACTAGACAAAGTTTCCTTAGGTCCTGTACAAAACATATGTTATTATATATATTTTATTTTAACCCATTCTTTTAGATCTCTCCTAAGCTCCCTCAGTGGTTTTGCTAGATGTGCTGTAAGACTTCAGGCTAATTTCCCCACAGCTCTGATATATCTTTCATGAAATTACATTATTAACTAGATTGTGAAATGTCCTCCAGACGGCCTTCTGTTGTTGTGAACAAGTAAAGTTCATGGTTCTGTCTCGCCTCATAAGGTAGGTCAGGTCGGAGAAACAGTCTAACAGGGCTTCTCAAAGTGCCTTTTTCACCCATCCAGGTACCACAGAAAGTTTTACTGATAATGTAGATGGTGAGAATTTTGTCTGTGTATAAAAGGTGTCAAGACAAGCCAGCACAGGAACCATCTCTGACAGAAGACAAGATACAAGTTGGGGAAAGACCTGAAAAGACACAGTAATTCTGTTGCCAGGTCCCAGGAGAGTTCCCAGAATTTTCAAAGCCATGCAGAATGTTCGTGGCAGAATTAAAAGCAGTTTACCCCTTTAACAGTGGGATATTTTGGATGCCTTGAGACTGACTCTTCATGTCAAAATCCTTTTCATCAGAGAAAAAGACTGAAAGTGGTGCACAATTTCTCTGATTGATCAGCATCAAGAAAATCTCTGTGTATTACTAGGTTCAGTGCTCAGTTCATTGAGATTGCTCATATGGATGAAGGCACTTTCAATTGCTCCTCTTTCCTTGCTTGTCTGAATGTTTTCAGTGTGCTGTGGGACACAGAGGAGGGAAAGGAACAACAGCAAGGGGGATCACAATTTCGAGCTGTTTCCTTCTGATACCATTAATAAAACAAGATTCTGAGGCAATTATGCCTTATTATATAACTTGGGAACTTTGAGGATGCCCTCAAATTTTAGTTTAAAATGTTTATTTACTTGTTTTATATTTCAAGCTCCCAAATACTGGGAGTTTTTGTGGAGCAAAGATAGAGCTCAGCACTGGCTTTGGTTCACAGAGGACGCTGCCACGTACGACACACGGTACTTGCCAGCCCAGGGACTCCTCTACCACCACAGCAAAAATCATCTCCAAGAGAGTGGGGAAAAGATACAGTGAAATACAACAGTATATGGTTCCTGCTCCTGCAAACTGCTGCACTGCTGTCTTTGCTGCAGCCACAGTTTTTTCCCATCCACAAAACTTGTGCTCTCTCTTATGCCTGGCTGTCACCTGTCATTTATATTGTAGGAAAGTTAACAGCACACGATGCTGACTCCTCATCCCTCAGCAATATTCAGGAGTGGTTTATAAACACTTACTAACACTACCCCAGTTCTAACTTGGTTGTTCCATGTGCACAACTATATCTTTGCTTTACTATTTTCTGTGTCTGCATCCATACCTGTCTTCCATTGCAGCTGCTGTTTGCACTTAAGAAGGCAGAATATTCTACGTGCCTGTGTAAGGTCTGGTATTTCTAGGTCCCATCCCACTGCAGTGCCCTGCAGCTTAATCCTAACCCGGCAGACAAACTTCCTCTACCTGTAGAGAGATCTTTATTTACTGAGCCACTTGATGGGTGGGAAAGTAAAATCATCTCCTAAAGAAATCTTGGGCCACTGCACAGGCATAATGTGGGTGTTACGAACAGAGGGGCTGATATTGCTGCATGGAAAATCAGCTCATCTGCACAGTCCATTGCATGTGCCTGAGAAGCACAGATCAAAGCCAAGCTGCTTGATTCCCCTTTCTCTGACACTCTGTGGCTTGTGTAGTTCATTTCACAGGGGGAATTCAGGGGCATGTTGGAGGATATGGGATTATGACCGTCTTGGACTTCTTGTGAGGGCAAGGTACCATATAACTGCAAAATCTGACAGTTTAGCATAGATTTACTCAGTCCCTGCTGAAAGACTTGACAGAATGAGACAGGCACATGGCATTCAGAGCAGCATTGATTGCAGTTTTACTTCATCCTTCTGTCTAGAGGCATCAGTCATTCCACAAGACAATGTCATCCAAAGCCTGTGGTTCCTGCTGCTCAGCAGTGTTGTGCCCCGAGTGGCGACACTCTGAGCTCTGTTACTGCAGCCCATGACATGATCACAGCCACCTACCCCTCATCAGTGCCTCTGCATCCATGTGAGGCACTGTGCCTGTAATCCCTTTTAAATAATAACATCTGACAGGCCAGGCACTGCCAGCTAGTTATGGACACCCTGAGCAAGTTACAGGTCACAGGGCTGAAACCCAAATGGCTTTAACCACTCAGTAATCACACTGATTCATGGCCTCAAGCAGCCTACAGTGAGACGGGGATGGAGACTGCAGATAAAAATAAGGAAACAAATCCAACATGAGCACTTCCTGCCCATTACAGCAAGGAGTTTCACCACAGCCATGGCTGGCAGCTCAGTTGAAAGCTGTGTTTGTGTTGCTTCCCACAGCACTGAGGCCAAAGGGGCTGTAGGAGGTGAGAGCCATTTAGATTGAGCCTAAACTCTGCCGTGGTATTTGCCTTCCTCTTTAAGAGGCTACAGGATTTATGTTCACTTCCACCTGCTGCAAAAAATCTAGTCTCTCAACTATGTATTACCCTGGTTACGCTGAACCACTGGTTACTTAACCTGGAACTCACGGGAAAGGAAGGGTGATTTTATGCTCCACACATGAAAAGGTAATGTTTTGGAACATTATTCTGAATGCTTAGCATGAGAAAATTTATAGAAGAAAGATTTTGAAAAATTGCAAACTATTTTTAAAGTGAATTCAAGCTATCTACCCCAGAAATAGAGACACCTGAAATACCTCCAGACTCCGTCATTAAGTCCCTGAATATATCAAATGAATGTTTTGTTTGGCAGTAATGTTGGTGGGGATTAAGAAAACTATTAAGAGGGTTGGAAAAATCTCTTTTAAACATAATGACAACAAACATTTACATAATCAGCGAAAAGGAGAATAAGAAACTGTCTTCAAGCTGTCTTTACCAAGGCAGCAAGTTAACTGGTGTTTTTTATATGAAGGCATAGCAGCACTGCAAAATGGTCTCACTATAATTAAGTACTCTATAATTTGCATGGCTTAAGGCTTGAATGCCAACATAAGTTATGGAAAAGTAGGGATATAAGACTTTCAGATGCCAGACAGGGGTTTGTGTTAGTTAAGTTTTCATGGGACAAGAGATGCCTTCCCACACCAGGCAGTGAAGGGTGCTGGCCCCAGCTCCTCCCGTGGCAGGGTCTGACCAAGGGCTTTCTGCTGGCCGCACACCACTTGGGAAGACCTCAACCCTTTGCAAGCCCTTTGAAAGCCCTTTGAATTATGAGAGCCCTGGTGCTGGCTTTGTCTTAAGATACTCGGTATAATTTTGTGTCTTACAGCCTCTCCCAACACCCCAGTGATGACTACTTGTGTTCACAGCCCCTGCAGACAGGACACGCCAGCCGAGGCAGCCTGGAGCAGCACCTGGGCGACAGTGTGAGCCCCTGAGATGCAGTTTCAGCCTGCCCAGGCTGAAGGGCATGACTGATCAGTGCAAGCATTTTAACAGAAACACGGGGAGTTTTTGCAGAGATAGTCTGAGAAATTTCTTCCCTTTACTGAAGCACTCAGGGTTAGTGTAAACCCACTTCTTTCCTAGGTGCAGTCGCTAGGCTTTAATTCTACACAGTTGTTCTTTGGGTACTACACCAGTGATGTATTTGGAGTCTGGAAAAGGTTGTTTCCTACCTTATCAGCACAAGCTCATGCTGATGAAGTTACTCAACACAGTAAACTGCTTGTGTAATCCTTTCTACCACTTCCCCACCCTCCTAGAAGAATCCTCCATCTCTTAGCAACAGTCATGAATTCACCTTAGGTCTCACAGCCATGTTCTCACACACCTGGGTACTCCCCTAGGATCCCACGGGTCACACATATGCACCCTTTGCACACACAGCTTTCCATTCTGGATCAGATCATGGCTGCATTCAGCTTCCTCTTTGACAAAAGTCACTTGCACTGACAGTGTTTCTGTTCAGGTATACATGGCACTTAAATAAATTATCCTGTTCTCTTAGTGCTGACCCTTTTATAAATTTTCATTTGAAGCAAAACATAAAAGCTAGTGGTAAAGCAAAACACAGAAATATGGTCAAAATGGAGTTTCAAAATGTATCTTGACATGTGTGCAGTGATCATCGGTTTCCCATATAATGAAACCATATTTCGTCTTTTCCCTGTCTTCTGGGAAGGTTTTGTGCAATTCACAACAGAAACGCTTGGAAGTGGGTAGATTTTCCCTTTTCAGATTAAACACCTTGCTTCAGTTGTCATAATATGCTTCTTTCCCACTTTGTTACTGTTTTTTCACCATCCCTTGTGCTTGAGAAACAAAATGACTTGCCTGCAGAGGCAGACAGCATTTTTCAGGAAAAATACATTTTTTCCTGTTTGTTTAACTGAGCTTGTGATTTTTTAACTGAGTAAGTTAAAGTGAAATAAGATTTCACATATACAAAGAGCAGTCTTATACAAGAATGTAACAAAAAATAGAAACTGTCAATGACCTGTATAAAAAAAAAATTTAGTTCATGGCTTTGTGCTTAGAAAATTTCAGGAAGTTAAAAAATCAGTTACAAGGCTGAAACGTGACACTCACAAGCTTTTCAAGAAACACAGAATATAAAATCAGAAGAAAGAGATTCCAAGTATAATGCAAAGACTGAGAAAACAACTTATTTCAGTATTTTCCATGGCTGCTGGGTTCTTTTCTGTGTGATAATTGCCTGTTCTAGAGCCAGAGCTCGCTACCATCTGTGGGAGATGGTTTCTCCAGAGATCAGTGTTCACTTGTTTCTCTGGTGGCACTTCAAGAGCCTGTGGTGTTTCTACTGGATCGGAGTCTTTTCCTCTTCCTCCAGCTCAGGTCCTCAAGATCTTGAAAATGTTTGCCATCCTCCTTCCAGCCCATTTTATTTTGATGAAGAATGTATCCCCTAGACTTTTCTGCCTGGTATGTCCCTGCTCACAGTATGATGCTGCACGAGTAGCAAGAAAGAAAACAAAAAAAAACTCCAGAGAAAAGGGGACCTAGGTGCAGAGGCTAAAAGGATGAGCTCTGAAGGGAGCTGACAGCCAGGATTTTCTGGCTGAATTGTTGCTTTTTTTGTATTTTTTCCTTTTGTTTCTAGGCAAAACGCATTTGAGGGTGTGGACTGTTGAAAGCCTTGGGTGCAGTGTTTGTTTCTTTTGCTTCATACAGTAAAGCAGACCACGTTTGCTGAATTTCAGCCATTGCACTCAATAATCCACATGCTTTTCTTGTTGTCTAAATATTTTTCTTAGTTTCTCTATGACAGTAACGTAGTATTTGATGGGTAACAGTGCTAACTCATCTGCAAGCACCAGAAAAAAGTAGCTCATTTCACAAATTAGGATGTGAAGTCAAAGGATGGCTGTGATACAATTCTGTATCTCTCAGTAATATTAAATTCTAAGTTCTCAAACACTGTAGACAGTGCCCTGATATAAATAAAGACTGAGCAGCAGCTGTAAGAGACAATTCTGATTACAATGGATTACAGTCCTGTGCTAGATCTCTAATCTACCTCTATTCCATAATGGAATGGATTTGAAAGTTTGATGAAACAAGATCACATTCTACAGATTCACAGACAGAAAAAATGCACTGTACAAAACAGCCAGCTCTCACAGAGAGAAATTTAGACAGGCTGGTAAGACACTGCCTAACTCTGATGAAAATATTCATCACAAAATTGTCCTTTCAGTGACTCAGTACAGCCCTTCGGTAAATACAGCCATTGTTCTTTTCCTCTTATATACCCTGACCACACAAGAAATTAAGCAATCCAGCACAGACTGTGTCCATGCTGGGTTAACAAGAAGAATCTCAGCAAGAATTCTGTGTCCCACTGTGTGCTGTAAATGACATGATTTGCTACCAAGCTTTTTAAAAACAGGTTGCAAAAGAAAGGAGTCACTCTGCCCAGAATTTGCTAAGCATCCAAATGAAAATGCAGTGTTATATGTTAAGAATGGAAATGAAATGCACTTGAATTAATTAAATATACAGAAAAGAAAAATCAGAAGAAATAGCATGCTAATAAGTCCCTGGCAATATACTTGCACTTGACAAAGAATATTGATTGCTGGGCTGTTTCACATTTGTTATGCACTAATGCACTGAGCACACATAGTAAAGTGACAGCTCTGAAGTAATTACATAGGAATTGTCAGTACATTCATTTGTGTTTGGGTTATTTCACTGCACTGGCATTTCTATAAATTATAACATGTCACCTTAGATGTACACAGAAGTTAAATCATTTATCTTCCAGCTAATCACAGAAACAAGAGCAAAAAGGTCCCTTGACAAGAATTTGGATAAAGGCCTTAATAAAAAACTGTGATGCTGTAAGACCTCTGGCTGATTTTCTTTTATTTTTTTTTTTTAATTAATTGAAGCTAGATTTAATTGTTCTCCAGTCATCTAGGATGAAGACAATACAACTTCAACTTTCTCCAGTGTACATATTAATGAGATATAAACACTCAAATCTAGACTGAAATAATTATTTTCCAGAGGTCATTAGTCAACTAATACTTGTAAACTTGTATTCATGAAGTTGTGTCTGCTATCTGAGGCTAAATCTGGATACCTAGAGAAAGACTTATGAGATCCATCAGGTACCTGATTTAAGACTCCTTGATTTATCCTTGTCATGAGTCACAGTCTAGAGCACACATTTTATTCAAAGAATGTTATGAGCTAGTAAGCGACACAGCTGAATGAAGCACTTGCCTGTCAGAAGAGTGCTAATACAGTATTTGAAATTTATGAGTACCCTTATAGCTAAAACAACCCACTCAGACAATAATTATCAGGTCAATGCCTTTTCAGAGAAGTAATTGACATCTCTGTAAAAGCTGACGTTTGGGTTTTTTGCTTGTTTGTTTGTTTGTTTCACTGTCTGGAGTGACAAAAAAATAAAAAAAAAGGGAAAATCCATCATTTACGCAAGCCAACAACATTCCCTTGCAGCAAAGAAGCTAACCCTGTCCCAGGCTGTATTAGAAGGGGGACTGGAGAAGATGACCTTCAGCTATCCCCTCTAAACTCTATGATTCTGTGCCTCTGTGAAAGAAAAGGAAAGGGAAAGAGAAAGGGAAAGGAAGAAAGAGAGGAAAAGAACTACAACCACTTACCTGATTCCATCAGTCTGAAACACAGATGTTTGTTTCCCACTAAAATAAAAAAAATTTTTAAAAATTGAATTAATTAACTTTTAACAAAATTAACTTTTGTTTTCCTTCTTTGTTTTGTTCACAGTACATTTTTGTAATATTTTGAGGTTCTATCACAATTATAAACCTCTTAATTTTGATCAATGACATGGTTTTTTTCCCCAAAGAAAATTGCTGGACTGCTTAGTTAATGATCTTGAGGTTGTTCATGTTGTTATGCCATTCTTTGTAAACTGCTCCTTTAATAAAAGTACAACTATAAAGCCCATGCCAATGATCTGGGCTTGAATTAAACATCTCTGATACTTAACCTTTTCCAAGTGAGCAGTAGAAGAGACTAGAGTAGAAGACAGGTTATGTTTATGATATGCATGATTCATTAATTTAAAAATAATCTTTTCAGTGATGCATAAGCTGCCAAACCTGAAGATATAACTTATCCTACATTTTATGATTCTATTTAGGAATTTTTTTTAACTCAAGATCGGGAAGAGGTTCCTACCAAACTCTCCCCGAGAAATTTAAAACCAGGACTGAAGACAGTGTTTTCAAACATTAAATCTTACAGACGTGTCAGATGTTCACTTTATACAGTGAGCATCGTAAAATGCTGTATATTTGCATGAGGAAGCTGAAGCAATGTTGCAGAAGCAGTGCTGCAGAAAATCTGTATGTCACAGCTTACTCATAATTGGGAAGTAAAAGGACAATTTTCACTATCTGAGGTTGCTGACAGTAGCTGAGAAAGACATTTGAGTGAAGCTGGCACGCATGCTGGAAAACATTAGTTCATAATAAAAAACCTTGTTTTTTTGGGGTTTTTTTCTGAATATGAGGTAGGATCTTAATTCAGCAATAGATAAACCTTCAAATGGATCTAGATTTTCAGTTTGCTTCAAGGCTGAGGAGTTTACACAATTATGCAAACTCTCAAACTCTACCATTTGCAAAATGAGGCTTAGAGGTCAAATGACACTATCAGTGCACATCTTCCATGACAGCCAATGTATATTTTATATTTTGAACTGATGGCATATCTGGACTTCTTTATTAGAGAATATTTAAGGTTTCTACTGTCTCTCTGTTCTGGATAGGCCTAGAAGCACAGACTGAACAGTGTTCATCATGTTTTGGGCACTCTGAAAAAAATGCAAGTGAAAAGGAGGTATTAAAAGACAGGAATCTTCTGTGTACATTTGAGAATTAAGATCATCAGTCACAGCTTTGGACAATGGTTCAGACAAGTCTGTAGCTCCTTCCTTTCCAGCTGGCTCTCTCCCTGATCCAGTTCACAGTAACTCAAGTGAAAAAATTTAAGACATAAATTGATCGAGAGTTGTGTATAACTTCACCTTTCTTCCTTACTTCCAACTTCAGTATTCTACTGGGAGCACCACAGTGAGATTATGGACCAAAAAGTTGATATATTTACTTCTAAATGCCAGTGACAAATCAGACAGCAGGACCCAGTGCAATGAAGGGAGGCAATTACTTTTAAAAGGGTGAAAAAAGGCTCTGATTTGTATTTCCCCAGTTATGAAATACTTTTAATAACTTATTTCCCCAATGGCCACCACTCCTCATGTGTCACTCTGGGTTATCCCTGGGGTATGTTTATGTAACAGTAAATTGGCTCTAAAGGTCTTTTTTTTGTTCTTTTAGGTGAATTTGACAGTCAAGTTTGAGAATGGTTTAGCTCCCCATTAACTATTGTTAATTTACAAGAGAACTCCTGCAGGAAACAAACAAACTCATAATTTGATGCAACATCAGTCTGGAACACCCAGCAAAGCCATTAGGAACAGCACAACCATTGGGATTAGCAAACAAAGGTGACTGGGGAGAAGGAGCAATCAAGCAAACAACAGAGCTATGCCATTCTCTGGGAGAGCTAGAGTGATTCCCGCCATTTATTAATCTTCCTGTGGGGTTCAGGAACATGTTGTGAAAAAAACTCTCACACAAAGGCAAATTTAAAGCTCAAGTTCATGTCTAAGAATTTTGATATGCAGTAAATGAGCCGTTCATACTTTTTCTGAACTCATCGATAAGGACAGAATTTGAGAGTCAAATGCATTTCATGTCAGGGAACTGCACATAGCAAGGCCAGACAAACTCCTCCAAATGTCCCATTCCAGAGTCTGAAATTTGTACCCACTCTGCATTACAGGTTAAATCCTGCTGCAAACGCAGCCTATGAGGGTTGGTGGATAAGAAGTTTGTATTAGATCAATTTTCACTCCTGATATCCATCTCCAGCCTCTGGTGAGGCCAGCAGTGGCTATGCAAATTTCACTATTTATAGAAGTCTTTTTACCCCTTCTGTTTTTGGTTACAATAAAAAGAACTGGAATGGAGAATTCCAAAAGATCATTATATGAGCACAGTTTGGAATTGATGTTCATTTGTTCTATGGAAAATAGAAATATTTCTTCTCTGTCATCCTACTTTTAAATGTTACATTTAAATCTAATGACAGATTAACACCTCATAGTACGAACTGCACTGCACAAATGAGAATGTCTTTATTTCAGTGAACTTATACTCTAAGCAAAATGTGGTTATAACATTTGCCTAATTGTTTGTAACCATTTAATTTCCGGTGTCTTTGAAAAAAATTAATCAAGCTTAATTGCTAAGGCTGTGCAAGAAACAAAAAGATCAACGTGCTGCACGCTACTTAGGTGGATCGAGACTGGCTGGCATCTGTCAGGGAGCATTTTATGCTCCAGGGAAACCCTGATGCAAAAAAAAAGAAAAAAAAAGGGAAAACAAAAGATGAAGTCAACAAGAGATAAGATATATTAATAAAAGTATAGGGTCTGATAGTTATGGAATGGAGGACTGAAAAGGTGGAGAAGGGGTTTCAGTGCAATGTATGGAGGCAATAAAAAGAAGTATTGCCACTTGGAGGATTTTATCACACAACATTGTCAAAGATGTTTAAAATATATCCCTGCCACAAGACTTAGTAAAACCAAGGAAGAAGCAGGAGTACTAAAGCTCTCCTTTAGGAGGTTTTTTCAGTTTATTGACAGAAACAAACCTGTTAAATTACATTATTTCAAGTCATCTCAATTGTATCTGCCAATCCCAAGCAAAATATTTCTTGTCTTTTTTTGGATGGGGGTGGGTGTTAGGGTTTTTTAGGGATTTTTTTCTGGTTGAATATCCTTTTATCATTTTTACCTGTACTTTGAAAAAATCATTACTTTGAAATGACAATTCAGTACATTTCATTCTCAACTTTGAACAAAAGGAAAGAATAGCCTTCCTTCAAATATTTCTTTCTTTCTACCTTAAGCTACTTGATAAATTTGTTATTTGAATAAATAATAATAATTCCTGTTGACCCATTTCTGTGGGGTAAGCAATTGCTACATCACAGTCTCACCAGGTGAATAGCACCCAGCAGGTTTTCAGCTCAGAAAGACAAAAGCCAGTTGTGCCTGTGTTTTCTTTGAAGCTCTCCTGCAGCACGATGAACGAGTCAAACTCCTCGATCATCCCTTCTATGCAGATAAACCTCTCTGGGGAGCTGGGCTGAGGTAATGCCAAAGACAGCTCTCCCTTTGTCAGATCAGCTCCCAAGGGCCATAAGATGATGGGAAAGAGTTGAAGGACACTTTAAGCTGTCCTAACAATATCTGTCCACGGGGGGAAAAAAAAGGCACATAAAAGTGGTTTAAATTCATCTTTGTTCTCTGTAATTAGCTCTGTGTTGGGCACAAATGGGCCAAACTACGGAGTCCAGACATCAATCTGCCAGACAAATCCCTCTCATAGCACAGTGCCTTTCTCAAGGGATCACATGTTGCATCTGTTGTACCTGGAATGCGGTCCTTCAGTTTTGATTTGACATTTGTTTCCACAACAACCAACTGAGAAGTAACTATAGGTAATATAAACTATATAGGTAGGATTGCTATGACAAACTATACTAGCCTGCAAATCAAAACATAAAAGAGAATGAATAATAAATTTCATTCTATGTGTATAGACATGCACTGAATAGTCAGATACAGGGCAGAATTCAAAGTTTCCAGTAGGCTTCAGCTGCATATTTCCCAGGTAGTATTCTATTAAAGGTTGTCATATCACCTGAGGATGTACTTTTATGTTGAAACTATAAATAAAGCCATAATGAAATCCTCAGAGCAAACAGATGATTGCAGTCATGATAGGATTTTATTTATTCTCGAGTATATTGGCAATGTCTCACACTTCAGTCATAAGGATACTTCAAGAAAGTACTTATTGTTTATTTATTTATGACAGTAACAACCTCAGCATCCCCAAAGATTAGAGAAAATCAATTATTTGATTATTTAAGGACAAGAGTTGCATGAAAAGATCGTTTTAACGGCCTTCCACATAACACAATTCTATTACATCAGCCAATCACTCACGGAAGAATGACACTTGTATTTGAAGACAAATTTGATTGCTAGGGACACAGCTGCTGTTTGATAGTGCTGCACTGCCCCAGATAGAGCTGGGGGTGCCAGAGCCAGGAACAGCACCCTGCTCTGGGCACTCCTGAACGTCAAAGCTTTTCCTTCTTGGAGAAGGAAAAACGAAAGGGTCTAAAGGGCATCTAAGCTTCCCTTTTGAGAAAATACTCAAGTCTACCTTTAAATTTACCCTTTCTTGGAACAGCATTCATTTAAATTAAAAAGAGATGTTTTCTTGTCTGACAACCATAAGTATTTCATGCGATGAAAAATATTCAATGCAAACTTTTCCAGAAATTCACTGCTCACATTATAAGCTCCCAGTGTAGTTAGATGCTGTGCAAGCAGTCACTGTCCCTGCCAGAAACAAGACTGCTTTGATACAAAATAAACAATAGTACAGGAGAGAGAAGTGCATAAAAGTTGCTGCATGAACCTCTGTTTATTTATTTGGGGTGTTTCACTTAAACAATGCTGTATACCTTCATTAAAAAACACCGAGAAATGTAAAAAAAAACCAACCAGGAGCAACATTTAGCATTCCAGCCATTAACATGGGTGATTTGTGAGATATAGCAGATTTGAAGAGGGATGTGGAGGATAATGGTGTATCATTATGACATTTCCCAGCTCAATAAACCTCACTAAAAAAATAAGCCTCAAAAGCTTCCTGTGAAGAAGGGCAGCGCTGTTATTCCAATTTTATTATGAGAAAATGAGTCACAGTGGGTTAAAGTTAAATACAGAGACTGAAGTCACACTAAACCTGCGTGGCTCAGCTTCAGAATGAAGCCCACCTAGGTCCTGCTTCTTTCTTTTAATATCATGACTGTGCCGGCTTTCTAAAGAGCCATGAATATATTACAGAAATTGCCTTTCTTCTGTCCCTGCATGGGCTGCCACAACAGGCTGAATGCAAACAGGGATTATTCCAGGGAACTGATTTCATAACCATGCCATTCAGAGCTCAGGGATAGGAGAGATTGATGAAAATGTGCTGGAAGGCATTTCTCCCACGTGGTCTTTGCTTTTGCCTCACAATACTGAATTCCCTCACAAAGATTAAATACATGCATAAACACAGGTGAGTGAGGCTTTTAACTTTTCTGCTCTTTACCAGCTGTTCTTCCATTCCACTGAATTTTCACTTACTGCGTTTTCAGATTGACTATGAAAATGTGGGACGTATCAAAAACCCTTACAGAAACACACAGAAGTATGGAAGGATGAAAAATAGGAAACAATTGAGAGATTGGCAGAGTTCACAGACAGCACTCTCTCTGCCTCATAAGTTTGATTTGAATTATTATCACCTCAGAACCCTCAGTCAATGCCAGAATACAAAATTTGGACTATGGCTGATAAAAAAAGTGTAGCTAGAAAGCAATTCTCCATGTATTTCTTTGAATTTTGTCCTCCGCAGGTTTACAAAATGGATGTTCAGAAATAAAATGTTTCCTCTTTGGGCTAATTAAAGGGTAAGGCCATGGTGGTAATAATGAGAACGGGACTTCTGGGACTCTAGGAGAAACCTTTTACACAGGCAGAGCACGTTGAACAGCTTTGAGACTGAAAATTGTGACAGAAATGAATGTCAGTTTAGGAAAAAAAAGAAATTGATCTGATGAATACTCTGAAGTCACTCTCACTGTTCCTAAGGCAAGATTATGAAAAATCCCCAATCCCCTTTTTCTCCTTTTCTTTTTCTTTACATAAAAGGTCTTTTAAGCTCTTGTACAGCGAATATGAGGGTTATTAATTTTGTTTTGAATCACTATGGCTAGCCATTCCTTTTCTGTTTCAAAAAGGAGAATAAAGAGAAAGAAAGTAGTGTGAGCTTCATTTGCAATGTAACTACAAAGGAGCAAATCCTCAGATCATCCACTTGTCTGGGAGATGGAACTAAAGAGAATTTAGCCTTAGGGAAAATTTCCTGCTCCAAGATGCTGAGATGCACATTTTCACCCGCAGAGCTGACCATTGTCAGATGTCTCGAGTGGCAGACAACCTGCAAACCCTCGACCTTCCATGAACAGTCCTACTTCCATGAACTTGACCCTACTTGCTGCCCTACCCCCGCCCAAGTGCGAGGGCTGGAATTCTCTCTCTTCTTCTGGATCAAATTTTTCTGCATAGCGTTGTAAATTCCTGGTGTCTAGTGCTGCACACGGCGTGTAAGAGCCCTGAAAGAAGGGAAGTTAAAGTGCTGTTCTAGGGAAGCTGTTACAAGGTTATATCTGCGCGGGGGTGCAAATGTGAGAAGTGTTGCCTACAAGCAAGCACAAGAACACACTTAGACATTTTTGCTTAATCCCTGCCCCCACTTCAACACACTTTCAGATCCAATAGGAATAAAAGTAGAAGAGGAATTTAAGAGCAATTTCTTGGGACAACTTAATACTATCCCCATGGAGCAGAACCATGGTGTACACGGCAGATGTGCCTCGTGCACTGCTGCAACATCACAGAGCAGCTATTTCCACACCCACCTTAATTCTCAGCACTTTGCATAAACTAAGCACTTCGGAAAAGTTGGAAGGATCAGAATGATGAGGTGGATTTTTTAACACCATGCGAGTTATTTCCTAAATGCTTATAATTATGTATTTTTTTTAAAAAAGGGGGGGGTGAGAAAGGAATAATTAGAATATGAAAAATTATTCATCAGTATCTCCCCATGCTAATGAGACATTTCACAAGGCAGTTAATTATACCAGAATGATTAGTGCATCCATACTTATGCTGACACATCTGTAACATGATAATCAGGTTGTTCTGAAAAATCTGATGCTGTTACTAGACTTCACAAATAGTGTCTCAAAAACATCTCAATGTTTCATCTAAAGGATTTGCACAGCTTAAGTTAATTGGAGATAAGTTTTTTCATCCAGACTGCTTTAATTTTCCACATTAGGCTTCTAAGGGATTTTTCATATTTTTTGTTATTTTTAATAAATGGTGGAACACCAAAAATTAGTCACTTTCTTTCCTTAATCAGAGGAGAAAGTAGGTTATTGCTCTGCATCCCATAAAACACAAGCACAACTTCATTAAAGATTTGGTATTTTACATCGTTCAGTGACAGTTTTGTTCATCACCAGAGTTGGATTTCATATTAAGTATTCCCAAGGATGTTGCAACAGCTGATCTAGGGATTAAGAACTCATGCCCTGGGTCAAACTAATAATTCTGATTTCTCTTCAGTATCATCCATCATAAATATTTTCCCCCTGAGGCTGGCTGTCAGATCCATATGGAGCACATGATCACTGCACTTTGCCTTTCTCCTGTGCAGGGTCCTTGCTGCAATAACTCCCGCTCTGAAGGACACCTTGGGTGTCCATTCACTCTGGAGGTCCAGGGTGAACAGCTCTTAATCTGTCCATGCTCTGTTTCTCCATTGACAGCCACTGCTGATGCCTTGGGCCTCACTTGCTTCCCTGTCTAGAGGTAGCTGAAACCAAGGGCACTGTCTTTGGAGTGAACCTGGCATGGGAGTAATAACTCAGAATCACCCTCCGCAGCTCCAAGCCCCTGCTAGCATCCAAATTAATACTCTACAGACTGTCCTGAGCCTGAGCTTTTTTCATTATAAGATCTTGTACTTCCTGCCATTTGCCATTGAAGCTCACATCACAAAAAATCCCGCTGTACTCTTCCTTGGCTGAACAAATACATGACAAAAAATGAACCTCTTCCCCATCCCTATGGCACAAGATGGAAAATACACAGACACATGAAGGTGCCCTGGCAGTTGAAGTGAGTGGCTGCAGAGTAGCTTTGTGGCTGGAGGGAGGCAGGAGAGGCAATTACACTGAAATCAACAGATATTTTGACAAATTGCTTGCAACATTTTTATAAATCTCTTCAGAGTGTTGTGATTCACCCGGGTCCATCCTTCCTGGATTGCAGGTGAAGTGAACAAATCAGCGTGGTTTCTGTAAGCTGCAGTTAATGGCTGCAGTTAATAGCTTGTGATATTGGTAGCAGGGACAGAAACTGCAATTAGTTTTATTAAAGGGAGAAAAGGCTTAAGGTAACAGAAGTTGGGAGCACAATACTAATTAATTCCACAGAATTAAATGGCGATGTCATTATGGAACCTGTGGTTTGAAATAAAAAGGATGAGGCTTTAGAGGGCCACAAAAGCTTTTTCTTAGTCACTTTCCTACCCTTTTGATTTTGATTTTTTTTTTTCTTTTTGGCTGGGAGCAATGCATCATGTAGAGAGAAAGAAAATGAACATATCATAAAGCAAATCAGGGAGGGGTTTTGTATTGCACCTGTGCTGTACCCGAGGAGACATTTGATGAAGCTGAAGCCCTGTGTGCCTTATGAGCCAGATGTGGGATTTTTCCTAAAAGCAAATTCCCTCAGGGCTGGGTGTTTCATGAGCACAAGCTGCACTATGAGTAGGTATGAATCCACCAGTCTTGTGGAAAAACGTGGACTCTTTTGGCGAGGAAAAGACCTGTGACCGCTTCTGGCTTGATCCTGGTATGGTTCTGCAACCGTACATTGCAGAAAGACCTGGGAACAGTTGTCAGAGCGGTAATGACCAGTTATCTAAGATATATGGTATATGAGCTTTTTCTCTTCCTCACAGTTTTCACAGAATGCACACCTCAGAGGCTTTTTGTATTCTGGGGTGACAGGTGAGGTAGGAGAAATAAATTATCCAAAAAGACCCAGCATTTATGTATTAACAGCACAGGCAACTGCAAAGTTTTGGGGGACAGCTACACCATCCATATGATGCCTGGAGCAGGCTCTGGCTCTGTGAGGGGTGCAGGCATGTGAGGCTATTAGGGTTCTTTCAAGCAGGTTTTTTGCCATAGAGAACATTGCAGAGGGCTGTCCACGTAAAGCTGAAGCCCTGTAACTTCACTTGTGTCACACAGAGTGACAGAGAACATCTTTAATTTCATCACTTGAGTAAAGAGCTGCTGCCCAGAGGCAAAACTGGCAGAACTTGGCTACAAGTACTCCAAGAGTATTCACAGCCAGCTACATCTTGCATTTGACATGGCAGGGTGGGAGAGAAGCTGGCGCATCACTGCTTGAGAGTGTGAGCTGCTGATGCCCCACCAGGGGGTTATAAGGTGTGAAAAGCTGACAGAGTCCCACCAGAGAGCCCAGGAGGATTCTCCAGTTTCCACAAGGGCCACAGCAGCCCAGGACACCCTGACATTGAGGCAAGCTTGGTTTCAATGGCAGAGCACACAGCCTTCCCTGTAGGCACCGGGATTACATTCCAAAGGTAAATTGGAGTATTTCTAAGTGGATTTCAGTTGAGCTGCCTTGGAGTAGATAGGATCTAAACAGACCAGAAGGCAGGAAGAAGCTGCAGGGAGATAAGACCAGAAAGAGAAATATCTTTATTTCTTTATTGTAAACCTGAGTGGCAGTTTCCCCTGCTTGATTTGGAAATATCAGCCAGTCTAGGTGATAGAACTAAGGAGCAGAATCAAGCATGTGAGCCTTAGCATTGTAATAGGGAAAACTTAATCCTCAAACTAACCTTACTCTCTCATAAGTGAGCTATATTGTATTTTGAGTTTACAATGATCAGGGATTATCCTCCAAAATAAATAATAAAATAGCATCCCATATCTATGGCAAAAGTTAGAGTCTGAAGGTATGAAGTGGAAACAATGACCTTGACTCTTCTTTCTCAGAGGTTCAGACCAGAAAACAAATTTTAAAAAATCAGGTAAGTCAATAAAGTTCTCTTAGGAAAGATAATGTAAGAAAGAAGAGAATTGGAACTGAGATGCTTCCTATTTCTTGTTCAGATATTACACTAGCTTTTCCTCCCTCCTTGTCCTTCCCTAGTTAGAATCCCTATTTTGCATGCAAAGCCAGGTC
Organism: Eulacestoma nigropectus; assembly: GCA_013397775.1. Classification (NCBI taxonomy): domain Eukaryota; kingdom Metazoa; phylum Chordata; class Aves; order Passeriformes; genus Eulacestoma; species Eulacestoma nigropectus. The sequence continues at coordinate 640,401 of VZTE01000434.1, read as the reverse complement.
CATGATAAAATCCCTCCATCACATCCACTGACTACAGCCAGCCTCAGCCAGGGAAACGGATTGAAGGATTCAGTAGGACCACAGTGTGTTTAAATCCCTGCAAAACGGAGAAAAAGGAGAGCTGATAGAACAAAATAATGACCACATCCTTCCTGTTAGATGACAACAGTTACCATTAGGGATGAAACACTTCCTTCTAGAATATAAATGCCATGATAGTGCTATATCTTCAAGGCTGTTTTTGTGATCGCAATGAAAATACTAAAAGAAGAGTTTGCTTTGTTGTTCCCCCACACGCATTTTCTTCATGTACTGGGAAAAATCAAATCACCCCTTTCTGTGCCTGAAAATGTCAGATTTACTGCAATTTAGCAGCCCTTCAAGTGAATGCTGACATTTCAACACGTTCATAGTCACAGCCACATTTGTTTAAATTCCATCTCAGGTTTCAGTCAAGATGTAGATCTGGGATTTGCAGGAAATATTAGTTTTCCCTCTCTTTCATTGTCTTCCAAACAATTCCTTAATTGACTAACTATTTTATTTTGCCCAGGTATGCTGCAAATCCCAACACAAACATGGAGAAATCAACTATTTAAGCCAACATCAGTCTTAACAAGATGATCCATTTCATCCTTTTATAGAAGCTAATGAACCATTTTGAATTTATTGTGATGGAAAGACAATGCTTGCATTTAGACTGGTGAGCAGATTTATTCTCATGAGCAAGTACTTTAAAATAATTATTTTCATTAGTTCTTAATGAATAGAAGATAGTTCTTAATAATAGAAGATAATTATTTTCTGAACCACTTTTGCTCTTGTCTGAACTTTATAAGAACAGAAACTATCCTAAATCCTGAGCTGAGGCTGAGTTGGGATCTTTGAGTCCCTTTCCTTCAATAGCTCCAGTTTTTTAGTTTTAATAAAATACCTGTTTTCCATGAAAACATATTTTAACTCTGAAAAAGGGTTGTTTTTCATGTCTACTTCATTACCTATTGTTCTAACATGAAAACATTTGGAAGTTACGTGGTTTTTATTCACCCAAAGTGTAAGTTTCCGTGCTCCCTTCCATAGTGATTAACTATCTATCACAGCTCCAAATCCGGCATCTTTTTCTCTGCTTACACAGAGTAAGAGATACAGAACAGAATGCCATAAAGTAAATTCATTATCCTACATCCAATAAAAATTGTTTTGGCCTAGTAACCATTTCTGGTTAAGAAAATGCTGATTTCCTATGAAGAATTAACTCTTAAAAGGCTAAAAATTATGTGAAATATGTTCTCTCCTCTCAAAATCTAGACTTTTAGCAGGTCAGTTAAAACTGTCACGTATGCAAACCTTGTGGGAGATCCGCTGCTTTCATCTTGTTTTCATGCATTCATGTCACTCTCCTATATTATATCTATGAAGAACAGAGTACTCCAACGCCAATACTACAATCTCATGTTTAACAACTTCTGAAGTTAACAGAAGGCTGCCTAAGAAAAAGCTATCATCAAAAATAAAGGTCCTCATTTTGTCTGACTTTTTTTTTTCTTGACTGAGATGGTCTGAGATGGAAACACTGGATTAACCTTTCCCATTTCTCTTCCACACTACAAGAGCATTTCAGCTTTTTTGGGAGTTTCAACAGCTTCACTCAACATCTTGTTTCCCATCACTTCCCCAGAGCCAAGTCATCCCACATCTATTGTCTGAGGGTTAATTCATCAGCACCAGCTTGTGTTGTGAACCAGCTTTTGAGGTTTGAAAAGCCTCATGCCAGGTCACTTGAGCAATGTAATTCTCCATACAGAGGGTGAGTTAATATTTTGCTACACATCTTTTTGGTAATTTCAGGATCTCAGGGGAAATGTACTTATTTAACACTTATACAGTGCATTTGGTCTGCAAAATCATTTACAAAAAATGACTGGAGATGTGCATACGTTATCCCTGTTGTAGATAGGTAAAAAACCTCACAGAGATGAGATGTGCCCTACCTGGGATCACACTTAGCCTTGAACAAGCTGACAGAAGATAGGAGAAACTACTTTGTCCTCAGCACTAACTATCACAAGATGCTCAAGTTTTACTCTCAGGGCAGTGAAATCCTACATCCACAGTGATATATATATATATATATATTTGTTTTTGCTAGGCTAAATAATCCCTGGATGTTCATCCCAAGCTTTGTACTGCTCAGTTATGTCAGTTTAGGGTCTGTATGAAGCAGACTGGGGAAGAGGTTATAAACCATTTTTTTCCTGGTTTCGTCGTTTGTTTCACTACTCTGCCAAAGAAAAATATTTGCACTCTGAGAAAGATTTGGACTGGGTAAACAGCTCCAGTGTTGGGAGGATGTGTAAGGTGCCAACTTCTCTGGAAGTAACATTTGTCATAGAATCATTAATGCTGGAAAAGACATCTAAGATCATTGAATCGTTTAGGCTCAATCACAAAGAACACGCCCAACACACACAAAGAAAACTGCTACAGAGGTTTACTCAAGACTAGGCAAAACTGATTGTGACAATAGACCCCAGATAAATTCAGCAATATTCACCAATATATAGTGGCATGATCCCGAAAACTGAGTAGTTGTGCACATGAATAGCACTGCTGCTAGAACATGAACACATTTCTAATGCAGCACATTGATAGCATTTTGGGATAATATATGTGTGAGATCAGTGTACGTGTTGTTCTTTTGCACAAAAAGGCAGTGAAGGGCTTCTCACTATCTCTAGAGGCTGCAGAGAGCAAAGGTCTGTTGAAAACAAACAGCACACAATGGGAATTAAACAAAAAATTTGACCTTTGAAGAGGAGTATTGGTGTTTTCATGAGATCACTTCAAGGGTAAAGAGCAAAAGAGCTTGCTTCTCCCACATAGCCCATATTCAGGTGCCAGGAGTACCATCAGAGGCATTATTCTATCCATCACACAAGCTCTGCACCTGCAGGGGACAGAGCACAGCTAAACGTGAATCAGTTGTGCAGTGTCTCTCATAAAGTCAATGACTGATCCATCAGTTCCCAAGATCTCTATGCAATTTTCTCCTAAGAGAAAACAAGATTGAAATACACTCAGTCCCCAGGCACTAGGTTGCCTCCCTATAATTTACCCTAAAACAAATGTGATTTTTTCCACCAAAACCACACACAATCAGGCTCCCTCCCTTTTCTTGACCAAGAAAACTACTCTAAATGTGTCTCTGCTGAAAGTTTGCTTATCTTAGACTGCCCAAGACAACACTTTTTACAGGGATGGCAAGGAACTTTCTTGTCCTCTCCATTAAGAATACCAGCACATCATTAGGTGGTTTCGTGTCAAGAAAGGTTAGCAGCCCAGTAGATCTACCCTTGTCAATACCTATCAGCACACATTTTTTCCAAATAGACAAAATTAAGTTGAAAACTAAAAATAAATCCATTTAAAATTATTTTTTCTCTGCAGAGCAGTTAAGAAAACTAATTTTGAAAATGGCTCATGTGTATTAATTAACTCATCATATATCAAGTAATGTTGAAATGCAGTAGTCAAGACCTTGCTATCAAATCCAAATAAGATTAGAGGCAAAAGGAGGTTTTTCCCTTATAACCCATTCTGAAGCCAGCTTGGATTCGTAGCAAGCATTTCCATAGGTTGCAAGATCTCTTTTTTCACATGGAGATGAGCCTCATGTTTCACTGACTGGTGTGTCCAAGGGAGACATTTATGGGATTCCCCACAGGAAAACACAGACCTGGCCTAGATGCAGATTTCCTTCCATGCATCTAGGCATGAATTTCTGCTGCAGCTGCTCCTGTGCATGAGATGGGGGGGGGTCTCCCTCCTCTGCTCCATCTCCTAAGAGTTGTGGTGTTCTCAAGTGTTTCATGATCCATCCCTAAGGCCCCTACTCTTTAACAACAAATGTCATAATTTGCACATTTTCCAAAAGCTGTTTGCAGGGTGGACATGTCCAATAACGTGTGGTGGCAAATGTACAGAGACAGCATCATCATAGGGACCTCAATCTCTGTAGGAAAACAGGATAACTACTAAAGCAATTTTTTTTTTTCTATTTAGCTGTTATCCTAAACCAACACATTCATTTTGGACTCTTGACTCAGCTTATTTCTCAGTATTAACTATCATTGCAGTACACACTAGAAAGCGTGCAATATCTAGGATTATATTCTATTTTGGAAGTTCTATTCCCTGCTTTCCCAACTCTAATTGTCACAACTTTTTTTTTCTATTGTGAGGAGTAAAAGACAAAAGTCTCCTTCAGCTGGATACTAATGTAAAAATGCAATTTAGAAGTTCATCTTGCATTTCAAACCAGCCGAGAACAACTTTGGCTCAGTATTCCTAACTCCGTGTCACTCCACATGTCTTCTCTCCCACCTAAAATCACAGATTTGTCAACATATTCCTGTTTAAAAGGAAAAATAGAAGTTTAATACACTTAGGTGGCATGCAGTCAATTCTGAGAATTGCCAGATGCCTCCAACTCCACAAGCGCTACACCTATAGTAGCAGTGAAGGTATTTTTCAGTGTCACAAGCCAAAGATCAGAAAAACATCAGTGAGAACCATGGCATTATTTTTTAACTTATTGAAGGAATTCCAGGTATCTATGTAGCACAAAAGTTTTCCAACTTACGTCTTCCACTAAGCCTGAACTACTGGGCTGTTTTTTTGTACACTCCTACTGAATTCAGCAGGTAATCACATAGTTAGGTTTTTGTTTACTTGGGGGCCAAAAGTAGGATCTCTGTATTCTCTTTGGTGAGCACTTCAGGCATTATGTGGCAGTAAATATGGAACTGTCACAGAATGGAGAGGAAAGAATTTTTAATTTCAGCTCTGAAGTCACCAGAAAAAATTGTGAAGAATGAGATAAGAGCTACTGAATATTGGTGTAACCTACAGAGGAAAGTATGCATACTTTGTGTGGGGTTGGGGATCTCTCTTCCTGCAGAAGCAACAAGAAGAGATGTTACACATCTCACAATCCCACCATCCCCAAGCTTTTCAGAGAGCAAATGAACACAACCCCACACAAACAAAAAGTGCTGTGTTGGTAAAGGACATTTGGAAACCCACAGCAGCAGGTGACAGTGCGTTACTGGGGAGATTAATCACTTCTCAGGCTTCCAGAAAGTCCATTAAGAAATCTAATCTACAAAACGGGCTCTCCTACATGCATTACTTGTCCATTAACATTCTGAGAGCAATTAGCAATTAAGCAAAACAGGCGATAGCATGTGCAATCCCTGTGAAGTAGTGGGAGAGAGATTTCCATAATATTTTCACATTGAAGTAGGAACAGCATAGCAACAAGAGGTGTAGCAGCAAGCACAGTATTTGCACGGTCTGGCCAGGAAAGGGACATGGCAACAGTTTGAAAAATTTGAACCACTGTATCTAAATAACATCTGAGTTTCATTTGGTTAGATTTTCCCTCCTTGCCACTTTCCTTTTCCATGATACCCATCTGTATTTTTCCCTATCTCTGGTCTTATCCACTTTCTTCCACCATTTCTCCTGTCCTTAACTTCTCATTTTAATCTTTTCGGTGTGTTTAGTGGTACTGTGTTGATCAGCATTTTTTTACATTGCTCATGTCTAGTGCACAGTCATTTGCCACCATTTGTGTCGGGAAGATTTTGTTCCTTTCTCCTTCTGGGACTTTAATCCTGAATTTTTTCTCATTGGCCTACTCATACTTATCTGAATCACACTCCATGGGTGGTTTTTTCATCCTGTGAAGCATTAGGTCGATAGAGTGACCTTTTATCAGCAGAGAAAGGTAAAATAGTGTAGGAATATGTTTCTGGCTGAGAATTTTCCTTCAAAGAACTCTCTCTTGCTTCATCCCACTTTACTTTTGGCTCCATCCATCTCCTGGGCAGCATTTATAAGGTTGTCTGATCTGACTCTTTTTTCCAGGTCTTTAGCTTTGTCTGGTATCTAACTTGATATGGATAACGATTCCCTGGCACCTCTCTAGCATAATTATACACTGTGAAATGCATTAAGGATTTTCATTTGGGGCAGCTAAGTCTCCACAACAATTCATGATTTGAAGCATCTCTTTGAACCTTGTCAACAGGGCCACCAATTATGGTGATTGTGGGGTTTGTGATGTGTATGTAACAACCGTCCAGCAAAAACTAGAAAGTCACCAGCAAATTTCTTGCAGTCTATAGCAATGAAATATAAATGGGTTTTAGTCAATACATCAATATCATGGACTTGATTTGAAGGTATTTAAATTAAAGTTTTGCATCCCACTGTTAATATCCATCAAGTATATCTTCAGTGTTGAGGATTTTTTTTCTTCACCCTTATTTAATTTTCCCTCCCTTACCTGTTTCACTTTTAATTCTGTATTCACTTGGTTCAAAAACATTGTTATATTTTTTTAATCTCTGTCTTTTACTCCATTTTCATTTCTTTCTATCCTCTAATATCCCTGTTCATACAACGGTGATTTAGTTGAAAATAAGGCAAATGGAATTAAGAGGTAGAACTTACGTAGACTGAAGATATTCAGGTCTAGGCTTTACAATCCATTATTTCAGATGATTCAGAAATAATACAGTTTATCCTACTGCAGTCTTTAGTATGAATGAGATGGTCATCAATTCTTAGATAATTGCATTACTGAAAGGACAATAAGTACATGGAACAGGTTACAGGAGAGAATATTACAGCTAGGTGAGATTAGTCACAGTATAATAGAATCATAGAGATGGAAAACACCTATATCATTCCACAAGCCCCTCTGCCTTTCCAAGCCTAGATTACTTTCCACTAAAACACAGTCTCAAATTCTTTGTTGAGTCTAACTTGAGAGGTGCTGGTTGGCATTCACCTCCTGGTTTTCAGAGATTTCTCTTTACCTCTGGGGAGACCGCCTCTGCTTGTTGCTTTTGATGGACTAAGCATGAGGTCAAACAGCTGCACTTTCTTGAACATAAAAACTCACGCTGCAAGCCATAGTCAAAGTGATGGGCTCCTGAAAGAGGAGTGCTGAACAGTGAGATGGAGAGTGTCAGAGGAAACCACACAGAATGACATTGATTTAAGTGCCCTGGCAGAGAGACCACTGCACTACAGCCTGCAAACAGCAGGCTCTGGAGTCAGCAGAAAGAGCTGTACGAGCTGCTGGAGGTCTTCAACAAGATGCAGCTTTCACTAACAATGACACACCAGTAGAAGTAAGTGTGGCTGCATTTTCAGGACTCAATTAACATTAGCCTACTTAATAAGGTAGGAATGCTTTTGAGAGTATGAGAGATGCTGAAACAGTAGAATGTCAGGAAAGAATCTGAAAGTTTTGCCTCTGGGTAAACTGAAAGAACTAGCTGGAAATGGAGAGGTAGTCTAGAAAGCAAAATAAGCAGAACAGATAAATCATGTAACTCCTTGCCTGTAATTTACCTACAGGACAAAACCAGGAAAGAAGCTTGTTAGAATATGGTAAACCTTGTCCTGCATCTAGTGAAGGAGAAAAGGATACAATAACTGATTATTATCATTATTATTATTATAAGCTACACAATATTTTCCTGTCCAAAGGCTCCAGCAAGACTTTTATTATATGGAAAAATGTCATGCACATTTTTTAAAAACAGAGGGCCATGTGCTGGAGTGATGTTCAAAGAAAGGCAAGTAGAAAAAGGGATGAGAGCTGGAAGAGGCTTATAGCAAAGATGATGTGTCTCATTCTTCAGTCACTACAGTGAATGTTTTGTAGTGTGGATTTTCATCACTGCGAGCACTGTGTGCAAAGCAAACACATCTTGACAATACAAACTACGCCCAAAACTCTGCTTTACTATCTGATCCAAGTGTCCCAGAAAATTAGCTTTCAGACAATAAAACTACTAAATTGTAATCAGTAATGTCCCACCTTGTGGCTTAATTCTGAAACCTCATTGTTTGAGATTAGATTGGGGCTTAGCCTTGGTGTCCAAAGGAGACACAATTGTGGAATTGCCAGGATTGATATATTGGTTGGGGCACAATGACTCATTTCCACTATTAACATATGTTAGAGACTTTAGTGGTGCTTTACTTCACTTAAAGAAAGTCTGTAAGGTTGTCTCCTTTCTTGGATATATTCAAAAGTTGGCTGGACACAGGCCAGAGCCACCACTCTGGTTAATGGTCTGGGAAGGGTCTTGAGCAAGAGATCTCCCGAGTGCTATCCCACCTCAGCCATCAAGGGAAGAAGAACAGCATTTACTTTCAGTTGATAATGTGTTTTATCAAAACAAATTAATGATAAGGATTTACAATATTAGTGGGTATTAGAGAAAGAATTAAGAATGCTTTGGCGTGAGGTAAAAGTTACTGCATTTAACTCTGGCCAGAGCAGGATGGGGAGAGTGATCTCTTGGAGGAAAATCAGGATCTCATAAATTAAGTTACTTATTGACTTTTGTCAGCCTACAAATTTTTTTCAGAAAAGTAGGGGGGTTGTTTGACGATTAACAGTGCAAATTTATTTCTTTCTATCATCATTATGTGTTATTACTTATATAATTGTTATTTTGTTGCTGTTACATTTAATAATAATTACGTTTGTATATAATCCATTTATAGATAATTATACATATATTTATATATACACATATAATTATCCTTAACAGATAATTATAAATCACATTTATACATAATAGATTTAATAAAAACTAAATAATTTTATTATGTAATTGTTATTATTATGTCTAATTATTATGTCTTGCTGGGACTTTTTGCTTAGGTTTTCTATCAAAACAGAATTCAGGTCAGCTGACATATCCTTGAGTGAACTGTGTAGGAAATTCCCCATAATATATTGGGGTTTACGATGAGATTTCTGTAATGTCATACTGCTGTTCTACCTGACAAATATGTTGGCTTTTATTTAATGAATTTTGTCCTGGCTACTGTTCTATGCAGAGCACAGAGCAATATCTTTTCATGGAATATCTACACTCAAAAAATATTTACCCTAGGATATCTGTAAGGTAAATGTTACTTTATAAATTGGAATATTTGTCACTCCATGGAGTTGTTTGCCCTTTCCCAGAAATACTTATGCAGTACAATGAGAATATTTACTCTTCAATTTAACCAGCAAATATTTGTAGACCACCATCTTTTCTGTCCACCACCTGTTCTCAAGGCATCTCACTGCTAAATTATTTTATTTCTCAGTTTCTTTTCATCTTTTTTAAGGTAAGTTGTTTGCTTCAAGTTTTTTTTGTGTCTATTCCTGAACTCTCTCTTTCCTCTTGATCACCGCTTTTCTGGGAACATAGGACCAAGGAACAAGGTCAGGTTTCCATACACCCGAGACAGAGCAACAACAGAGGGACACAGAATCATACGATCATAGAATGGTTTGGGTTGGAAGGGACCTTAAAGATCACCCAGTTCCAACCCTCCAACCTCATGGACCGGGACATCTTCCACTATCTCAGGTTGCTCAGAGCCCCATCCAACCTGGCCTCAGACACTTCCAGGGATGGGGCAGCCACAGTTTATCTGGGAAACCTCTGCCAGGGCCTCCCCACCCTCACAGGAAACAATTTCTCTCCAACATCTAATCTGAAACAACTCATTCAGTTTGAAATCATTCCCCCTTGTCCTGTCACTCCAGACCCTTGTAAAAAGTCCCTCTCCATGTTTCTTGTTGGGTCTCGTAAGGTGTAGGAGGGCTGCCATTAGCTCACCCCTAAGCCTTACCCTTTTGTTTTTTGGCCACTCATCTTTACATTTGCGAATCACAAACCCACAAGTCAGGGCTAATTTGTAGCACACAACAGGCTCAGGTACAATTTGGTGTCTGATGTCCCCCAAGCACCTTTCTGCACTATGGGTTTGCAGTTTATTCCTCCAACTGAATAGTTGTTGGAAATCATTTTCCTCTTCAGAGAAATTTCCTTTTATTTTCCTTTTTTTTTTAAATCTCTCCTTTTATTACCTTTCTTTATGTAGAGTAGAATCTTATGGTAGAAGTTGTTGTGCTTCACTAAAGCTACTTACTCTTTTTATTCTTTCACCTATATTTTAAAAATAATACTCTTAGTTCCTCTCAAATATACTTAGAGTTGTTAAGCATTACATCCACTTCATAAAAAAATGCAGATAATACCACAAAAATTACCAGTAATCATAAAACCCCAGAAACTATAATTGATTATTTTAAAGTTAAGTTAATGAAGATGTTAAAATGTTGTCAGGATGGAGCCTTAAGTCTCTTAGTAGAGTCCCTTTTTCTCTGAAAAATATTGTTCTAGTCTATCAAAAAAGGAGGTTGATTGTAAACAGAAGGATTCCTTTCACTTTTTATCAGAACAGTCATCTTTGTGCTTTTTTTTTACTTTCTGCTTCCTTGGTACAAAAGGAAACTCTTCTGCTCTGTCCATTGTTAATCTGAGTCACATCTGAATGTTTTCTCTGAATAGGCAGTGTTCTAAGTCCAGATCAATTCAAATTTAAACAGAAAACTCTTACATCAAACCCCATGCCTTCTATCGTGCGATATTACATTTGTGGTGCAATTGCCAATTCAGGAAATATTGCCATGTGGATAAGCAATCCATCAATCACACAAGGAGTACTTGTGTGTGCCAGACAATGGCAGGAGCTGCATCTTTTCACAATTCTTCAGAAGTACACTCAGACTAAAAACCAACCCAAAATGCTTTATACCCCCTACAGGTGCTGCTGAGCATGTTGGAGATGCTGGGGGATTTATCCTCTGTTCCCTGTTAGGGACGTGAATCTGCTTATGGGAGGTTGCAGGTCAGAACCAGAAGAGAATTTGAGGCTGACTGCTGGAGAGAAAGTCACAGCAGTGAATAAGGTGGCAAAGAAAGGGGATATCCATGTGCCAATCCTATCCAGCTGATGATTCAGGTGTAGGGGAGAAGGTGTTTTTGGGCAGGTAAGGGAGTGAAAAGCAATTTCCTAATGCAAACAGCTGGAGACATTGAAAAGAGGAGATTGTGGCTAGGTGCCTGTAACTGCAGTGATCTGAAAGTCTTTTCTTCTCTGAGTGATCTGTGGTGACTGGATGGACAGGCACTGACCTGTGGAGTTGACCTGGGCTGTGGGGATAGAGGGGAGATTGCAATTTCCTAGGCAGTGCTCCTAAAGGAACAACCACAGCCAAGCTACGTTCACGTTTAGCAGCTCTTGTTCCCTTACACAGGAAAACAATTTCCAGAAAATACTGGTTTTTTTTTTCCTTCCCTTCAAAATATTCTTTTCTCTTTTTCCTTCTTCTTTTCATTCTTCTTTTCTTCTTCTTTTTTTTTTTTTTTTCCGTAAAATTTAACCCAGATCCACTGAATGTAGCATGTATATAGGCATGACAGATTAGAGGGTACCTCTGGCACCCTGTTGCATCACTCAGAGAGGTGTGTGCAGAAGCACATTTCTTAGCTGACAAGCCCTCAAGAGGAAACTCCTGTTCTCCAAGAGAGGAGAAAGGAGAAGACAAGGCTGTGCTCTCCTGGATGTCTTTGTAGCATGCTGCCACTTCCAGCCTTCACTGCAAGGCAGCCAGGCAGTCACTTGTGTTCTGTAGCTGGGAGGCTTTTCTAGGAGAGCACAATAGAGATGAAGTACTTTATGTCTTCTTCTTAGAAAGTAAGATAGAAAAAACCCCTAGAACCAAAAATTGGCTAAAACATGTCTAGAGCTAGACAGAATGTGGCCACACCTTTGAGAGGCAATTCAGCACCAACAGCATAACCCTTCTTTTCTGTCCTGTGCAAACATGATTTTAACTGGTCCCAACCAGTAAGATAGTCTGCAACAGCCTGGGAATCCTCTCCCACCTTGCTTTTCTACTCTGACTACTGATAAATATCTCAGTAGCTCTGGACTGAACAAATACAAATACCTCAAAGTAACATTTTCTAATTAAAATGTTCCTCTTTCAGAAATTCTCTAGATTATTTTTTTTCCGTTTTCTCCTAAACATCCTAAGCAAAACTGAATCTCCTGACTGATTAGTGGTCATTTGCACTGGAAATATAGCATCTTTTCTGGTTGGATCCAAGCTTACAAAAAAAAAATATAAATAGCACACTCCAAAAAGGCTGCCAAATTTTTAGCAAAATACATTTGCATGGATTTCTTCCCAGAGTAGAAATTCCTCTTTTTGCAATTGTGTGCAATTTGTGACCACTCAGAAAATATGAGCCATATTCTCTCCTCTTTTATTCAGCATAAGCTTCGGTGAAATCAAATTACACTGATGTAAAACCATTGTAAATAAGATCAGAATCACAATCTGCCTCACCCAAGACAAAACTGTTTTGTGGCTAAATAATTTCATTTTGTGATTAATTTAATATTAGTGATGGGGTCCAAATGTGTTCTGTAAACTGCTTTATGAATAGAATTTCATTCTCTGAGGTCGGTGAAACACAAATGAAAAAATATTCTGTTATCAAAGGTGCCATGTTTTTTGTGAAATGTTTCCTTTTATACAAAATTCCTAGTCTTCCTGAAATCCAAACATCGACTTCTAGAGATTCTTTCACTGAAGATGTTGCATTTGGTTTGTTTGGCTTTTTTGGACTCTAGAAAGACATGTTCTTTACTTAGTTAGCAAATTATTGCTGAATATATTCACTGTTGTTGCTGTCTCCTAGCTAACATCTAAGTTTGTTCTACCAGGAAACCAGTGCATATCCATAGCTTGATTTGTTACTTTTATAATTAGCCAGCTAAACTAACAGTTTATAAAATTGCATCAGCACTAAGAAAAACCACTTGGATTCAGAAGAACATGATGTGCCCTGTCTTTGCAGAATATTAATTGTGACTGGAATGAATATTGATTATGCCCTTTGTAAAATGACCGATAAACATTTCAGTATTCTTTAAACACGCGCTGTTTGTTCCTGATAGATTGCCATACTTTCCCTGAGGAAAAGTAGGGGAAAAAAGCTGGAGAATGCTGCATTAGATGTGGGAAAAATACTCAACAAATGATCTTGTTAACAGAAAATTGTGCAACCTTTACAAAATTTTAATTAGAGTCCTAACTTTATTCATTCTAAGTCTGCTGGTGTGAAAAAAAAGAGTTGTACTGGAGGATGTTTCATAAACTCCAAGTTGAAGATCCTGTTCTAAAGGAATTACTTTATCACATAAATTAATATAATGCTCAGATCTGGTATTGAACTGAAAAAACAGCTCTTAATAATGTAACTTCTGCTGTAGTTCATAAAGCTGAGACAAATAAACAATGCCTTGCCTTTTTTCTGTCCTGATGCAAATATAAGCATAATACATCCCCAGTCTTCTCTAGAAACTCATTGTTCATCCAGGTTTTGGCTCCTGAAAAATCACCAAATCCTGGACTTTTTAATACAGAGAGCGATCACAGTCTTTCAGTAGAATGACTTTTTTACTATAGTAGACTATTTTACTTATCTTAAATCTTAATTTCTGATGTTATAACTCCATCTAAGCTGCAAGGCTCCTCAGATCAATGTCACCAAGGTTCAAACCATTTTTCCTGCCTCCAGTATACTTCATAAGGATTATCACACTAAAAAGGCAAAAAAACCCCCTCTCCTCTATTCTCAGTCTCTTTCGTTGTCTATCTTTTAGTCTTCTGATTTAATTTGATATTGAGATTTGTAGACACCTCCCTTGCTGGGTTCCCTTAAATGATCATAATTTTTCCTTTTAGAGGACAATGTTCAGATGTCAGGATGTTCTCATACTCATTTTATTCAGGCAGCTCATTTACTATTTCCATCTCTAAGCATTTAGATTTTACTTCTGGTTGACATGTCCCCTGCCTGAGCACACTTTGTCAGAGACATCAATGTAGAGCAGCTCTTCAGGGCTCTCCAGTTTTCTGCAGATGTCATTTCCAGGTCTTTGCTTACATTCTACCCTCTCATAACATCTCCCAGGTAAAATATAGTCTGACATATAGCTTGAAATGAAGAGGTTAATTGAGTCTGTGTAATTAATTCTGTACTTACGTTCACAGCTCAAGAATGCTGGATCTAAAGGCACATAATTATGTATTCCCGGCCACCTAAGCTGGGGCAAACCTTATAACCACCATTTAGTCCAGATCTTATTGATGGAAATTTGCATAAAAACAAATTAATTTTTTTTTTTTTTAGATCCTTACATACTAAAGCAATGGCACCAAAGAGAAATCAAACTTTTCATTAGTGTTGCTACTCCTCAGTGAGATTCTGCTCTAACGAGGAAGGACAGGTGAGGAGTCCCCTGGATGTGTGCTCAAGGATTACAGTGTGTGTTGTTTCTGTTTAACTCATTGCAGAGGGACAATCCTCCCCGCAGTAACTTCTTTGGCTGAGACTGCTCCCATTGCTGGACACGATCTCTTTGTTAGCCAGACAACCCAGCCAATCTTACATTAGTTTCTGTGAGCAAAGATGCTTTCTTATTCTGCCATCCATAACCTAAGATTCTGGGTAGCAGATTTATTGAACGCTAGGTAAATAAAACAAGACTAAGTTGTGGCTTGCTCTTACTGTCATCAGAACATATCCTGATTATCTGCGGAGACATCCCACTCGGAATTTACACTCAAGTACCAAGCACAGGGAGCATTTGCACTCTAAGTGAGAAAAGACTCACAGCAAGGTGGCCATCCAATACACTTCTACATGAGAGAGAGCAAACTCTGTTCCACTGTGCACCAGGAGATTCTGTTCCCTGCACACAAACAGTAGGCATGGTGCTTTCTAGACACAAATTACCAGCTACTCTTCCAGTTAAACAGAACCAGGTCTAGCAAGGAAAAAGAGACATTTTGCTGCCTCTTGTCTCATAACAGCAGAATCAGGAGAACAAGAAAGCAAGTGAGATGGAAAAAAGGAGAGTGAACTGCCTTTCACGTCTTGGAAGATACTCGTGGAAATCAGTCTCCAGAAGAAATCCTTGTGAAATGAAAAAGCTTGTTTTGTATTTTGCTTCAAGGTTCACTGTGCCTGGCTTTGCAGCCATTCTGGGCAGAGACGAGTAGAAGTCCCTTAGATGTCCAATTGGATGAAAACTGACTCATAGCTTCAACTTTTTTCCTCAGCACTGTCTTGTAACTGGTGCCTCGAAGGGACCTCCATGGGCAGCTCTCTGTTACTGCTGAGCATGTGCAGCCCTCCCACCCAGCCCTCTCTGGCAGTAACAAATATATTCATCTCACTGGATGGCTGAACAAATTAATCTATCAAAGATGCAGTATCTTATGAGAAAGGGAGAATGTCTCAGAGGGGGACTGATAATTGGGACTACTGCATGCGGGAGCTAAAGCACAGTCTGAAACTAGTAGTAAAAACCCAGCATTTTTTATGTGTCACTGACATTTAAATCAGAAAATCCAAAATCTGTGTAGTGTCCAGTGAAACAGCAAGATTAAAAATAGCTTTAAGTGGCAGAATAGCCAATTAGCCTTGAATAATGTGAACTGATCAAAGCCCAAAACCCCCGTATGCTTCCCCAGTGGAGCAGGCTGAGGCCACCTGGGGTAGTTTGCTGTCTCCAAAGATACCTAATGACCAGTGTTTCAAAGGAAGCTCAAATTTTCAGGAAGCTACTTATTGCTCCTTGCTGAACCCAGAGCACAGCTGATACAGCTTCTGATCAGCTTATGCTCAGACTAGAAGCTCCTGCATGTTTTTCTTGGTCAGTGTAATTGTGTTTTCTACTCATGCCAAATGTCTTTCTTTTTTTAAAACAAAATCCAATATTGGTAATGGTTGTTTATCCTCATCTTGAGTTTATATGAAAAAAAGCTATAAACTCATTTTTCTTTAAAAACAACCCCAAAACAACAGTGGTCCGGTTGCCCTGGTACTGTGGGAAGTAGAGATTACGAGTAAGAGATTTTTTTCACACACATGAATGAATTCTGCAAATACTAACAGAGCTATGGCCAACTGCCCAAATTATTAAACTTATGGGAAGCTTGGTCATTCTCTTTTTTGAATTTTTCTTTTCTTTAGGGACAGGAAATAACCGGAAAAAATACCCAGTGGTAGAAGGCTTAGGTTAGAATAGGGCAGTGCTCAAAATCTTTCAGCTCTGCATTGCTGACTTAGGTATGGCTCAGGTTAAAGGCCGCCCAGAAAACTTTCCTTCTTGGTTCCTGAATTCAATTCATTACAGGATGAACATTATTAAAAAAATAATATTGCTCTCAGTTGACATTAGCGCTCTCATAGACAGAAAAATGAAAACATTTCAAGAAGATTTGTTTTTATGACTTCCTTTAATCTTTTCAAAACAAATTTAAAGACAATAGAACTGGAAAGGCAATTTGCTGCTGTCTTCAGCTTGCTGATTGCTTAATCCTTGGTTATCACATCTATAAATTGGAAATCTGAGACTTTCATGCAAATATTTTACCCAAGGTTTCTTGTGGCAACTGTGGAAACCTGGCTTTTCCAAGGAAGGCAGGGAGTGAAAAAGGGGTCTTCTCATCAGGGGAGCTATTACTATCTGCATTTAGTCCATGTATGCAGTGAGGCACGAGGATTTGAAAGACAATTGCTCTGTGAAACTGCTTTAAAGAGAAGGGGAGATAACCCTTCTATAGGTTTTATCACATCCGTATGCAACTATTATATAACAATTCCTAAAGTGGAAAGACAGGAAAAGGGATATCATAAGGTTCCCTCTTTCCAATAACAACGTTAACAGATATTCAAGGGTGTTTTATAAGTGTTCAGATGGGATCTGAGGCTAACCATCAGCTGACGACAGTATCAACTTCCAGCATCATAGCTTTGAAATTTTATTCTATAGAATTGTTTTTGTGGGATAGGGAGAAGAGGGAAAAAGAAACGGGAATAAAATATTAAAAATCTCTAGGAAAAACATCAAAGAGAAAGAAGAATTTGGCACTGAGATTCCTTCGATCATGGATCTAAATTATGTTGTGGGAGTAGCATGAAAGAGGGTTTGAGGGCTTTTTTAATTCAGATTTTTCACTGAAAAATAAATGTTCTTTCCAGTGGTTAGAAACTGTTCCCTCAAAAAATATTTCTTATGTCTTAAAATACCCAGGTTGTACTTCTGATGGCAAAAAAAAGATACAGTGGTTAAAGCAGTCAAAAAGTCTTTTTAATGCTAGCAAGGGACTATATCATCTTTGGAACACAAAATATATAAAAGGAGGATTCCTTTTTTTCTTCTTCCTAATAAACTATTCTATTCAAAATTTCTGAAGAGCAAAATATTTTTTCTCTTCAGAATAGTCATGGAAAATTAAAATCAGTTACAAGAAAATGATGAGGCAGGTTTAAAGTGATGTCTGGATTTCAGTTGTAAGTCTACAGAGGCCAGAGTATCAGAATAAATCAGCTGCTGCAGATTTGTTAAACTAAATGAAGAACATACATTTTATGATGTGGAAATGTTGATTTATTTGTATAGTATTTTTTTGCTTTGCAAGCATAATTTTCAGTTGTCTGAAACCACTGCCAGAACTGACTACATCTAATGAAACTGCAAAAAATTTGAAACAAATGAGGTAACCAAATTAAGTCTTCTTATAGATGTCTCAGAACTTTGTGTTGTAGTCAGGTATCGATTTCCAGCCAACAAGTAAACTTTTTTCTTTTTATATCTTTCCTCCTTAAAAAGTGGTAATGAATCTCAGTATTTTCCATACTGGCCACCAACTTAAAAAGGAATAAAACAGCAGAGAAAGACCAAGGAAGAGACAAGTAACTTGAAGATGTAGAAGGCAATGTGCCTCACTAGGGTCGGTTAGTGGAGGGGCAGTCTTTCATTTCTGAATTCTATTTGAAATTCTAAATCAAAGGTAGCTTAGCAAGGACCTAGAGAATCTGCAAACATTTCACAGTGTTTTTCAAAAGAGGTGTTAAGAAAAAATTAAATAAAACTTCTTCTACCATTTGAGTCTCAACACAGAGAATAAAACTCACCATTTCCATACACTGAGACAACAGTGGTACAAATTTATGGAAGTTTATGTATAAATATGCATATGAATCACACATAGAGAACCTTCATGTGATGACATATAGAAGACACATCTGAGATATCTGTTAAAATTCTGTGTGGACTCAGCCGTGCTGCGTTCACCACCAAACGCAAAACAGCCACCGCTTCAATCAACTGCAGTGAGAGACAGTTTTGGAAGGAGTGGAAGGTTTTCAAAAGGGGAGGATGGCCTCCAGAGAGGAATAGGAGGAAATGCTGGAACTGTTGGACAGTACAAGATACAGTCACACAAGAATCATAGAAAAAGGGCATTCAAGCTGTGGAGTAACAATGGTACAAACAAGCCATAGAATGGGAGTGGTTTCTGAAAGTGGCCGTAAGACTAGAATTTATCTTCAATGTACCAAATGAAGGAAAATTTCTTCAAAATAAAGGTGATGTGTTTACAGACAGGAAACACCCAATGTTTGGGTCAAGCGCTCCTTTCAAATTCTGAGTCGCTAAAATCAAAGAATATGTTCATTTTTCCTTTCCAGACTAAGCAAAAACATTAAATTTGGAGGTCTAAAATCTTTTTCCTATATTCTCAGTTCCCTACATCCAATCTCTTCTCAATATACACTGCTTTCCCTGTTCCTCTACTGCACTTTTTTCCTTCTTTTCAATTCCCTCCTGCTCCCCCTTTCATTCCTCAGTGCAGCCTTTGCTAGACATCACACCAAAGGTCCTTTCTCTCTCTCTCTCTCTGCTCTTTGCCTATTTTGCTCAGTTCAATGCAGCTTCTTTGTTTCACGGACTACAGCACATGTTGTGTTTGTACTTTGCTAAATCCACAGGACTTCCGATCCAGTTGAGCTCCCTGATATTTGAGTGTGAATAATAGGTAGTGGTGCAGCAGCTGGAAGTGCCAGCTTCAATTCATGTGCAGAGAGGCAGAATCAGAAGGAAATGCCTCAAATCTGAACAAGCACAATCTCTGAGAGTTCCTCCCTGCTCCGGGTGGAAGATTTTTGTGGAGCAGAACATGGGAGCCAGCAGCCCCTTCCCTTTCCCCACACCATATTTACACCAGCGTGCAGTATTACCACTGGTCAGTGGGCACCCTAGGCTTTTGCTTTTCTTTATTTCTACTTCATCTGATAAGTGATTACTTTTCAACCAAAGCCAATCATTTCTAGAAGAGTGAAGATAGCAGACAGAAAGTGGTTAGGAACCAGGTGTCCAGCTGCTTTCCCTCCAGGCCTCCCTCTCTCCCACTGAACTCCAGCAGCCACCTTTTACTGCATCATGCTTGAGCTGAGATTCATAGGATCTGCTAATTAATGCTGCCTAAGTCTTAATAGCTAACAGATATTTGATAATCTCCGAGCATAAGGATATGTATTATCTTCAGCGCTACTGCAAATCTAGCTTCCACTACTTGTATAAATGCTTTTCTTTGCAAACTCTATGGTGTAATTTATGATAAAATAAATCACAAATTATGATTTAAATTATTCACACTATTGTTAAAGAAATGCACTGTAGAAGCATCCTGCAAATAGGATTAACATACGCATATGGAACTTTCATGAGGCTCAAGGAACAGAACAACCTACTAGAATTTCACGTACTGGAAGTCAGAGAATCCTTTTCTGCCATCCCATCCTTTGTCTTCCCGCCCCACCCCCCCCACCCCAC
>VZTE01000434.1:561769-620695 GCA_013397775.1 Eulacestoma nigropectus | reverse complement strand
CACAAACAAACCCAAACCCAAGACGACAGAAGAGATAAGTGATGAGGGATTAACTGAGTTTCTCTTCACCCTGGGAATAACTCCACCTAGGAGAGATCAAGTTCAGAATTTTCTTGCCTGGGTTGTACCTGATATCAGAATTCTATTTTATATGAAATAGATTACACATAAATGTCAACATTCTCATCAGCATATGAAGCACACAGAAAATACTAAGAATCTTTGCAATTAATTAAAGATGAAATTATTCTGTTACTACAGCCACATTTACAAATATCTATGTTTTTTAAATATATATGTTTATCAGACAGGATGAAGCAGCCAGAGTTGGAATGAATGACAAGAAGCTGATTTGCTCCATAGGGGAATGTCTCTAAGTCCAACAGTATTCTGTATATTCAAGGCAAGGACAAGGTAGAAACCAAGAGAAAACTGATCTTTAAACTGCATTCAGACAAGCCTATCTTTGGCAATAAACTGGTTTAGAGCTGATTTATGAGTTCTGCTGAAACATATAACCAGCAGATTACAAATATTCAAGATTTTTACACAGCTTTTTTTAGCTGCATCCCATCTCTTTTAGATTCAGTTTCAGGATGATTCTAATTCAATAACTGCAGAAGCAACAACACTGATATAAGTATGTCTGACAAAAACGTACTTCACAGTCACGGGGGAGGCTTATTTCCAAGACACACTGATTCAGTCAGGATACGAAAACAAACACCATATTATGTTTTTTTTTTTTTAATCAAACCTAGGTGACATAAATCAAGTGCGAGATTATGATTGTGGAACCATCACAGTGAAATATGTGTAAATGACTTTCAGCAGTCTATTTAAAAATGTAGAAAAGGTTTGTGACAGATAATTAAAACCCAAAACTGACAAAAACACCACAAAACAAACAAACAAGGAAAAAGACCCACACAACCTGGAAGAATAAAGGTTTGAACACAACGTGAAAGAAAGAAAAGTAACATTGAGTAAATTCTCATACATTTAGGGGCTTTGTAGCCTAGTCTAAGAGGTAAAGGAAGAAACACCCTTGTTTTGTTTAGAGGAACTCAGTCCAAAGCCCTTGAAACAAATTAAATTTGCGAAACAATTAGAACTAATCAAGGTCTGCTTTCCTCAAACATGTTTGAAACAATAAAAACCAATAAAAAAAGAGTAAGAATAAATACAAACCCTGGTCAGAAACAACACCACTTTTATCAACCTAGACCTAAGAAATTTGGTGGTTAATAATGTCAAAAAGAAAACGTGGCAGAGATGGGCAGGTGGAAACTTCACAGAGAGCGTGGTGGGAAGGCAAAGATCCCACCAACAGCCCTGGCTCAGAGTGGGAAGGGTCTGTACTGGACAAAGGTCTGCATGACCCTGGTGTGTTGTTAATGTGGATTTGTTTGGAATGGTCTCAATGTCTGTGCGCTTCTGCCATGGTCATGACTCTTGCAGAGTTAAAAACACTGCTCTTGTTCTCTGCCAAACTCTGTTTGTACCAGCATAGGACCCCAAAGAGAGCATGTCGGCACTGGCTAGATGATGCCAGATCCATTTAGATACCAGTGTGGAGTAGTTCATTTGGATGGGGTCTTTGCTGGTTATATGACTTAAAGCTCTTCCAGGTCACAAGATTGCAGATTTTCATGAGAACGAGAGGGGAGATGCTTGTGCCGGGAGAGGATGATATAATCATTGTGATAGAAACAATCACATTGTGCAAGATGCTAAGGCAGTGTACTCAGCAGGATTGCAGAACGAAAAGTGTCAACTGCTTGCAGCAATAGCACAGCCAAACCTGTCATTTTTCTCTGCATGAATATCCACAGGCTGTCCAGGCTAAGGGAGGGATACTTAAAATTCTGGGGTGTATAAAAATATCCACTTAAAGTAAGCATGCATAGGTTCAATTATTGACATTCTGAGTTGTATGCTATGGGTCTAATTTCACTTCAGAACATCAGATAGATGGCCTTGGGAGCTGCATTAGACCATCAGCATGAGTGTCAGGACTTGCACGTCCTATTGGATACATTTTCCCTACATATGTGCATTTAAAGGAATTTTGGAGAAAGACTTTCATGTACTTTGTGATGCCAGTATTGAATAACAATAGACAGCATCCAAATGCCAAAATAAAGCATGAAAAATTTGATCTGCCTCAAGGGTGTGTCTGAAGGTGTCAGACACATTAAAAACAAAGAAAACAGAAGAAGTGATATGCCAGATGCACACATCTGCATCAGTTCAAACCCAATCCCCAGTGCCCAAAGCTGTCAAGCACAACTTGCAGGAGGAAAGAGAGAGTATTTATTTTTTAATCATCTATCTAAGCACAGAAAGCTTGGAAAGGGCTCTGGGGGAAGCTTCTTGTGGTTGATGTTCTACTCTTCCTTACCATACCCCAACATAATTCTTTCCTTTCTATTTTTTGTAAGCCTTTTTCTGCACAGCTGTAGCTCACAAGTTCTTGTGTTTTCAGCTGTTTCCCAGACCCAGGGATTCCAAAGGGGTACCACACTCTACGTGAGGGTTTAGTCCTTCCTTTATTCCTGACACACAAGTGAATGAGCATCCTGTAGAAAACACATTTCTTCACCTAAAGTCATAGATGAAATATGAACTGAGGGGAAGCTGTGGGGAAGAGCAGGAGAGGCTCAAAGTGGGAATTCGGGCTGTTCCCAGCGTAATAGGCGCTTCACTTTGGAAATGCTGTCTTTTAAGCATTGCACTGATGTTGCAGAATGCTTGTGTCAACACAGCATCCATCAAGGAAAGCCCTGGGAAATAGGGGAAAGCCCTGATGGGTTTTTTGTCCTACTGCATAAAACAGCACTGGTTTCTCTTCCTGTGGGGACAGATCCACACCAGACATTGCAGAAAGAGCAACTGGCACTTGTTCCATCATGCTACAGTACATCCGAGTATGCACACCACCAAGAGCTGAGCTAGGGATCTACAGCCAAGAGAGAGGGCCATTTTAGGGAATCATATCAGTGGACTGCTAGAAAATGCCCTAAATGACTAGTACATAATCTAACTTATTTATGTGGTTATGTTTCATTATAGTGTTCCTTTGCAAGATTTATTCATTAGCGGCAAAAATGTCAAATTATTACCCTTTTGCCTTTTCTAGGAAGCAACCAGCATTTCTGTGTGGACAGGCAAAATCAAGCTTTTCATTATTATTCAGTTTCTATGGTCTTATTTATCACCTAATTCCACTCCAATGGCAGCATCTATTGCAATTTGTAGATGATCTTCAGAGAAGATGGAACATTTATGTTCTCTGCCATCCCTCATGCTGTACATCTTAGGACTGAAGATGTGTTCAAAACAATAGAGCTGCTTAGATAGGGGAACTGGCTCTTTCCTGTGATACTCTGTGAGGCCAGCTATTGGCAAAAGACTTGAATATTTAATAACTAATTCCTTACTCAAATAATACAATCTAATTAACCCGACTATGTGCGCTTAATAAATTCTATTAATAATTTAATCAATACTCATTTTTATTAAATACCGAAAATCATTAAATAAACACTGTCAAGGAACTTAGACATATTTATTACTGATGCTTTTGCCTATTTCAGACCTCTTAACTTCAGCTAATTACTGGATGTCTTTCTAAACTTTTTTTTTTAACTTTTATTCCTATAAAACGTCTTTGAAAGGAGCTTTGTTTCCTGCCTGCAGGACAGAGGACACAAAAAAAGCTAAGACCTTCTCTTTGGCATCACTCTAGATATTCCCATTAGACTGACAGGGGACAACCATGTACCTAATGGTCAGAAGAAAACATTTGTGATCACAGGGATATTCCTAACCCTCTGTTTCCACTCAAAGTCGAATGGAGCCCGTCTCTGCTCAGGGAATATCTTTGTCAAAGGTAGTCCACCACCACTGTGGAAAGGTATATACAGATATGTAACTATTAAGAGGGTGCAAATATATACATAATTATATATCATTCTATATCATAAAATGTATACAAATACACAAACACAGCAGCACATTCCATTTTTAAATTAAACCTTAGGCAGCATGGAGTTAAACCCCATCCTTGCAGGAAATCGCACACAGTGGTGCCGTGGGTGTTTCTCTCCCAGCACAGGAAGAGCCCTCCTGCTGAGTCCCCCTCACCTCAGCTGTCCGTGCCTGAGCAGACCCATCCAGCACTGAGATCATTATTTCACCCACTGGCACCTCTGAAATCCTGACGATCGATGCTCTTTAAAAATTAAAATGCAAGTTTCAAGCCAAAATACCTCGGCTGCCTCTGTGTGCTGCAATGTTAAACACAAAGATCAAGCAGTGGTTTTATGGTAATACACAGAGCAGCCATAAACAAAGTGCAGCCCAGGCCACAGAGCTGAGCAGCTTGCTTGAGACAACCAAGGAAAGTTACAGGCAGCTCATGTCAGCTACTCACAGTGCTGGATCACAACCTGAACATTGCCTCCACTCTCAGAGCTGACACTTTCCTTCAGAAGCACACGAAGGAATGGAAAGTTACACCATATTCTAAGCAAGACCTTCATCTCCTGGTCCATTTTAGACCATCCATATAAGAAATACAAACTTCAGATTTACACAAAAAACAGAGCCTTTGGAAGTTTCTAAAGTGAGCATTCTTTGGCAGCAAAATTGTATTGCTGTCTCTGAACTCCATCCAGGCCAGCACTGGGGCATCCTAACAAGGAGATTAGGAAAGGAGCTGTATGGGAGTGGATTAGGGATGCTTGCTCAATTGTGCTGCATAAGGCTGTAAGAAGCACAGCTCAGAAACACTTCAAGAGCAGGAGTCCTGTGTTGTGAGAGTGTGCCACGTCTGGTATTTGAGGAGGCACGAGGGAGAAGGCTTACAGAGATTAGTGAGAGGCAGCAGAGGAAAAATGAGAAAAGAGTCTGAGAACTGAAGCATGATGCAAGAACTCCACCACAAATCCTACTGATCTGGAACTTATATGGCAGACAGAACAGCACATGACATGTCATGTCAAGCTGCATTCCTGCTGGGCAGCTGAAGTTGGGAGCTGAAGCAGGAGAATTAAAAAGAAAATACATTCCTTGTCAGCAGGACAGACATATTCTGGAGATACTAAACTCAAGCGTACGTGTCTTCAAAGACACTCTGAATATATCAGAGTATTCTGCAAATGGCACTGACTTCATCCATTTCCCATACTCAGCCCAAACCATAGTCATAATTTAGAGTATTTCCAAAGGATTCCCACTACCAGGACCTGATGGAAGCCAAGGAGGGCAGACAGGTGCTAACCTGCTGAAGTCTGGGTAACACAACACCCCATGCAGTGGAAGGAAGTAGAATAATAGATCAACAATTGAGTTCTATGAGATGCATCATTTAATAAATAAGGAAGAAAAAAAAATTCTATAAAGTGACGGTTCTCAGATACTCTCGGGATAAATCAATTTAAACTTTGTACACTGCTCAGGCTATAGCTACAGAATTAATGTCCTGTGTAGCAGCCAATCTAATCTTCTTTTTTAGTAATGCACTGTGAAAAACCTATTATCCTACCTATAATTCTTACTGGCCTGTTTCTATTTATTTCTTCAATGTCAGTGTCAGCAGGCAAGTGTAGTCTGCTATTTAGTACTTCACCCACTTCAGAAAATGTAATTTCACATGTGGGCCCTCATGTGGGATTTGATGTGGGGGTTTTTTGGTGGATGATCAGCAAAACAAAATGCTACAGTAAACAGACAACTGGAGGAAAAACACAAACCAGTCATTTCAGGAAAATGCAAGCTCTTAAATAATGGACACTGTTAGGGGATTGCAAAATCATGTACCTCACTTCTCCTGTTAATATCCATTACAGTTCACTCTTGTTTTATTACCACCCACTGCATTGCTCACACTTTTGGTGACACTACCCCAAATTTTTATCCAAGCCAGCTCCAGCATGTTGCAAAGTTTGGTGTGTCTTGGGCAGAAATACCAAAGCCAGTGGCCAGGGCCACAGCAGGAGCGGTATTGGCAGCAGGAACCTGCCCCATCCTTGTGGAACCACTGCCAGGGTGCACCCCCCATACCAGGGGCAGGGTGGTGGATGTGCTGTGCCAGCAGGCAGGTGGCAAAGGGGCACAAAGACTGCTCAGGTGGATCCCTTGGAATGCTTAGGACGGTGGGTACTCAGTGTGCCCACTGGCCACATCAGCTGGGGGCCAGGGAGGGTTTTTGAGGACAGATGCCATTAGCACCAGGGATGTGGGTTTTTAAAAAAATTTCTGGGCTGAAAGTGTGGGTTTCCAAAACAAGTGCACAAATCATGGAAAATACCTGGAATTTTTAGCGAGCTTCTGAGAAAGAATTATTATTAACTCAGAGGTGAGGTTCCTAGGCTGGGGCTTGTTTGCTCTTTTCAGTTGATACAGAATGATGTTCCCCTTAGATAAACTGCACACAATTTAATGCAAAGAACACCGGCAGCTGCTGGTGCTTTGGGAAATCTCTAAGGATGGCCTGAAAACATGATGCTTTGTCTCTGCCACTTCCCTTTTCCCTTGGTAAGGTATTTTGGGTAAATAGATGAGGAGAGTTCATTAGCGTGCATGGCTAAACAATTGTTAAGAAAATACTCAAGGGCTGTGATTTATGATCATTTTCATTGGAACAACCTAGGGAACCTAATACATAAATCTTCAAGATTGTGCAGCTCCCTTTCTTTGGGCTTGGGCAGATTAATAGATAATAGCACTAATACCAAAACAAGTTAATGTCTTAACAGCTTTTGCCAAGGTATTGTTAGTTAATTTGAAAAGCTAGGTATGTCCAGATTAATGCCACTGCTGTGCTAAAGAGAAGAAAAAGCACAACAGTCTTCTGCTAAAAACACAGCAATATTCAATGAATGTTTGTTTAGGATATGCTGCAGTATGCCAAAAGGAAAACTTCTGGGGACAGGGCCAGGTTTGCACATTACAGATCTGCTTAAAAGGGGATCACAGTCATAGAACTCAACCCTTCTCTAAACTAAAACAGGTTAAAATAGCATGTGTTCAAGTCATCTCCCCGGAGATCTGTCCTCACCCAGTTCAGACAGAGAGAACTCGAGAGTACCTTTTCCACTGAGAAAGAGCCAATGTATTATTTCCCTCTTTCAAGAGTACTAGAATTGATAAACTTCATAAGACCAGTTA
The DNA here is from genome assembly GCA_013397775.1 of Eulacestoma nigropectus. Classification (NCBI taxonomy): domain Eukaryota; kingdom Metazoa; phylum Chordata; class Aves; order Passeriformes; genus Eulacestoma; species Eulacestoma nigropectus. Next base: position 613,519 of record VZTE01000434.1, on the reverse strand, counting down.
TCTTTTTCTCATCCAATCCTATTCCTTTTACAACATCCACAAGTCTTTAACCAAAAAATAAGTCAATTATTAAAGATATGAACATTTTGATACATAACATGGACACATAATTTACTCTATTTGCTGAAAAAATGTAATGAAGTGTGATGCATGTACTGTGGAAATATTATCAAATTACTAGCCAATACAGGAAAGCACCTGTGTCAGAGATGATGAACCTAAGGCCCTGAGGAGTTTCAGATTTCTGAAACTTCTTTCTGGTTAACTTGATTTCCCTTCTCCCACCTTGGGCACAGGGAAGGTTTTTCATTCTCAGCTTAAAAAGGAGACATCTTTCATTCAAACCTCAGTTTGCTATCTACTGGCCATAGACAAAAAGATAGTCTCTTGATTTGTCCACAGCATCAGACTACCCTTGCAGGCAACTTCTGGTGCTCAGTTTCAAGTGGAAGAGCAGATGAAAATCTAACATGCATTTAGCTGGCATATTTACACATCCCATGTACATCCACATTGATGCTGGATGCTGCAATCAGATTGCATTTTTCCTTTGTTGCTCCTACTGTAGGAATTCATTTCTGCTTAAAACAGAGACAGAGGTACACTGAAATGATCTTGTGTCCGAATTCTCAACCCCCAAGCAAAAACATATAAAAGAGATCAAAAGCTTCTCTATCTTCTTTCATCTACATATCTCATTTCTTCAATCAAACACACCAAGCTGTTTGAATCTTCTCCGTGACTTTGCCTGACTAATATATGACTCTGTAGGGTTTGGGGTTTTTTTTCTGTTTTCCTCTTGCCTTTATATTAATGTGCCTTCAAAAGAAAAAAAGATCTGTGAGACTGCTAATTTGACAGTTGACAAACACAACTGCACCATCAATCTTCTTCTCCAAAAATAATCAGACTCTAAACTTTTAAGATTTTGGAATTAAGAACACACTTCCCTCTCCATCAATAAAAAAAAAAATCTGGATCAGAATGAGATTGAAGATACAGAATGTCACCTGCAGTATGATCCTGTTAAAGCATTGTAATGCAGACACAAACAGAAAGGGCCAGTAACTTGTTTGTTCCTTTCTCAGTTTGTGCTCAAGGGACAGCTTATGCGGGGTGCAGTGTGTCTCTGAGACAGCAAAAGCTCTCTCTGATGCATATTTTGGTGTGTCTATTGATGTTGGATCCTGGATGCAGCCAGTGGGAAACAGGTGGCAAAGCACCCATGCAAAACTGTCTTTAGCTGAAACTAATATCCACAGGCCCCCTGCCTGGCCATCAACACAATCACTACCCTCTACAGCCTCAAGAATTCCCCATGTATTACACAGAATTACAGACTGAGTCAGGCTGGGATGGAGCACAACAGATCATCCACTCCAACTTCCCTGCTCAAGCAGGGTCATCCCTAGAGCACACGGCACAGAACTGTGTCCAGGTGGTTCTTTAATTTCTTCAGTGAGGGAGACTGCACAACCTCTCTCTGAAACCTGTTCCAGTGCAGGGTCACCCACACAGTAGAGAAGTTCTTCCTCATGTTCAGGTGGAGCCTCTTGTGCATCAGTGTCTGCCCCTTGCCTTTCATGCTATTGCTCAGCGCCGATCATTGTTCTGCTTATAGTTTTGGTTTTCCACCCATTTTACTCTCACTCAGTAAAAGTTTCATCAAAACTATATTTCTGTCTGTCGTGTGAGATTTGCTTAAAGCTTTAAGACACACGTCATCTGCTGCTTCTCTCCCACCTACAAGTCTTGTAACCACATTGTGGAAGAAAATTAGATTGGTTTGACATGATTTGCTCTTGACAATTCCATGAATAGTTTCCTGATGTCACTCATAAATCCCTATCTGATTGAATTTAAACTGTGCCAGCTTTACACCAATTAATCTAGAATCTCCCTCAAATTCCACTTTTCTTATTTCTTCCACTTCTGTTCCCTGACACAGTGTCAAGCTAAATGTTTGATTTATACCAGAGCATCAGATTTCTGTTTATTCAGAGGAGAGTAATGCCTGCAGATCTCTTATTCGCCATTCACTATAACAAGGGGGACAAAGTGAATCTACCAGGTTTGTTTAAGCAGCCTAACAAATAAGCACTCCTTTGCTGACTGGCTATGGAACTTCTTGCCACTGGAGGTTGTGAAGGCAGAAACAAACAGTAGGTCTAAAAAAAGGTCTAGAAAAATTCACAGCCTGTAGGTCTACACACAGAGAGGCAAAATGATGCAGCAAGTGACTGTTGGGAGCATTGTCATGAAGAAAAGAAAAAAAAAATGTATTTGAAATTTGTAAATGAAAGGAAAGCATCCCTAACATCTCTGGCACAACAGTTTGTGCTGCTGCTGAAGAGTGAAGGGAAAAGAAGTGAGCAAAATTGCAATTCCCTTTTGCTCCCCTTTCTTGTGCTCTTATTATAGAAAATACCAATGGTATAACCATACTTCCAGCTTACCTAAAAGCAGTGGCCATCTGGGACTGAAAACACCAGGCAGATATCCAGCGATGGGAGGTGAACTGCTTCTGCTCGGAAGTCCAGGCCATGGCTTTTGCACATGTGGTGTGTCCATGCAACACCACTGCCGTGCTCTGAAGGGCAGAGACCCAAATAGAGGTGCCAGCTGTGTGTGGGCACCGTGAGTCTGCTCTGGTGTGAGGAGAGACTGCTGAGAAGAACCGTAGCCATGCCCAACAACATCTTAAAATGCCTTCCTTTAATTAGAAAACCCACACCTGTTGTCCATGGGCAGATATTGCACACACCTGCAGAAGGGGGTGAGCTGCTCAAATGTATCGGCTCTGTCATTAATTTTCTGTGGGTTTCAGCTGTGACTCCTGTGTTTGCTGAGCTACAGCAGGGTGTTCAGTATAGAATAAAGCCTGAAGCTGAAGAGTTACCCTCTTTTCTAAATTGGTTGCCTGCAGCATTCAGGCACCTCAATCTGTTAATTACTATGTCTGGAAAGCCTAGGCATACATATTCATCACCTGCAATTGTCATGCTGCCAGCTTTTGCAATTTTAATCACCAGCTTCATGATATCTGGCATTTTTCTTGAAGTTGAATCCCTCAGAATTGTTTGGTTTTCTGACAGTCTCAGTTTTGCTTCTTTTTAGAAAAGAAAGTCTGAATTTGAGGTCTTGAGATTTCAAAGAAAAAAATGAAATGTCAGTATCTGGGGAAAAAATGAAAATTTTGGAGAAGAGTTGTAAGAATAAATGGTCTCTAAAAAAATAACTTCAAGAAAAGTAAAGCTCACTTCAGTAAAAGAAAAAATTGGAGGAATGAGATTATATAGAAAAAAAAGAAGGTGGGCTGTTGCAGTCAATATGATAATTAATTACATAAAGTATTACAATAAATGGTGATCACAGGAGCCAAGAAGGCTCTTGGAGGATGAACTCAGAAGAATTTATTCCCATTTGTAACAGAATGAACATTATTAAGAGTTTTGTGACTGCTTGAGCATCAGAGCTGGCTGACTGCAACACCTATGGAAATTTTTGCCATCTGTCTATAAATTATAAAATTAGACATAGAGCTGTGAAAGAGCCTCACAGAATACTTCATCCTGCTTTAGACCATCCATGGACTCTCACAATTTTGCTTCTGTAATGCAACACATCTTGTTTCAGCGGCAGCATGATGGTGATGCGCATCAACTTCTCTTAGTAGAGAGCAGCAAAGGCAACACTACTGTTTTACTCCACATCACCTTTGCCACAGAGGAAGATAAAAAACACTGGCAAAATTTGATAAGAATTTTTCTTTTCTCCTAAGTTCTCCTCTGCGTTGAAGAGAAAGTGCTATGGATCAAGGCAAAGGCATGTTTCGGTACTTCATTACCTTCACAACAGTGTGACATTGCTGTAAGCAGCCTCAGAGCAAAGCCGTGTCAAAGGGAGCTGCAGACCAGCAGTGCAGGGCTACTCCTTCATCCCATTCTCTGTTCCTCAGCTGGCTTTAGGGCACGCTCTCTAAGGAGTGACCTCTTGGCTCTGTACCACATCCTCCTGCTATTCTTGTTGCAGGGAGTATGGATTTGAAAGCAATCCCGGTTATCAAAGCAGCAGTTATGCTTTCTACTTTGGACCTTAGAAATTAATTCAGACCAATTCTCAGCTTCTCCCAGTCAGAGACGTGGGAGCCAATTTCTTTTAAAAAAGTCGTTCTCTTCCCTAAGAGTTTATTGACCCAACAAAACTCTATGTCCATGATTTGTTGATCTCAAAATCCTAAACAATTTCAAGTTCTGCAACCCAAAAGCACATGTATTTTCCTGCCCAATAAAGTTTGTTTGAAGAGATTAAAAATAATTATGAAATAGCTGTCCAAGATACAAAGAGTGTTTAGGGCATTCCACTGAGTTGAATCTAATCCAAGTCAACAATTGCCAGAAGCCAGAAGTGTCTGAGTTCCCTTTGACTGTTAGGACAAGCTTGTTGCTGGCTTGTCCTCGACAAAAATACAGACACATCACATAATCCTTCAGCTTTTTGGCATCCTCAGGAAAGAGAATGGGAACTGAATAGTCTCGAGGCAGTTATCCACCCATTACTGAGCTCCTCTCTTCAGACAAAAAGAGCAGAGAATAACAGATACAGGTGTATCAACAAGTACTGACTTCAACAGCAAACAATCCTGAGGCATCCTTCTCCAGAAGTGTAAAGTTATCGTCCTAAAAAAAATATCCTTTAGCTGCAGAGGCAGATTTTTACAGAAAGGTAAGTAAACAAGGAAATTCTTAATTTATATCTTATTTCATTGGAGTTTGCCTTGCTTCTAGTTGTGTTTTACCTGCCCAGCAGGAGGAGTTCCGAGTTAATCAATTAATCAATGCAGCCCTACTTTACTATGAGCAACTTCAATTTAAATTAGAGTTTTATATGTCCATAATTTGTAATTAGGAATCAAGAGATACTGCTGCTGCTGCTTGAAATATTTCACAGAACTGCAGGAATCACTAATGTGTTTGATTCTGTTCCGTTTAGGTTAATCTGAGGTCTGTTGCTGACCTCTGTGAGTCCAGTACTACCTTTAAGTATAATCCTACTCATTATTAGTGCTAATGAGTACAGCACCCTCAATTGCTTCATTTCAGTAGTTTCTGTCAGCCTAACTTTTCCTGACTGGTATTCAAAAGAGCAACTTATTTTAAGTGAGCTTTGAAAGTCCTGACTTTCTCCCAGCTCTTACTTTTTTAATCATGAGGATAAAAATCAGAGATCTGTATCTACTTTAAGCTTTCTCTTTGCAAAACTCCACAGTTACACTCATAAAGCCAAAGTCACAAAGGAATTCCTATACTCCTAGGTAGGATAATAACTCATATTTCATAGGAAATTCATGCAATGCAGATCTGCAGTCCACAGACAACAAAAATCTGCTGGGGGAAGGAAACATAGAAGTTGTGTGACTCTTCCCTACATGTTCAGTACATCCCCCATGACATTCTGCTCACATGTGTTTCATGGCTTCTGTTGCAACAACTTTTAAAACGGTCCACTGACAGTCTATTTTTCAGATTTCAGTGTTGCTCCATTTCTCTCCTGGAAACCAGAGGCTCTGTCTCGTATAACCTCCTCTAGTCCCTTTTCCATTGTCCTTCTTCCCAAAGGAATGCGCCTTGGAAGGGTCTCAGATGTCTGTAGAGACGAGAAACTGGAATCACAATTTCTAAGTTAGAATATTCATCATAGCTGCAACAGCAATAGAATTTTCAGTCCTATCTTCCAAATAATTTTGCACTGCATCTCTTTCTGGCTCCTGGACACAATCAGACTTTGGCTGTATCTGAAGAAATAAGAGTGAAGCAGAATGCGGATGAGCATCCCCAACATCTTTTCTGCTTCTCTTTCTGACCAGGGAAGCTGAGGCAATTGCTGTTGTCCCAGCAAGACAGCAAATAAAGATCATCATTGGAGTTAAATAACTTCAATGTAGTCTGATCCCAATGAAAAATAAAGAAACTCAGGCCGTCCTTTATTAGTGCAGGAGATGGTGTCACTCAGGCTGCTGCATAGGTGCTCTGCAGCTTTGCCACGTGCTGTCTAAACCCCACAGCTGAGAAGTCAGGATATCTCCCAGAAGTGGCAGCTGGGCTGGGCTGTGTCCCTTCTGCCCTGCTGGAGGGTCGGGAGGATGAGCAAGGCTGGATGGAGACTGGACAGGCTCACAACATGTGGCCATCAAAGCAAGAACCCGACAGCACCAACCAAGAAAACTCTCTGAAGAGCTTTAATCACATGGCCTTCAATGTAAGAGTAAAAATTTATCCATGCCTTTCTTTTCCCTCTGAAGTAGGAAGGGTGTCCAAAAAAGTGTTTTTCTCTTATCTTTAAGAAAAGGAAACTTACTCCTGAGGAAACCGTTTTTTCCTCTATATTAGATGAATATTCGTTTCCTGAGAAAAGTGTAAGACTTTATTATTTTATAAACATTGCTAAATAATATAAACCCCATCTCAGAGTTTGGGACATTCCCATCTACCAGCTGATATTAAATGTTTCTTCGTCACTAATCCAGAGACACAACTGCAGCCTTTGATAACTTTAACTTGCAAGTCATTCTAGCAGTGCATGAAGTGTGAATATAATTACAGTCTCAGAATATTACTATTTCTATTGTACTGGAACTCTGTTCCACACACCTCCTTCAGATAAGATAGAAGTGTTTGATGTGAATACATCTTCAATTAACATTGCTGGAAGATAATGGAAGGCATTGATTGGAAAATCCTTATCAAGGTAAAAGTGTTTGAGAACTAAAGAAACAATATGCCTGTCAGAGCCCTCTCCACTCTCAGCAATGTCTTTAATCGAAAAGGGGCATCATGAAGTCCAGGTGATGGCAGCAGGTCTTTAGCTGTTACATATTAACAGACACATATCTCTACATATTCAGATACATAAATAAAAATCACTATGCCCATGCTCTCTTTGTAGGGAAAGTAAAGATGAAGATGGTTTATCGAGCACCTGAGTGTTGGGTATCTCAGACCAGGACATTCTGGAAAGTACTGAGGATCATACAGCGCTTGCTGTGGTACATCAGAGCAGGCCAGGTGCTATTGCACCCATATTGTCTGTAAGAATAGAAACCAATTTTCAAGTTTTTCTCCTGCAGCTGAGATTCTTCACTCATTAGGGACAGCAGGAAAACAGCAGCCAGTGCCTGTGTGTGTACCTGCAGATAAGCAGTGGGGACAGACAACCACCAGGGAGAAGTATTCCTGTGCAAACTGAGCACTTCAAGATGAACATATACATGCTGCCGTTAGGGTTTGGGTTTTGGTTTTCTGGGAATGAAGTGAATTGATTTGCAGTTTCCCACTAACAATGTTCCTCTCTGAAGGCGTATCTTTCTCTTCTTGAGCAGTAGTTTGACAAGTTGTGAAGTGGAAGGTGAGTTAACAGCCCAAAATGAGAATACCAGAAAATAAGCCAGCTTCAGGTCAGCTAGCTTAGACACATTTTCATTGCACAGAAACACAGCACTGAGCAGTTCTGCTGTGCTGATTCAGGAGGGAGTAGCAAAGGTCAGGGCCCACCTTAGCAGGGTTTCTCATGCTCAGATTTATGTTTTTTATATAGAGTAAGATATGTTTAATCTGCTTAGAGATGAAAACTGGCTGAAGAAATTAAGAAGAATGGGAGACGGAAGAGAAGTTTTATTTACTAGGGGGAACAGGTGATGATTTTAAGGAAGGGTATAAACCCCAAAAGTGCAAAGACATGGAAATCCAGATTTTGGAAGGCATCTTGCTCTCTTCAGGAGAACCATTCTACTCCACTGACATCCATGGAGAGGACCTAGACAGCCTCTAGCCCTAGACAGACTGTGAGTGGCAAATCAGGGTTCTACAATACTGACACAGGCATTGAATCTATCTCTCAGAGTAAGTCTTTTGAAAAGCTGTGGCCAACTACACATGGCTTTGCTACCAGGCTGTAGTTTAGCATGTGGAAAAAATGGCCATGTAAGATTACCTAGAGCTGCGAGGTAGAATGTAGCTAAAGCAAGGTTCTTTTGTCTTGGCCTGAAGTGCAGCAGGATGAATTTCTAAATATACATGTCGCATATGTACTCACTCTAACTCAGAATGTCAGGGATAAACTCTCCCCTGTGCTTCACCCGCTCTTTCCAGATGAATAAACAATATCCTTCTTGGTTAATCTACGCAGATGGCACATTTGTCCCCTAGCATTTTCAATATATATGGCCATATATGGGCCACATGCTCAGGAAATCTGCAGTGACTAGAAGGAGACGTGCCCTAAAGTCAGACGTGCCCTAAAGTCAGTGCAACAACATCCAGCTGGAATTTAAAACTGCAGTGGTCTAAACAGGGCCACATCTATGAGTGGGCTTTTTAGTTCATTTTGGTTTCTCAAATATAGGCTTTGTAGATGTCTAGTTTGCAAAAAACCCTCCACGTCCCCAACTTCTTTTGAGAGGATGACAAGACATCATTTTCAGCTCACTCACCTCACCTAACTCAGCACAGAGCCATTTCTCACATGCCATGCATATCCCATCCAAACCACCACGTTCCATTAGCAGCAGGGAAGTTGGCTCTCCCTCCTCTGTTCCAGTATCCCGAATATTGCTATGGGGGGGTGACTAGCAATGCTCTCAGTCACTCCCAGATTGGTGCCATGAAGAATGCAGAAAGAATTTTAGAATTTTTTCTTTGCCTATCTGATGAAGACTGGTTAGCTCTTCACCATCTCTGAGGCACTAAATAGAGAGATTAAAATGGAGCCTGATAAAGATTGCTGGTTTTTGGCAGTCTGATCCTGGAACGTATTACTGTTAGATAATTAGACCATAAGTCTCCTCACAGCAAGTCTCCTGGCTTCATAGCCACCTGGATTGTTTGCTAAGCACCCAGAGCACTATTCATGCTTTAAGAACAAATTAATTATCATGAGTCAATTAGCAGTACCCTAGCCACACTAATGGGTAGACTGGATCATCAAGCAAACCTATTCAGAAACTTTATAAATAATATTCTTCCTGGAGTTAGCATAATATTATTTTACAAGCTTTTAATCTTGGTTTCCTTTCTAAGTTTATTTTAGCATGAACAAACAGGCATTCAGTCTCTGGCTGGTTTGTGAAAAGTTCACTGTTTATTTTAACTTTTTCTGTACCTATGTTACAAGTTTGGCCACTTGAGTTGCCTGCTGATGTTTGTGTCCCTTACTTGATTTTTTAAAGCTGAGCACTAATGATAGACAGAAAATAACAAAATAAACACCTTTCAGCATGAATTTTTAGTGGAAAAAGTAGTGTTTTCCAGGGTTTATGAAATCAATGTTTGGAAATTGACCTTCTGACCTCCTGACCTTCCTTCAAGATCTTAGGTCAACTGCAGTCAATATGGTTGGGAAGTAATTAATCTTTGTGGTTTTTAAGTTTTAGTATTTTTAAAACTTTTTGTTTTCTTTTGTTTTGATACAGTTGGATGAAAAAAATCATCAGTGGAAGAAATCACCCAGAGCTACCTGATTAGAGAACTGAACAAGCCAACCTGAGAAGCACAGCATGAATAAATGTGGTGCCATATTTCATTGTCTCCCCAAAGAAAAACAAAGCATTTGCTCTATATTTTAACAGATATACCTGCTACTCAACTGCTAGCTTGAATCAATGAGTGGAACCAGGCAAAAAAAGAGCAAGTATTCTGCAAATGAACTCACTTTAAAATTGTGTCCCCTGTGAGGTATTTAGTTAGGGGAGGGGTGTCCTGCTTTCTTTTTCTCTGGAAGAGAATATTCTGAGCAGCATTTGTTGATTCAGAGGGCAGGATTCTGCTGCATTAAAGGTCCTTAATCATAAGGGGTTTTTTATCTTAGTTAGAAGAATTGTACTAACAATAGAAATGACAAAATTGGTCTCCACAAAGGGATGCTCAGAGCTGTAGGCTGCTGTTTTCTGAGAAGAGATAGGCAGCAAAGAGGAAATAGAATGTGCTTCTGAGCAATTGGCTGGTGCCTGTATTATATAGCTCATTCAGAGCTGGTACATCTTTGCTTGAGGAGCCCCTTCTGATGAAGCAGTTTTGCATTTCCCGTGGGGATACATCACAAACATTGCATCTCTAGAGGACAGAGTAAATTCTAATCACGAGAAAATCTGCCAGCAGGTTATTAGCAGGAGAATTCACTCTGGAAACAATATATTGTATGAACCCACTTCAAAACACGTGGACAAAGACATTTAGTTGTCACAGCCCTTTGCCTTCCTTCTGTGCAACCCCAAAGCCAGCAGGGTAGCATCCCTCCCAGAGGATGCTACAGAGACAAGGGGATGAAGGGAATCTTCAGCAAAAGGTCTGCTTCCTCCTACCAGTAAAGCCCCCTTTTAGAGAATGGTGACAAAAGATGCCAGGTTTAGAAACTACTTGTTTACTTCCCCTGAGCATCACAATGATTCAATCCAGCAAAAGATACTTTCTCACAGCCTTCAGTGCATTTCTGACAGCTGGTGACAGATTTGCTTTGGAAATCACCTTTTGAAAGGACCTAACTTTGCAGGCTTCTTTTAAGCCTCTGATCCAAAGGGCCTGCCATCAAGGCGGACACCATAATTTCTATCCCACAGCCTCATTTTTACCACAGAGAGGGTGTTCCATGGGGTGTCCAGTCCCTCACACACGGGCCTTGCTGACAATTAGTGTCTACCTGACAGACAGCCCCGGATCCACAGAGATTTCACTGGTCTACAGGGAGAAGTTTAGGGTATTTTTTTTAATTAGGTTGCAGAGCACAGCGAGGCTCTGAACATGAGACTGTGTGAGTAATCTTAGTTTAAGCATTTGACAGTGCATCTATTTCCTCAGCCAATGCAATTAGTACCTTCTTTTGAAGATTGCCATGAGACCAGATCCTACTGGGCTGAATCACTCACTAGACAGGTGAAAGAAAAGTCAAGTTGGGATTTCAACCAGAGATTTTGAGAGGATATTTCAGGAAAATCACAATGATTACTGACCAGAGGACAGTTCTCTTAAATCCAGGCAGAAGAATGACACAATGAGGAATATCAGGTGGTCATATAATCCCTTTTGGACAGCAGATAACTGCAAGGATTGGGATTCTGTTTCTGATTGCATCATTGTGCAGATCCTAAGACAAGAAATTTTATTTATCTGAATCTCAATTTTATTCCATTTTTATTCTCTTCTCTTCTCTGATGCCCGTGGATGACAAGAATTTTTGTGAGGGAAAGGCTACAAGAGGCAGCTAAAAAAACATTTCAGAATTCAGATTTTAAAACCATTTTCCCCAATAATTTTTTGAACCTAGTTATTACTTAAGACAACTCCCTTTCCTTCAGAAAGCTTATAACATTCTCACAGAAGAAAAGGACTGTTCCTCCTTCAAGAAAAAGAAGAAGAGGTCTAACATTTACATATGAGGAATGGGCTTTTTACTCCCTTAATCAAGCAGAATAAATAAAAATACAAGAATTTAAATGCCTGTCTGTAAGAGACAACATTTGTTAAAACTAGTCCAACCAAAACAATCCCCTGCTGCCTGGTCATTCTAAGAACTGGAGCTTTGTTTGTTCCCTTTTGCTGCCAGACAAAGGTTCCTCATGAGATCTTTCTTAAATCCCCTGGACAGACAAGTGGGTGACCACACAGCACAAGTTCTGTCAGGGACTACCTGGTCAGATATTCTCTCCCACAGCCCTGAAGTCCTTCTGTGCTGTTCTAGCAGGTAATAGTTCAAAGACAGAAATTACCAGCAGTGCTCACTTTCCCCATGCACTCAGCCCACAGTTTTCTGTGTCAAAAGTGAGTTTATATCTGCAGTCAGTTTCTCTGTTCAAAATTTGCCAGCTAGTCCTGCAAGAAGCTCTTTCAGCCAGGCAGCCTGATGGTTTTGTGCTGGTTTTACTAACTGAAAGACTGGAGTGAGCAGAAATTGCTCAGGGCCATACAGATATTTTCTTAGAGATAAACATTTAATCAACTGCCTCTTTCACATACATGATCATCGGTGCCTTCACAGGTATTCTACCTGATAGAAGAAATCCAGTGTGCGTTTTCATGTAACCATGGAAACCCCTTCAGGAGAACGGAGATTTCTTAGGAGGGAGGGGGCTCTGGCCAGCTGCTCTGAACTGGAGACTGAGGTACTGCAAACTTGAAACAATTTGGTTTTGTCACAGTGTAGGTTTGCCAGAACTGAAATTGCATGCTTATCTATCTTTCCTCCAAGTGCTTTTTTATCCATTGCCTTCCATACCTATGCAGAAAATAAATCTTAACATTGTCCTTGGTATCCATTATTTAATAGCATTTTACTGTTAAAGCTTACCCACTCTATTTCTCTATTTCCTCCCTGAAGCTTTTTTATCCCACTTAAACCCTGCTGGGAGTCAAACTGACTATAAAGGAGGAATAACTTTATAATCTAAAGCATTAAACTAAAATGTTGAGCTAAGTCAAAACCAGTGCTACAGTATCCGTGCAAGAGCCTATACAAAGTATTTCGAGCTACTTCTAAGTCCTAGAAAAAGTTTGTAAGCATGTGTGGAAATTCAGGCCATTTTTAAACAAATAAAGAAGAATCCTCTCCAGAGCAAAGAACAAAAAACAACCTTCCTTGCCATCTTTCCGCTATGACCTGAAACCAAACCAAGAACACTTTTGGTTGCCAGAAAATCTGGGATCCTGTTAGATCTTGTATGCGAGTCAAGAGCCATGGTTTTTTTTTCTTTGCCTTCTAGGCAATTCCAAATATTGTCACTCCTGGTGCTCATTTCTATCTGATATATTGTTGCTAGTTCTGCTCAAGAAAAGCATCTCTGTGACTTGTAATGCAAAGATGCTGCAGCTGCTGGTTGCTTTTTTCTTTTCTTTTTTGTCCTTATTTATGAATTCCTTACTCTGGTTAATTTGCATGGTGATGGAGTATTTATTTCTCAAACTAAGTGTACTTAAAAGTAAGTCAAAAAAAAAGTAAATCATAGGAATTTAGAAAATGTTTCTCCATAATTCAAAGTACGTGACGCTCATGCAAACAGAGATATTTTGTTTTCTTTTCCCCAGAAGAATATTGCATAAACTCTACAAATTAATGGAAGTATTGCACTTCATGCTGCTTTTCTTTATCCATAAATGGGAGTTTTGTCTAGTTTTTTTTACTGGTGAACTGGGAGGGAGAGGGGAAGAAACTGCTTTTAATATAATCCTATGCAATATCCAACATGTTATATCACTAATATTTTTTTGAATTTTCTCAGAAACACACAGCTTGAAGTAATATTAAATTGTTTGCAATTGCTCATTTTCTTTAAATTCTCTTTGATATTTGGAAAAAAAAGACAAAATTCCCAGATCACGCAGTGCTGGAGAAAACACTCTGACACCCTCATATATTTTTATTAATTTCATCTCAGTAAATGTACAATTGGGTAAATTGAAAGGATAGAGAGGAAAACAAATAATTTAAGGAATGCTTTCAAATCAGGACTTTGACTATAGAACAAATTCTTAGTATGCATGTGGGTATACTCAGATCTCAACAGCAAAATGAACTTCTATCTGATTTTATCTTGAGCACTATTATCAATTACTTATAATCAACAGTGTGTAAAGAGGAAACACTTCTGCAATTATCTGTTGTTGTATTGGGCCTTTGTATAGTTAATGGCATGGTGCCAGTATAACTTTATAAATCTCAGCTATGACATTTTTGTTACTTGATCTCAGCTCTCAGGCTCTTTATTTAAATAATAAACCCAAGAAAAAGAATGCTGCTTAGTTAAAACTGGAAAATAAAAGAGAAGGAATGAAAACAGAGAGCATTGTTAGAATATCAAATGTCTTATTGGAGAAAAAAGTCGTCCATTTTTTTGTTTTCTCATTTCCTTCAGATTGGTGAGCGACAACGCAAATGATGAAATTCCACAGGCAAGTATTTAGCTCATTTTAGAGATAAGAACACTTAGAAACAGGGTGATTGTCAATTTAAATGATCATACTTCTTCCATGGTTCCATGGAGTCTCCATGTTTCAATGTCTCCATGTTTTGATTTCTGCTGTAAAAAGTACAATAAGACTTATTATCTCCTGGGTATCTTCCCAGTTTCTAATTCCAAGTGGATGGTTCACATCCAGAAGCTTGATGTTTTACATCTCTCTAAAAACAATGAGTTTTAAAAACATTTATTGTAGCAATTTTGGATGCTCTTAGCTTCATGGACTTATTCAGCCTTTCTGGTGTACTGTGAATCACTTGGAACTGGTATTACTGCATGTCAACAAGTTCCTCAGATGAATCCTGACAGACTGAGGAGTACTATATTAATGTTGTATTTTTATTTTGTTTGTTGATGCTGATGGCCCCAATATGACTCATTTTTTCCCTGATGAATAATTTAAAAGAGGTAGAAAAGCAAATTTGTCTGATATTTTCCTGAAGACTCAAAAAACAATTCAGCACAATTTCAACCAGTTGGCAAAAGCAGGGAATCTAAAATGCTCCGTGTCTCCTCTGGCACACATTGCAGCCCTGCTATGAAGGACCTGCCCTGTGCCTGGCATCTCTGTGGTTTCCTTTCAAGTTTTTAACTAATAACCATGTGTCTGAAGAAAAAACATGACCTGAAAGGATGCACCACCTCCTTTCCAAATATCTCCTCATCCAGACTGCTGGCTGCAGGGTTCTGCAGCCACCAGACTCACAGAAAGACCTCCTCACTCCCTTCACTAGAACAGGAAATTGCATATACCATGGAGTTTTAATTATCAGACCTGAGCTTACATTAACAGCCCTATTCACTCACATCTCCTGGTTTCCATTTGTTGTGCCATGCCTTTAAGACACCACAGCCACCAAATTTTTTGGGTCAGATGTTAATTTTTCTTAAGTGCACTTCACAAACTTCAATGAAATGCTTTTGATAAAGTCCCAGAAGTATTCTGTGAATGATGAATGAACTTATTGATACAGATATGAGATTTGGAATTCCCTTTGAAAGGGGGTGGGCTCAAAACCCATTAGTTGACGGTTTTATGTCTACCTGCTGCAGCTGCTGTCGTGTAAGATTCTTACTGAAGAGAAATAACTGCATATAAACAAGTACCAAAGCTTAGATAGCCACAGGACTGAAAATAAAGAAGCATTTGGGCCAGCTCCGAAGACTGAGCTGTTGCAGGACACAGAGAAGAGTATGGGGGTCATACCAAGCACCCAGCTAGTGCTGATGTGACTGTCATACCCCTTGCCATGCTGCTCTTTCACGAGCCACAGCTGAGTTCCTCAGTTTCAAATTCTCCCTCTGCAGTTTGTCACTGCCCGCCAGGAGCTGGGGCTGGCCGTGGCTCAGTCCTGGAGTGAGTGCATTGTGTCACTCACTAATTGAGAGACGACCACTTGCACGTGTGGGTGACACATGGTCTCTGCCAAGTCCAAAGTGATTTCTCAGCAGCTTTCCAGCATCAAAAAGATGATAGTTTTTTTTCTCTGAATTCTTATATTTTTTGAGATCAAAAGCAGACAGAAAGAAAACCAGGCTTCAGACCAGTAGAATGTTGCAATTTGCTTTGCCTCACAGGGTTTATTTAAGCAGGAAAACTGATGATAATTTTTCATCATTGACTTGTTAGTACAGCTTGGTTTGTTGCTGAAGACATTAATACTTGGCTAAATCTGATCTGACTATTTCTCCATGCAAATTAATTGCATTGTGAATTTGGTCTGGAGTGACTTCATAGGATAAAATCATGCTATGGGTATGGCCTAGACAATATTAGCTTGCTTTCTTGTTTTTCCAAAGAGACTCAAAAGCCTTAGAATCCATCTAGTGTTTTCTGAACTCTGATATCCTTGTTAGATCTTTATGTAGTCAGTGCTCTTTTTAAGGATGTTAATTGCACTAAAGCAAGTCAACTTGTTTCACCAGCTGCTGGAAAAATGACAAAGTTTCACAAAAAAGTAATGACTTCAGTTGGATTCTGTTCAACATTTTCCCCTTGATGGGGGGAACCTTCCAAGTTGTGATTTGGTACCTTGGTATGCTTTAAAAAACAGCGTTAGATGCATCAGTATTCCACAACCACTATTTCTCTCCCTTTTAAAATTAGAGTTTGAAAGGGAAGATGCCCAATGCTCTCTTGGCTCATTCATTATTCTTCTGCTGTGAAACAAACACTTTTGTGTCAGAAGTGAATTTCGGTGACAAGTTTTCTGGATAGTTTAAGCTGCAGTAACCTCGCCTGTCTTCTCACTATGGAACCTGCTGCAGTGTTAAGGAAATATGAATCTACTTCTGAGGTGACTGTTTAAGGTACTGCCACACAGATTCGAATCATAATAATAAAGGAATGGAATATATAAGAGAGACTTGTGACAGAGGTTTAACTCAGGAGTACGAAAGGCATTTATCACCGACCTGTTAAAGGGGGAGAGAATCTGAGATCACAATCTTTGCCAACAGAAATGTCCCTGACACTGGAAATTTGATGCACATTCCTACATAGCCAAAAATATGCTGATTTTGTTGTTTCTCTTTCACTGCTGATGACAGGAGCATACTAGTTTCATACTGGTTTAATTTCATTACACTAAGTCTATAAACTGTAAGGTAATCACTAACATTTACAATATTAGTAATACATATGTGGCTTTGGAGACATTTTATGTAACAATGAAATTTTTTTCTTATACATTTTGCATAATTGTGAAAAGGACTATCGGGGTCTTACCCCAGTTGACAGCAAAGCCCCACACAGCCACTGGGTCATTGCTGGTGAGAGGAGAGAACTGGAAGAGTAAAAGGAAGATAACTCATGGGCTGAGGTAAAGACAGTTTAGCAGGCAAAGCAAAAGCCACACACACAAGCAAAGCAAAACAAGGAATTCATTCATCACTTCCCATGGGCAAGCAGGTGTTCAGCCATCCCCAGGAAAGCAGGACTCCATCGTTGAAAACAGACACTAGGGAAGACAAACACTGTCACTCCAAAAATCCCCCCACTTTCCCCTTCTTCCCCAACTCTGTATGCTGAGCATGACATCCTATGGTCTGGAATATCCCTTGGGTCAGTTGGGATCAGCTGTCCCAGCTGTGTCCCCTCCCAACTCCTTGTGCACCCCAGCCCACTCACTGGTGGTATGCAGTGAGAGGCAGAAAAGGCTTTGACTCAGGGCAAGCTCTGCTCAGCAGTAATGAAAATATCGCTGAGTTATTGACACCATTTCCAGCACAAATCCAAAACACAGCCCTGTACCAGCTACTACAGAGAAAACTAACTCTATCTCAGCCAAAAGCAGAACAAATGTACAAGGCAAACAAAATATTTCAGTCTAAAAGAACATGCTACATAAATTTCAGTGAGTGGAAATAATTCTGTGGAGGAGGGTAGACCATACCAAAAAAAAACCAAAAGAAACCAAAAAACAGAAAAAGTGAGGCTCAGATTTAGTGTTGTATTTAATGTTACATTGAAAATACAAAAATTCAAGCTCAGCTGTGATTCAAGCTCCTGATGATTAAGAAAACGTACTTGTGCATGGAGTGCATGCAACAAAATGTATTTGCTTGAAGCACATTTTCTGAAAGGCCATCTAGGCTCAGGTTGAAACTGTGATTGAGTCAAACAAGCTGTAAGTAAACCTGAGTTATCTGCTTTACAACCAAACGAAACAGAAGTCTCATTCCAGAAAATGATTCTGTTTCAGAAAATCTTGTTTTCCTTAAATAATGCTGTAAGGAAATCTGCTTTCCCTCAGAAGAAAAAAATGTAATGGTCTTCCTACTACTTTTTTTTTACAGTATCAAAACTTCATTAGCCAAACTCCATTCACTTTTCACATCTAATTTTGGTTTATTAATGACTAGGTAGTGAGCACAAAATCAGACAACCTAATGAAGCACACAAATCAGATTTTATTCTCAAAGAACATGGTGAAATAGCCAGAACCATCCAGACTGATCTGTACTGCTGTAAACTAAAATAAACAGAGAGCGTTGCACTCTCCCTGTCACCAACAAAACCTGCTGTCCTGAATGAAGAAGTGAAGACCACAAATGGTTACTAGGAAATAAGCACCACAGTGTTAACTTTGGGAGACAATGCTTATCACATCTTGAATATATCCAGATTTAATTAGCAGAGACCCACATCAAGGGATTGTTTGAATACATTGATTTTTGTCATAACTCTCATCAGTCCTATAATGCAATGTAAAAGGGTAGCTAAGTAAATTCTTGTAGTGACTGTGGAGAAGAATACCTTCAAATGAATGTACTACTATATTTGCAACACATCCATCAAAGAAGGATTAAGTAATCCCACATAAGACATTTTGTGTTCTTTGATGCATGCTATAATCAGCTGTGGCCACACAAAACACAGAAGGGTTGCAAGGGAGGTAGAGAAATTGTCTTAAAAAATCAAGGGAGAAAGGGAAAAGAAGAAAAAAAATTTTTTTTCAACTTAATATTCTTTGCTGTATCCGATGTTAGTGTACCTTTCAACAGTAAGGCTCCTGTAATCACCCAGTTCTGAGAACATTATGTGCTCCAGCTCAGCCGTGTTTTAAGAGATGTACTGCATTTTGGTGCACAACCACTTCAGACCATTAGCTCCTGCTTCTTCTTATTAAAATAACATCACTCACCCTCTCTGGGGAATAAACAGACCAGTGCTTTAACTTGTTAAAAGAAACTTTGATTTGCTAAAGTTACAGGACTAGGCTCAGAGCTCCTAATCAGACAGTCAGTCTCCGAGCAACAAGAGGGCAGCAAACCCCATCCCAGGTGTTAGGAGGATGATGGCTGAGCTTCCTGAGAGCCAATTGATTTGCTGTAGAGTCCAGCTCTATTTACCTTGGCCCTCACCATAACCCTAAAGGATTTGTGAATTCTTCATAGTACTCAGAGATCAGAAAATTAAAAAAAGTAAGTCTGTGATGGATTAGAACTGAATAAAAATAAGACCAGAATCAATACAAGTAGAATTTCATTTCTACCCTTTTGACCAATGGAAACCCTCCAGGTACCTTAGCATTACTAGTACAAATTAACCCATTACATTTTCCTGCTCATACTGAAACAAAAAAAAATGCAAAATAGGCATGTAGTATGAAAGTATCATTTAAAGAACTTCTAAAAGATAATACAAAGGTAATACAAGCGTAAAAATGAAGAAAAAAAATAGTTTACTTTATCCACTGGTGGCTTTTCTATACAATACAACCCTGTAGACAAGCAATTGCACACCAGAACTAAGAAACACAGAATTCCTTGAGTTGTCATTCAAATGCTACCCCTAATACATACAATGAAAAAGAAGCCTCTGGCTAAGAAAAATGATGGGGTGTATTTTCTTCTTATTTGATCCAGGTGGTCCAAAAGGAGAGATTAATGGTGGGGAATGCTGTTAACAGCCTCATTGTGGAATGAGGATGGAGGCATGAAACCATCCAAATATTGCTGCTCCAGGATCTCCCATACTTTCCCTTGGGTTGTGTTGTCTTGCTTGTACGTGGTCTCTGCTTCTGCTTCAGATATCACTTCCCAAACACTCGATCCCAGACTAAATTTATCATACAATTTACAGTACCTGTATTGCCATTTCTATCATGGTTCTCTGGCACTCCTGAGGAAGTGTGTTCACTTGAGAAATGGGAATATTACTTGGAACTGTCATCAGATCTAATTGAGCTGGGCCAGTCTGAGAGGCCAAATTCGTACAAACAGATCAGTAAAGGTAAATCAACCTTGAGAAAATATCTTGTATGTAGCCAAACTGGCAAATACGATAACACCACTCCTGTGAGAAAAGGTCTAGAGGACTCCTTCCCAATTCATCTTTCCTTAAGAAAAAAAAAAAAAAGAGTGACAAAAAGTGTTTTAAAAAAAGGGTTGAGTATCTTGACAAAAGGTGGTATATGAGTTTTGTTATTAAGGGTTTAAAAGACAGCTGTAAATAATTGTTAAATTATCTTTTATCTTCCATCATCTCTCATAAACAGAAAACCTGGACTCCAAAGTTAACTGTGTGAACAGTGCATACACTAAAAGGGAGTTAGGCTACTACTCTAGGGAATTGTATATTTTGAAATCAAGTTCCTCAGACATGGTTTGAGCATTTATCATTAAGAAAGTTCCACAACAGCCATAAGTTTGAAAGGAAAAGAATGCCTTTCAACATTTGGAAGCATCCCTTGTCTGCAACAGAGAATATTGAAAAAATTTATTTTATGAAATGAAAAACTTCTACAAAGCAAATCAAAATCAACCTGACTCTTGATATTCCACAGGAAGCCAATAGAGCAGTGATAATTACATCTGCTGTCCATTAGGCATCACTCAACTGTTATCCTCAGCTCTGGATCCTCTGGAGCTGGCCAGATATGCTGCAAAACCAGCAATGGCAACAGTCTCTGGCTTGTTGGACTGACCAACCTGAAGAAAAATATGATTTGTGCTCTGCAGACAATCACAGCTCTTGAACCCCCCTCTACATTGCTTAGGACTATTTACTACTGCTAGAGATATCAGAGGACATGCCAGTGTTAAAGGTGAAGTGTGGGAGGCTGTGTGAAGCGTCGAGGCTTTATTTTGGAGTTATACAGTTTTGGGAAGTGGAGAAATGGATATGTTTGCTACTTTGGCTGAGGTGAGCATCCCATAGAGAGTAGCATGGTCTGGTCTCTGACTGGAAGCCGCTGCTGCAGTGTGTGTGTACTCATGTGGTTCCAGTGGGTATCCAGTGTCACTGAAGTACATGTCCTGCGGGGAAGGCTGAAGGAACTGAGATCACTAGAGTGGGGAAAGGAAGTTTTTGGGAAGAAGTGGTAGCAGTCTGCCAGTAAAATCGATATCATAAAGAAAGAGAGAACCAAGCTCTTTACTGAGATGCACTGGAGAAGACTGAGAGAAAACCGTAATGAATTGACACAGTGTTAAATATGTTTAGATAAGATGAAAAAAAAAAATTACTAAGGGCATAATTGAGCACCGGAGCAAGGGGATCTCTCCTTGGAGGTTTACAAGACCTGCCTGCATGAACCCATAAGCAACCTAAATTCAACATTGGTTCTGCTTCGAGCAGGGAGTTTGACTAGAAACCTCATGAGGTCCTTTCCAGCCTAAATGGTTTTATAATTCCATAAATAATTTGGCCAAATTCCATTATGTTGTCAGAGGAGCTCTAAAAACCTTGAGAAAGGTCACAAAAGCAGTTCTGCTGGAGAATTGGATATTAGAGAGTTATTTCCCTGGGGCTGGAGCCCATCTATATGTTGGCGTATTTTTCTTCTTGCTATGTTTTGATAGTTACTTCTAAGTTAGACATATACACTGTGAGGCTTAAGCTTATGGAATAGCTGTGCTCAACTCTAGATAGCATTAAGATTTTGGTCTTGATTCTCTGCTTCAGGACTGCAAAATAATATTGCTTATTAGAGCAGGTTGTTTTCAGTGAGTATAAATTTCTTTGAGAACAGTCTAGTTCAGATTGTGGAAGGATCAAGTCTTCAATTCATAGCACACATTTGTGTCTTATAAGACATTCTTCATTCTTCTGCTTTTGTCTGGCTGAAAGACCACTCACATAAAGGCTAATGAGAGTCAAGATGGAGACACAAACTGTTTTTATTCCCTTTCTTTTTCTAAGTCATTTGTTTGCATCATACTTTTGGTTGGGATTTTTTTATTGTTTGTTTTTTAATTCTTCCTTTTATAACAAGGATTTAACAAGGCCATACAGTTTCCAGTATTCTTCTTCATAGCAATTTGTAGAGTGGTCAACACAGTTCACTTCTGAGACAGAAAATCAAGCCATTTTCCCACTTGAGTATAATACTCATGATGCTGCTCTGTGTACAGTTGTTTTCCAGGGCTTGGGGAAAGTGCATTTGGTCATAAATGCTACAGCACAGTACACCTGTAACTCCAGAATTACCCATTTGAAGAAATGATCAATTAGCCCAAGTGATGTACAAATGGAAAGGTTAAGTTAAATTATCTTGGAAGAATGGATGAACCAGAATAGATTTTTTTTCTGACAGCAATTAATGTAGTGTTCCTTTTGTTATGTCATTTTCTAGGCAATGTGATTTATTAAGCTTTCCATTTTGAAATCCAGAACTGACAGGTTTTAATGGTGATTTCAAGTGCAATTGGTTCTCTGATTTTTCTGCTTTATTCTTTGGTCAAAATTTTAAGCTAATGTGCTGCGCATTTTTTCCCATCCTGATTTACTTTTCTCTCTCCTATTTCCTGTAAACACTTATCAAGTGTGTCAGACGGAATTGTTATCTATGAAATTGACAAATTTTGTTGCACTTTTTATTTTTTATGTGATTGCGTTCTGCTGGAAATACTGATTAGGAGCGCTACAGTGTCACAGCAAGCTTCATTTAAAGTTATTATCACATCTATCTATGTTTTAAATATGAGAAATCCCTCTTCTCTAATATTTTTTTTTAGCATTGAGCCATTTTTAACAAATCCATTCTAATATCACTTTTCCTACAGTAGAACTCTTAGGAACTTTCTTTTTCTAGTTTGAGAAATCTTTGTTGAAAGTTTATTCTGATACCTGCATTAACATTTGCTGCTTAGCATGAAACTCATGTATGTTCATAAGCACTTTGGAAGCAGTGATTTTTCAGGGATCTCTTCTCTGTCATTGCAGCCTTGCCTCCAGCTACACATCTCAAATACTTGTTACAGTGACAGTAGTTTCAGGTACAATCAGTAAGTGCAGATTTAGGAGTAAAAGTCTGGGGCTTTTATGTTATTATCCATACTTAAATAAGATCTAGCCCCACTATGGAATGTAGAGGCTGTGCTCACTATGCTATAAGTGGACTAAACACACGTAAAGAGCAGGACAAAATGGATGGAGGCTCTTCCCTGCTTTCTTCTTTAACGACAATGCAGACACAAATTTTATAGACACAATGCAGGTTCTTCTATTTATTCTGGGGGCACTGTCAACAGTTAAGATGAGGATAAAGCACATCCTTCTATGAAAGCATGTATTCACATCTTCATACAGAAAACATTCTTCCTAGTGCTCAAAGACTGATGATTTTAACTGAAAAATGAAATAGTATCTTCCTAATCCCTTGCATGCACTGAATTTATACTTTTCTGCTAAGTAGAATATAGTATATATAGAATATATATAGAATATATAGAATACAGTAAGAATATAATCTCACTCAATTTAGGAATTCTTGTTCGTTAGTACTTTCCTTTGATTTCATAGGTAGCACATCTTTCTGTGCTGATTCTCACTGGATGTCATTTTGTGAGTGAAAACTGCCTCTAAGAACTGCACAAAGGGCACACAAAATATGACCTGCTAACATTTAAAGAGTCAGCTCTCCACAAGTGGAAAGACTCAAGCAAATGGCACGCAACAGCGGCAGAGGAGGGGCCTGCTCATATTGGAAAACTGCTACGGAGGCCCTTGGAAGAAAAACATCTGACTTGATAGGCAAGTCTTGTAGACACAGCTGTACAGAAAATACATGTTCTTGGGAGAGATCAAATATTGATGCACAGAGGTAAAACCCATGGGCAGACACTGCCATTTAAAGAGGAAGCACAGCCAGATAAATAACACAAAAAAAAATACAGAGCTTAAGACCCATACTGACCAATTGCACACCCCTCCAGGGCACAGCAAGGCAAATTTATTACTACAGACAGCAATCAGGACAAAGATGGTTATCAAAAAACATCCATTTAGGGACAAAATACATACTCAAAACTCAGGCTCTTGAGAAGGAAGGTGCATAAAGGAAAGAGGTTTTAATTTCTACTTGTTCACATTATTAGGAGGGAAAAAAGCAAAATATGTAAGAGGAAAACAATATAAAAAATACAAGAAGAAACAGACAGTCATTATCCCAGTGAGGAATAATAAAGCCTCTTCCTGGTGTATGAACCCATAGCAAGAGGTTTGTTGCTGCCACGTACAGCACAACCAGTTGCAACCCAGAGGCTCATTTGAGGTATAGATGAGCAAAGGAAATAGCACATTACACTGTTTGACAGCTGCTCATCCTCGAGGCAGATGTGGCTTGGGGTAGTGCTGCCTGAAACATCCTCCCAGTTATATCTTTTCATTTTTAGCAGTGCAAGACAGTTCACTTTATCATTTTAATCAAAGAGAACAGGCTGCGATGAGCAAGGGAATGCTTTCATCTAAGCCATTAATCACTCCATAAAATTGGCAGCATCTTTTCAGCCTCTCAGTCACTTCAGATTCCCCTTCTGACCCCCAAACATGTGACATGAAAACAAGCAAGTTCTTAACTGTAAAGATGATAAAACTTATTCATATGCTAGGGGTATTTAATTGCTTTTGCCTCTTTCAAAGCTGTTGGCCTTGATTTTTAAAGGTGTTGATTCTTGGTGGGCTACAGAGGGTCTGCTCTAACAGTAGGATCAACTGTCAAGTGCCACCAGGTTAATGATCCTAACATTAAGCTATTCTGTCTTGCATTTAATAGAAAGAATTCCCACAGACACCCCCAAATGAAAAAATGCTCATGAAAAAGTTCTTTCCTGAAACACCATAAAGATTGAAAAGACTACAGGAATCTTTTTCCTCCAAGTGAAATGTTTTAATACCCAGCCCAACAGCCTCATGGAAGAAAGCTCTACTCAAATAACTTTAGATTTGTTTGCATGCTTGCTTTTACTAGAGCCTTTAACATGCATGATGGAGCAATCATACTTGAAACTCAATAGGAACATCTGATGCCTCACTGCTGTACCTTGGGCAAAGAGAAAATGTCCATGTTTGGAATTCTCCTCTCGTAACAAATGAAAGCACTAAAATTGAAGGACTGCAGGTTCAAAAGAAAATGTGGAAATGAATTATCAATGAGCAATCTGAGAGCATTAGATAAAGGCAATAACAATCTCACAGGAGCCGGGGGCTTGAGAGAGAAAGAGCTATTTGAAACACACAGTTGCAAACATCGCAATGCTATGTCAGACACAAACATTTTCCTTCTTTTTTCTCTAGGGATCTCTACAGGAAAGTAGGCAATGATATCTATCAGCTTTAGCACAAAGCTAGGAACCAAATTTCTTACAAAGGCAGAATTCCCCTACTACAGCTTTTCCTCAAAATACATTTGAAATGAAGTAATTCAGCAGGGCAAATGAATGCAAAGATAAAAATGCCTACCAGGAGTACTAGATACAGAGATATAAGCTCTGACTCCACTTTTATACAGAAGAGTTCCAAGAATGGAGGACCTTCCCATGACACAGTTATTCCTCAGACAGGGGGAATTTCTGTTCTTTTAATGAAATATCTGTGTGTCTTTTGTTTAAGACATTTCCCTGTCCTTTGCTCCCAGGGGAAAAGGAACCAAAAAACTTTCCTCTTTTCCCAACCCTAGCTCAAGTTACTATTGATGCCTTTCAAACCAAAAACTTCTGAAGTTTCTAAAATTAACCCTGAAGCACAATTAGCTTTCCTCTAGGATGACTGGACTGCTCCCAGAACTCAGTGCTAGCACTGAGTTTTAAGGCTTTGGACTAACTAGACAGAAATAATGCAGACATCTTCCTCTCCAAATGAGAGAACCTGACATTTGAATAAATCTGCCTACCAAGTGCTCAGTACTTTGCCCTAACCTTTTTAGTCTTCAGCTACAGAGACTAGTGTTGCCTTTTAAATAAGAACTAGAGCTGCCTATCCACCTCCCTTCTTTCTGAAAACTCTGCTGTATAAGGCACCTTGAAAAAAGCTCTAGGAGGCAGGAATGCTTCCCCCTCACTCTTGTAGCCTGAGGAGTAACTGCTTAGTAAATGAGATCTGACCCAGGCTTCAATGACTGAGGCATGAACCTGTTGTAAGAGACCTCCTACAGATGGAGAACTGTGCAAGCAGGCATACACCTACCCCTTCCCACCTGTTTTGTTAAAAGTGTTTGCACATCATTGTCTAAACTGACAGCCATGGGAATAGTAACTATGTGAAACCTGGACCACACATGAGACAGTAACCTCAAGACAAAGAATAGCTGGGCCTTTGTCACAGCTTTAATTTATAACAAGGTGGAAAGGTCCTATTCTAACCTGTGTTTCCAGTTTCAATCTGAAATACTGATCTTACTTCAGAGGAGTATGTTGGTTTATTAATGGTTAAGGGTTGTCACCAAAGAAATGAGAAGCATGAAGAGAAACAAGATTTGAAAATATGGGCCACTGAAGAGCAGAATACGTAAAACACTTTCTTGTGCCCACAGCTGTTAACAAGAAGAATGCACTCATGGCCTAGAGGAAGACACAATTCCCAGTATTTTCTTCCAGCTGTTAAGACAAACCAGTAGTAATACTAGTAGTAGTAGTAGTACTAGTAGTAGTAGTAGTCTCTATATTGATGTTTTCCTTTTACCTGAAATTAGAAGTTCTCTGGTCACTGGTGCTACCTTTTATCCAAGCACATATGATCTTTTTTCACATGCCATCAACTGCACTGGCTTAGGGAACAATGCAGCTGGCCATTCCTTCAACACACCATAATTACAGCGGGTGTTTCTCTGGCAAGTATAAGACATGAAGGATGAAAGATCTGAAGGGTGCTGCCAGTTCTGCTGCTCAGAGTTTTGAGGAATAACCTGCTGAAATATGCACTTTGCCTTCTTCAGTCCAGCAGGACATGCCTTAGCAATGGCTCAGGCTCATGCATTGCATGAACCCAAAGACACTGGTGATACTGAACCACATCCCTCCCTCGAACAGGAGGTGGCCCACAGACCTGCAGCGTTCATTTTCAGACACCTCCAGCCTGCAGCAAGGGAGGGAAGGTCCTGAGCCCACTATACAAATGGAACAGCAATTTCCACAAAAGGTGTAGCCAAAACCAACAGGAGAACTGAACTGATCCTACCTTCAAATCCTTACCTCCTGGAAGAGTCATTTTGTTTTCTAATCTCTAGGGAGATGCAAGATGCCCAAACTTTCCAGAAAAAAAGGCAAAAAGTAGGGCTAGATAGTCCACATGCACATGTATGGTCAGAAACTGGGGCTCATGTTTGCCTAATCTCATCAAAACTGAGGCTGGCTTCAGGATTCCTAGTGGAATTTCAGAATAATGACAAATATAGTAACTTAATTCCAGTGCTGTGAATTGTGCATTAGCTTTCAATGCAAGCTGCTTAGAAGAGATTTACCAGCCAAATCTGGTTTAGTCAGCTTTAGGTAATGTCCATTTAAAATGGCCAGGGAGGAAGTAGCAAACATATGTTCAAAAAACAGGAGAACTACTGTGGAAAGTAGCCAGAAAAAAAAAAAAAATCCAGCAAGGCTTAACCAGCAACACAATCTGCAGTCTCAGATGATTTGCTTTGGAAAGTAGAAGAGGCTGGATTTTCCAGCCATGCTGTACTGCTCTTGTGTTCTCACTAGAACTTTCCACGGTTATACTTAAACACGGCAGGAAGCAACACCACTCGTGCTTTTCAACGAGTGCATTTCTGGCGTGAGTGGCACAGGTACTCTCGGGTTTTGGTGACCTCAGATGAACATAAAGGAAGGCTCTGGAGGTTTTGAAGAGGATGAGTAAAGTGATTACCTACTCATCTCTCAGAATTAGAGTTCAGATTTCTTGGTAATGTCACGTTAACATTGGGGAGTGATGACGTGCCATCTAGATCCATGGCAATGAGCAAGACAGTCACTACACCCACTACACTCTTCACCTTCAGAGCTGGGTCACTTCACCAGCTTGGTCAATGAGCATTTGCCCTCGGAAAAGCTGTGTTGAGAGCTCCTGATTACTTTCTTGCCATTCACATATTTGGAAATGAACTTCAATAGAACGTGCTCCATGTTTTCTCCAGAGACTGAGGTGAGGCTTCCTGACCTCACAGATCCAGATTTCTTTTCCAATTTAAAGAAAAAGCTACAACTGAGCAAAAAAAGTAAATTCCAAGTTTGTGCTAGATTGTTGAGACATAACAAGCCTAACTCCAACCTTCTGGTCCCAAGAGTTCTTCAAACACAATTAAACAAATTATGTCAGCTTCCACTGAATTTCGCAACATATTGAAGCAAATGAGGTTCACAGGCAGGTCACATCTTTCATTCCCCTCACACCATTTTTAAACTGGTGATTTCTGTACCTTGCGGTTCCATGGCTTTAATCAGTTCAGCCACGTAAACAGTATTTTCAACGGTGGTGTCACAAACTCGGCTACTACGGATGGTCTCAGGATGAAGAGCCATTTGGAAATCTTTTTCCTTTGTCATTTATGTAGGCTCTTCAGGAGTAGTGAAGGTAAATACTGCTAACAGTATTATGGTAATATACTATTTTATACTCCATGCTATCAACTTCCTTGCTTTTTACTGCCTCTCCAGCCTACTGGAGCCAGCACAGTGAGGAAAGATTAGGACACCATCACAGCAGAAACTTTCCCTTTCTATTTAGGAATATAGCCAGGCAGCACACAGCATGGAACTGAATTAGGTTCCTGATCTGGGAAGCCACACAGAGCTCTTCTGTTTCTTGTCTACAGCCATTCATGTCCTGTGCCTTTAAGGAGAATCCAGAAGGTGCCCCTCTGACAGACAGGCTGACAAGAGATTAAGGCAGAGAGAACTCTTTTTTAGAACAGAAGTCGCAATATTCTGTATTCTGGTGATCAAGGAAGAGACAGCAACAGCAGTGACAAGTCAAATCACACTGAGAGATCCAAAAGCAATTTTCATTGGAGAGTGAGGAATTATTAGCAAGATTTATCACAAATAGATGTTAGGCTGCCCCTGATTTGGGTTCAGAACTGTGTTTATATACAAGTATGTGATAAACAAGTCATAAGCTGAAAAACGTAATATGATTTCTCAGAACATCTTTTGATGTTAGATCCAGGCTGAAAAATAATCTTCACTGGTAAATCCATGTCACCAAGTTTATAAAATACAAAATGAGAAGACTCAGATAAAAATAAGAATCATAAAAGCAGACCAAGCAAATGAAAAGAAACTATTGCTCCACACCTGTTGGTGCCAATTTCATCACTTATCAGTGGGCAGTTAGCAAACAAACTTCAACAAAGAGGGAAAATCAGTCTTTTTACTGCTTTTTCATACTCCATAAATAGTCAACCTGAGAAAAAATTAATCAAGAAAATCACTACTGAAAGAAAAACAATAAGAAAGGACCTTTCTAAGAACAAAACCTCACATCC
The DNA here is from genome assembly GCA_013397775.1 of Eulacestoma nigropectus. Lineage (NCBI taxonomy): Eukaryota > Metazoa > Chordata > Aves > Passeriformes > Eulacestoma > Eulacestoma nigropectus. Next base: position 584,317 of record VZTE01000434.1, on the reverse strand, counting down.
CAGTAATGTCAAATCACAACATTTCTCAAGAATGATCTTAACAGTGACATGTCACTGAAAGAAACATAATTTTTTTGCTATGACATTTCTTTGTCAGGGAGACTAACAGAGAAACTACAGCAGCTATGTGTCCATGTCTTCCTCAGGAAGGAGATTTTCACATCCTTAATCCTGCAGCTGTTTTGCAACATACATGTGAGCCCAAAACAGAGAAATCATTAATGACATAAATTAGCCACTTTGTTAGGGAATGTTTACAAAATAAAAAAAAGTATAGAGATGATTTGGGGTTTGCAAATCTTGTTCTAAGTCTGTGGGAAAGCAAACAAGCATGAATTTAGCTAATAATAAGAATTTACATATTTGTGGCCACTGCGCTGAAAAGTACTGCCTCTTGGCACCAAAACAAGCTGAAAATATCTCTTCTATTTATTTATTTATTTATTTATGTGTTTGCTTGTCTGATTGCTTGTTCTAAGACGCAGATTTCACATTCCTTTAGAAAAAAAAAATAAGCACAAAGATAGCCAAATTTTGTTATTTGCAGTGTAGAACATAAACTTCCCAGTAAGTACTGCACGGAGCTGGCAGGACAGTGTCCTCCAGATTCAGAAGGCAGCTTGAAACAACAGTCTTTAGAGCGTGTTGGTGCTCACCACATCAGTTTGTCAAAACTGGCTCATGGTGTGGGGATATTGAATTCTCAGCAGCCCAATGGAAATGCCTTAGAGGCACCCCCTCTTTAATTTTCTCCTTCAAAGCACTGTTCTCTTTTTGTCCAACAACTGGAAAAATAAGGGCCCCAAATCACTGGTGATTTTTTAAAATTTTGTCCCCAGAAGCATGACAAACAAACTTTTAATGTCAGCATGGTTAAGTCTTACACCACTCAAAACAGGAAGGTATTTATTCACTGAAGAGCTGTCCACCTTCTTTTTGATTTTGGGCTATCAATAACAAATTTATTTCTTTATAGTCCATTGACTTGCCTGCAGATGACCTACTTTCCCTTGCCTCAGATAACTAAAAGGTTCCACAAATCAACTAAAACCTCTTACTTGACTGTCCATTTCCTTTTTTATTTAACAAATATCTTTTTGTTGACAGTGTTTGATGTGCAGCCAGCAGATTGAAACAGCTCCAATTTTGCAGATATAGTCCATTATTAACTTCTTGCATGCCAGTGTTTTTGATTTGCTCTCCTTTCTAGAGTGCATACGTAGGCAGTGCTGGCTGCTGCAATCCACAGTGGATTAAATAGTCCAAGTACATAATTGTCACCACAAACCTTTCCGAATGCATCATGCATTTTTATCATCACCCACTTTGAAGTCATTACTGTACCATGGGAAATTTTCAACATAACTGACTTCCTTGCAGTTGTTAGATTCTGGCTCTTCTAATTATGATAGAGAAGGGAAGGCAGTAGATTAAAATACTTTCAGTTGAAATTAAGATTCTTTAACTGAAGCATTTCAACTATTGAATAAATAAATAAATTTAAACACAGTTGCAATAAAAATGAGCCTCTTGGAATTAGTCATAACTAGAAGTTGGCAAGCAGTTTATACTAACAACATACAATTAGCTGCAGGGATTTGACAACAGGCTTTTGCAGGAATTATTATCGAGTCTGTTGTCTTTCTGATTAATGCTATAAACTCTTGCTTACATGTCTTCACTGATCCAATTCTCCAGATTCTATTATCTTTCCACCTGGAAAAAAATAAAAGTTGGTCCTAAAATTGCCACTTTAGGGCCTGAATGTGACATTCACACAGGATTTAAACAATAAATAGAACACGACTGTGCTGCTATTTGTCAGATGGAGGACTACAAGACTATCTGATGCCAAAATCCGGTTTCTGGCTTCCCACAGGCTCTGAACATGACGAAGCACATATGTCTGTAGCCTGGTGCTCCCTGCATTCATTCAAGTACTGAATGTTTGAGCTGCTTCTGAGATGCAGCATTCACAGGGTTGGAGACAAAGAGTAATGGGGCTCTGCAAGAAGGAGGAACCTGCCCCATTACCTGTGATCAGCGTGAAGCTCACATAAAAGGAGTGAAAGAAACTCTTTCCTTCTCACTTTCTCATACGGACATGAAGACTCTGATCTTTGTGAGCATAAATATGCCACTCATCCACAAGCACTTTGTGTTCTTATTGCAGCAAATTTGGTTGGAAATTTAAGGAGGACCAGTGGGTAATCAGCAGTGATCTATGAAGGACCTGGTTTAGGCAACTTCTGCAGTCATGTCAGCACTCAATACTTAATTTTATCTCTGCATTTATTTATTCTAGTCATCTTCTCACACACTCATAAGATTAGAAATTGTACATACTGATAAAAACGTTAATTTGAAATTATCAGGGAAAAAAAATAAAAAGGTGTTTGTTTGGTCTTCTGAAAAATCAGCTTCATTACTTGGCAAGTCTCCTTAGCTAAGTGCTTCACCTAATCCATTTCAGTATTTGCTTTTTGCTTTATATATAACAAAGCAATAGAGATCATTGATTAAACATTAAAGGGATGCTAGTGGTAGCTCCTAGTGATCTGAATAGATAAAAAGGCCCATGTCCACTTTTTTATTGGAAACCACTGAATTGCTTCAGGGGGGCCTTTGTAGCCCTCTGGAAGCAAAAGCCTAAGCCATGTCAAGTGGCCTTACTGGATATCTGCTGCATTCTTGTCTCTGTCCTTGCAGTCTGTTTGGACAACAATGAAAGGGGAAAAAAACGATCCAAAAATCTGCAGAAACCTGAGCTGCAGTAGAAGCGCTTTTACAGAGAAAATACATGATACTGACCTCTTTCTTGCCAAGGGAGGAAGCTGAAGTTAGAAAAGTAGAGATCTCTTGGGGGAATCTTGCTTCTTACAACCCATCCCACAACAAGTAAAATCCCCTTTGGGTCCTGATACCAACCCTAGCCAGCAATGGTTAAAATGGACTTACAGTGAGGGATTGCCCTGGGCTGCAGCCAAGGCATGCAGCCATTCCCAGCCCTGCCAAGGTGCTGTAGCACTCAAGAGCTACAAATTCCCTGTTTGGGCTGTGGGGCCGGGAGCAGGGCTGGAACACATACAGCTCAGGGATGTCAGTGTGCTGAGCAACAGGCACTCACTGAGCTCCTTGCGCTGCCCAGAACAGATCCTCTGCAGGTCGTGTGTGTAACAGGGCATCTGCTCCAGGCTCCTGAGCTGTGTAAACTCTGCTCAACATCAGCTCTGCTGACATGTGCCTCTGAGCAGCCTGGCCTCAGCCTGTTCCTTGGTTACCAGGAGGTGCTGGAAAGGAGCCTCACTTTGTTATCTTCAGTTCCTGTGCACGGAAAGTCTCTTTCTGTATGTTCAGGGACCACTGCTCTGATCTCACTGACCTGTTCCAGGGACAGGCACAAGGAGAGGTTCCCACTGCTACCAGAGCAGAAAACAAATCCATTTTGGTACTGACAACACAGCTGAGGACTTCTCTTCTACACTCCTGCAGGTCTCCATGAGTTCTTTATGGCTATACAGCTTCTAAACTTTGTTCTGCACAGCTTAATTCCAGCAGGATGCTGTCTGCAAAGCTCAGTATGGACTAACCAAGATGTTCTGAATTTGCTCCACACTGTATGCTTGTCATAGATACACTGCATCTACACAAAGACACTGATACAAAGCACAAACCCATTAATGCTTGAAGAGAATAAACGTTAAAAAGTTCTGTTTATCCCTGCTAGTGAAATTTGCTCTGAAATCCTTCCAGGTTTGCACTCAATAGGATATTTATTTAAAAGGGAAGGGAAGGAAAACAATAGAGGTAGGTGAAAATCCATCAAAAGGCATCATTCCTCTGCCAGGTGGAACAGAAAGGAAGATAAAACACATAATAACACTGCTGGAACAGAATGCTGTTCAGGTTGATGGATGGGAAGAGCTGACAGCTCACAGAGACTGTGAGGGCAAGCTGTTGGGTATGGTGTCAGACTAAATAAATCTATACATCCTTGTTTCACCCAAACACAGCTCTATCACAAATGATACAGTTCATCACTGTGCCTTGTGCTGATTTCTTCAACTTTGAATGTGAGCTAACAGCACATTAAAAAAGGTGTGTGGGAAGCACTGTTTTCTGCAGGAATCACCACAGGAGGTGAGGTACCATATCTGAGAAACTTTGATTCCTGTTTGTCCCGCTATGATTTTTACACCACTGAGAACCCAGATATCAACAAAAATGGTATTCAGCAAGGATATAGTTCCTGGCACTCTCTTCTTTGGGGATGATGTTAATATGTTAGGGGAGATGGGAAATGGAAACAGTTGTAAGGAACAGTCCATGCATAGTAACTACTGAGAAATTAGGTGAGAGGAAAGGGAAAATAATTTGTGGTGCTGCACAGCGAATATACAAAAAATCTGGCATTGAAAGTGTTGCACTTCATTTATTTTTTCTTGGTGTTTTTGGTTTTTTTTTTTAATTATCATGAAAAAGGCAACATTTTTGGGTAGCCGTGAGATTAAACATGAATAAAATAAGCAAGTTTTTAGTTTCACAAACTCATTAGCAAATCTTAGATTTTCTCCTTAGATTAGAGTGACTGTGACAACGTTGACATCGGTGCCAGAGAGCACTTTTCACTTCTAGGTGATAGAACACTGAATAAAAGTAGAAAAAAAAAATATGAGCAGTACCTCATACAGAGAGAACAGAGAGAATCTGAGGAACAGAGATGCACGCTGATTTCTCAAAGGTAATTCAACAGAGCAAGAATGAAAACCAAGTGCTATAATACCTTCTCCAGCATTATATCCACTGACCCATCCTGGCTCTGTGGGGCTTTTTTTTCCCTTTTAACCCTTCCTTAAAATTTCAGACTTGCCAGGGAAGTCTTATTTGTGGCAACACCTCCGTGAATGTCTCATGACTTCTCCTTAGAGGACAATAACACAGCTACAGAAGTCAAACTCACAGGAGACCTCAAGTTCTCAGAAGAGTAATTGCACATCCATTTCCAGGTTGTCCTCAGGCAGTTTGATCTCAAACAGAGCCATTTTGGACCGATTGCTGTGAATGCCTCCGTACCCAGACTCCACTTCCAAAGAGGATTTAAAACAGGTGATTGAGCTTGGCTTCTCTATTTGTAATTAGAGGATGATGGGAAGGTGGGAAATTCTGCTGCTAAATTCTGTTATTTCTCTGGCTCATTCTGCTTGTTACCTTGTAAGTGCATCTACTGACCCACAGAGGATCATAAATAGCAGACACCAGGCAAGTGAGAAAATACTTCATTTACTCCAAAGGTAACTTTATTTACTCTCCTCACCTTCACTTCAGAGAAGTAGTCTTCTTTTTGGAAGGTATTTCTGAATATCAAACTTTAGATTATATACTGGTTTTACATATCTCTATACCCCCCTTAATGCAGAACTTTAGATTGCTAAAAATCTTGGGTTTGAGTACTCTGAATGTAGTAGAATTTTCTTTAGAGGGAGTCAGGGAATTTGAAACAAAAGTTTGCTGGGCCTTTCTGTTGCTGTCATATTTGAGAAATATACTCTTTTAAATGAAATCTGTATCAATGTATTTTTATACTGCTATCATTTAAAAACAGATTTATTTTAACACTTGAATTTTACTCATCATGTAAAACTCCATAAACCTTTCTGTTCATCATCAGTGATGTCTTAAAAGAGGATGCATAGATATTAAAATTTCTAGCAAATGCTCATGGTCACTCTCTGTTCCACAGTGCAAGACAAATCTGCTGATAATTTAAAATGTGGCAGGTATGGCTCTTAGAGCCAGTGCTGGATCAGGACAGGGAAGAGCCAGAACTACCCTTATCCCTTCTAGTGCTCCATGATCCTAAGGTACTGTAAGCCATCTCCAGGCAATTGTGAGCCATGCCCAGCTGGTCAGGGCCTGAGCAGCAGTCCCCACAACCACACAAAGGGGTGGTTGCAAAGATTGCCATTGTCAAATTTCCATATGGATTTTTGATGTATTAATTATGTGCCTCCAAAGACTGCATCTTCCAGGGATTAGCATGGAAAAGTACAACCTTCAACATTACAGGCTATAATTAGGAATTCAACTTCCACAAGCTTTAGGTCACTTTAAAACTTCATTTCCAAGTTACCAGGAAACCTGGGAGCTCTGGATTTTCAGGCAAGGCAGATGCTCTTCATAAGCTTTATTTGCTCCCCTAGCCTTCAGTGGCACCTAGTGGAAAAGAAGCAACTCGAAGAACAGTTGGGAGAGAAAATGCAACTATGCAAACTTTTACCAGCTCCATCAAACAACCTTCCTCCAACCCCTCTGAAGGAATAAGGATGTGGAGTGGCTATAGGAAAAAATAACAAGATGCTGGTATAGAGTAGAGCTCCTGGCAACAGGAGCCTGTTCTCTCAGGAAGGGCTTGCTATTCAAAACAAGTTCAAAAGTTAGCACATGAAGGTGTAAAAAGAGCTAAATGCAGCATGATGGCAAAGCCAGCAATCCTGAAAGAACAGACAGGATACAAAAGTGAGGAGGAAGGGTGGATCTGACCTGGGGGACAACTGGAATCATTTAACATTTTTTACTGGAATTACATACAAGGCATTTTACCTTTTTTACCAGAGCAGATATTGAGTCATCACTATCCATTTACAAGTCATACTGGGCAGTTTAATAAAGTCTTTATTTTTTTTTCCTTTTTCTGGCCACGTCTCTGTAATTTACTAAACGGATAAGATTATGTGTTGCTCTGGGAGAAGACATGCCTTGTTTCCTTGTAGCTCTGTTCCACATTTCTATATTATTGGGGAGTCTATTTACAAACACTCCTTGTGGCTTCAGCTACTCTTCAGAGACGGGACTTTAAGTTTCCCTGCCCCTCCTCTCCCTCACTGTTCCCAGTTGTTGGAGTTCCTGATACCTTATGAAATTGGCACTGCCCATTTATGGTTTATTTTTTCTGATTATCTGTACTTCAAGTAGTACCTGAAGGGAACCAAAAAGAAAGATGGAGACAGACTTTTTACAAGAGCACGTAGCGACAGGACAAGGGGAAGTGGCTTCAAATTGAAACTGGGCAGGTTTAGATTAGATGGTAGGAAAAAAGTCTTTAATTTGAAGGTGGTGAGGCACTGGAACAGGCTGCCCAAAGAAGCTCTGGATGTCCCATGCCTGGAAGTTCAAGATTTGGTTGAATGCAGCTCTGAGCAACCTGGTCTAGTGAAAAGAGTCCCTGCTCAAGGCAGGGGGGTTGGAACAAGATGTTCTTTAAGGTCCTTTCCAACCCAAACCATTCCATGATTCAATGATTCTAATTACCTGACTTGAAAAGTCCACAACCTTTTTCAGAGTAATACTTGGACTCACAGCTTCCATGTCTTATTTACCATGGGAGAAATCTATCCTGTAAAGCTCATCTAGAAGTTGTCCCCACTGTCAGTGCCATGCCACATGCCTTAACTCTATCAACTGCTGTGTCATAGAGTCACCTTTTCCATTTTTCCTCAAAACAGACATGAAACTTCAAAGTGAGTTGGGCACTCAGCTTCCACCAAACTTCTAAATATTCGTGTGGTTCTGCTTCTTCTTTTGCTGGTGGGAAAATCCCTCTGTAGCTTCACCAGGGTGTTTGAGGAGTGCTCACATGTGCTAATGCAAAGGTCTTCAATGAGTGTTCAGCTCCCTCGGTAGCCAGAACAGCTCTTTCCCTATATCATACTTTCACTGCCTTTCTGAGAAACACTTGTGATTGTAATTCTGTACTCGACCCATTCGCATTTGGGTACTTATACATGCAGTTTTCCTTGATGCTGTCACCCCTGAACAGTTGAAAAATGCCAAGCTAAACAGCGCATTCCTTCTCCCTTTCTACTTGAGCCGCAAAACCAGACACTGGATTCGTTCTTGAAAGAACAGCACACTGCTCACTTCTGTGCTCACATCTCTTTGGCAGAGTTTTCAAGAAAACATCTCACAGAATGCTAAATACTGGACAGACTCTGAAAAGCTCCATTTCTCTCTGTCCTGTGGTTTCAGTCTTTTCCTATGGTTTTGGATTTTTTTTGATTCATCTCCAAATACCAAGTGTGATGACTTCAGCATGTGGTGACTTTGCTGGGTAGGTGGTTTTTTGGTTTGTTCTACACATCATCTCCGTTTATCCAATTTGGTATGTATTCATTCCATGCTACTGAGGCCAAAGGACGAAAAAAATCCAGACAGGCAATTTATCAACAGCTGCAGCTCCATCCCATGGAGTTACTGCATTCCCAACAGTACAGGTTTGTCCTGTCTGGGTACAGCTTGCCCTCATAATGCCAAATATGACACTGCCAGAGTTTGCTTTTAGCATCAATCTTGTGGCATCACTCATATGAACTGCTTCAGTGGTAACCCAGGGCGTAATAAATGAGGGATTAAGACAACCTTGATTGCTAGAAAATTACAGTACCCTAAACCTGACAGAAATAGTGAGCATTGCCCACTGTTTATTAGACGAGTTCAAACATTAGCTTGTCAGGGAGGGAAAAAGTTTGAAAATGCTAGTGTTTAATAGTAGATCCAACAAAGTGTTTAATGGATCCACCAAAGCCAGAACATTTCTCACTAACTTTATTCCATACCGCAATGGGCTGTGACTGACACATCTACTGTGCTCCATGTAGTGACTTGTTCTCTGTATTGGATTTTAAATGAAATATCTTTGTTTCCTGAGACCTTAGTTTCCCTAAAAAAATGGCCCTGCTTCTTCACTGCTTTAAAATGCATCGTATTTTCATGTGAATATCAAATAGTGTTTTATATTTTTCTACCGAGTAATTTCATTCCTCCTGCACACACACCATTTTCCCTAAATAATATACTCTGCATTTATCTTATCTCTTCCTTCCTTTTTCCTTCTGTTAAGTGCTAACAATATAATGAAAGCTGCTAACAGATAGGTTTCATATCTGTTGATCTGATTACCTTTAATTTCAAAATAAGGTACTGTAATTTCTTTCCCTCTCTCGGGCTGCGTAGTACCCTCTAAAATCTATATTGCTTGTTGACATAACTTTAGAAAACATTTTTATACCTTATAATATTGCTTGGGGAATATAGAGTACATAAAGCACTTAGCAGGGTGAAAGGATATGGCTGCAGTGCCATTTAGAATGTTTCTGGGATAGCAGAAGCATTTCATTGTTCATTTTTCTGTGTACTTTTTGTAATAACCAAAATCTTTTTCATTCTCTTGCACTTTTGGAGGTCACTAAAGTCATGCTTGAACCAACTAGTCTAAATTTACTTCCAGAGTAAGTACTTCCAGAATTTCTTTAATTTAAATCTGACAGAAAACATTTATTCTAGTCATTTGCAGTTAGAAGCACTGTGAAGGAAGCTGTATGGAATCTGCAGAGTCTGGCTCTGTACACAAGAAGTTCAGGAGCTTTTGTTAAAGGTGAGACCTTCCCAGCATAAACTCTCCCAAGGAGGGGATGGTCCTGGTACTGCATACAGAATAGGGAAAAGATATCATTTCCAGACTTTGTACAAAGAAAGTTGAAGATAGAAGCACATTTAAATCCATGTAGGGACGATTCAGCCTTGCTAGTTCCATCTGCTTATTGATTTAAATGTGCTTGGTTTAATGTGCATCTCTTGGGGAACTTTCATTATGTGAGTAGTTTTAGAAACCAGCGCAGCAATAACACAGGTGAGAGTGAAAAAAGTTTGTAATGACATCAGTGTGATAGGTAGAAACCTTGCTTGGTGTCTGCCTATGCTCAGGTCAGACTTAGTTACTACCATGAAACCTTCCTTTCATAACTTTTTTTGAAAATCCAGAGAGGATAAAATTAAATAGGAAAACAGAGCTATTTGGCAGATGAAGGTCCCACCTATCAAAATAATGTGCATCTGTTCAGGACTTATATGCCTAATTTCCCCCAAATAGCTGCAGAATAGCAACTGCTATTTTTAGATTTTGTGGCTAGCCAAGGGAAAAATAGAAATATACAGCTGGAACACTGCATATGTAGCATTAACTAGAAATGCTTGTTCTCAAAGAACATCTGTGATGTCTTTTCCAGATTCTCCTTTCATCATCTATAATATCCTCCTTGCTCTTTTCTATCTGCTGAAGAACTGGGTATTCTGCAGGAGCATGATCCTAGCAGGGACTAATACTCCTCAAGCAGTGTGAGCAGTTATCACTGGTGGTTGATTATCTCTGGAGCCATGGTCAACCAGGGATGCTATCTATCTTCCAGGGACTCTCAGCATTTCACAGGATGTGCTCTGAGCTGGAGGATTATACGAGTCAGTGCTGACTGCTAATGTCTTTCCTGATTAACAAGACAGGGAGTAAAATGAAAGGTATAGCAGCACACTGCAGAGAATGCAGCATGTGTTTGCATTCAGATCTGAAGATGAGGGGCAACTTTGAAATTTAAGTAGTCAAAAAAAAAAGAAAAAAAAACTTTTAAATAATCCCCTGTAAAGATACAGTGCTTTTGTGCTAAAGCTAACCTTGATACTGGGGACAGACACAGAAAGTGAGAAAAAAGCTGGTATTACCTTTTTCCATAGAAATTACAGCAGACAGATCTTCCCTGCCGTCATCACAGAAGGTGGGAGCATAGGGACATGCTGGGAGATCTGGAAGTGGTGATTTCTTCTGCCTAGTCACCTGGTCCCATTCTCTCAAACCCTCTCTCTCCCACATCTTGTCCACACTGGGTAGATGAGCCCCATTTTTGCTTGTGGCAGGTGACATACGCTAACCAATCTTCAATGCTGTGTGCTCTGGGCACACCCAGATGGTTGTTGGGTCCAATCACCTGCACAGACCAGCAGAGAAGCGCTTGGGGGTGAGGCAGGTCCAAGGCTAACCCAAGAAGTCCTTTTGCAAGCTTGGGTCATGGGAATCAGTGTTCAGGAACAGGCATGGCTCAGCTGGACAGCAGGACTATCCCCAGCATGGCTTGGACAGAAGCTAAAGGACCAGTCCCTGGGCCCCTAAGCAGGTATGGAAGAGATTCCATGTGAGACTGATTAGGGCCATTAAGGCTTATTGTGCCCTCAGAGCTCCAGCAGCCCTGAGGAAACACACAACCGATGAAGCAAAAGCCTGTTATCAAATTATTTCTGTCAGCCTAGAAGAAATTCTGTAACAGCATCCAGCTATATTGTTGACATCTAATCATGGAAAAGGTGCTAATTGTCAGCTGATAATGAAAAGGTAACACAAAGGTATTGTAGCAGATCTCTGAAGTCGCTCAGCTGTCAGCCTCTATCTGTGGTGAAAGATGTAATTTCAATACTCACATAACAAGATGCAGTCATGCACACAGCGAACTAAACAAGAATTGGGCACTTATTGACCATTCACATATTTCATGTCATGGGATGGAGAGGAAGAGTGGTTGGAGGGCTATGTGCAATGATTTTATCTAACCTGGACCTTATATGAACCCAAATTCACCGCTGGCTTTAGCCATAAACATAATTATAAACATAATGTATAAAGCATTTAGTCATCTAAGTATGTATGAATAAAATTTGCAGTGGGGCTTAATCAGCTCCTTAAAAGTTAGGGATATGTTTGTGTGTCTTTGTGTATTGAGGTAGGCTTAAGAATCCACATACATCTTCTCCAGAGCTGGGGTCACAGAGCCTGTAAAGCAGAGATGATGATGTTTATCCTCTTCCTGATGATGGCTTGAAGTGGCTCCCTGAAAACAGAGGCTAGACAAGATTAAGAGAGTAAAAGCAGGTATTTATTTGAAGGGCCTTCAAAGGTACACCTTGGGAGTCAAAAGCCTCCGAGGGGCTCCACCCAAGATGGACGCTGGGTCACGAGTTCTTCACAATTTTATAAGTTTGGTACATTTGCATATCAGGGTTAACTCTCCAATTATAATTTCAGTTAATGATGTAATTACCCCAAGTTTGCTCCTCCTCTCGAGGCTTTAGTTTACACATTTTGGGCCTGGGACAATCAAGGTGTCCTTGAAGTGCAAACCTAGAGAGGGTTTGTTATGTCTAACCAGCATGAGAGAACAGCAGCCAACAGGCCACGCGAAACTTCAGAGTTACACACTAGGCAGTACGAGTTTCAAAAATATAAAAGTTAAAACCTGAGGCGTCACTGACACAGGCCTCCCAGAGTCTCACTGCCTGCTTTACATCATCAGAGCATAGACCATCACCCACTGTATCTGTATGTCTATATACACTGAAAGATAGATAGATAGATAGATAGATAGATAGATAGATAGATAGATAGATAGATAGATAGATAGATAGGGGGTAGAGCTGGTGTTGTAATTTGGCTGCTCTTGCAATAGAAACTACAATATCATTACTCTTGACTTTGGTACTTATGTATGTGTGTGTACAAAAATAATAATAAAAAATACACCTTCTGCCACTTAATCTTACAGCGCCTTAGATCTTAGTTATACATATCTGTGGGGAAGGAAGGCAAACACTTCCACAAAGCCATGACAGAAAGGATTTTGAGCAAGACAAGGAGGGCAGATTCCTCCTGCTGCAATACAAACTAGGAAACTCTTGTTCCTTTGTTCTCTTGCAAACTAGAAAAATAGCTTAGAAGTGATTTTTTTTTTCTTTTGCTTGAGCAGAAGAAAATATTGATTTTCTCTGCAAACCTGCTAGGATTTGAGGCTACCACAGGACCACAGGCATGTTTAACCTGGTTCGAGCTGACCAGCCATGCTCCAACCTGTCACACTCTGAAAAGTAGAAAGTAAAACTTGTAGCCTCAGCAGGGGACATCTTCAAGCTTTGTAGATGTGGGCATTGCAGCATAACAACACTTTGTTATAGATAACTCCCACAGAGAGAAGTGTCATATAAGGCAAATATTTTTGCAGCTTGTAGCAACTGTATTTAATGGCTGTCACTTATATTGTACCAAAATTCCTCACCCAGTATATTTCAAATGAAATTTTTATGAAACATTTATTACTTAAAAACACCTCTCTGCAGCTGAGCATAGGGACCACAGGACTTGCACCAGAGTGTGTATCCCAGGTAATGTGATGATACTTGGCAAGTCTCTCTTCCTCGCACTGGAAAAGTCAGAGTCTGAAGTCTGGGAATAGTCTTGTACTGAAGTGCAGTGAGAGGCATTAGAACTCAACACATAACCAAACCAATATTCTTCAAAAATCAAGGAAATTACAGTTATATTAGGGGTCAGTACACCTCTCTAGAGGACTGCTAAATCCAAACCACAGCACACTGCTGCATAACCACTAAAAGCACCCAAGGAAGAGGGCCTGCAAGGATGGTGTTTTACATCTGTATTTCAATTTACCCTTCACTGTACTCAAGGAAAAATAGAGGTCCTTTTGTGAAAAGCTGAGCACAGCTCTTGCCAGCTGATGGGGAATGCACATGGAGGGATTTATGTGGCGGAGCTCCTGCCTGTGAATCACGAAAACCCAAGAGGATTACTGCTTCAGACTGAGAAATGTGCACAGCAGTAGGTCTTGGCCCTGGATGGGAGAGTCCAGCAATTACTCACTCTTGCTCTGTTTTCTGGACACTGCATATAAGCAGGCCAAGCAGCAAACAAAACAAAACAAATAAAATCTGAGACTCATAATAAAAAAGTAGACACGGCGTAGAATTAATGTACTGCACTGTAATACTCCTTGATCATAAATCTAAATGCCAACTAAAAGGTATTCTTGTTCTGGATCAAAACAAAGTATATTTATCTAAAAGACACCAAGGCAGACAGATCCACTGTATTTGCGGTTGAGAAGCACATTTCCAGCCTCCAATTTAAATGGAATCGGAACCATTTAATCTGTTCTTTATACTGCCATCAGCCTGGGTTTCCGGAGGTATTTTCAGCAAGCATTAGTTTTCAGACACAGACGCATCTATGATTTATTTATATGGGGCTGAATCAGAAAATATTTAGTTCAAAACAAGGAAACAAGCCCTGGTGTCCATGGAAATTTCGTTTTCAGAATAATTACAAGGCTTCAAGAGTCAGTTCATTTAAATGCCTAATTTGTATTAGACAAATCTGGCTTTGGATAGTATTAAAAGAGTCATCTGAGTGGAAGTAAAATTACTCTTCATAGTAAACAGCCATCAAGCCATCATTTCCATTTTCTAAATAGTCATTTAAGTATTTTTTACACTGTTATGACCAGACAACATATCACATCTGGATTTTAGGAGATTTTGCTGCATAGGCCAAAAAAAATCAAAGTGGAAGCATATTTTTAGAACACAAAAATATATCTACTTGTAAGAGTAGTACACTCAGTCCAGTTTCAGACATGGGGCACAAGCTGGGTGCAAGATGGGTTGTAAAGTAATTTTTGTTTCCCTACAATAGCAGGCTTGGCACAGTGCTCACCGTGGAAAGTGAGGGGCTGTGCCTTCTTTTGAGGAATGAGATACTGCCCAGTATTTTTTCTTCTTCTTCTTCAATTCACATCTGTGAGAATGTGCTGCTCTAATTTAGTGACTGAGGTGGAGATATTAGAAGAGTAGAAAACAATCATTCCAAACCTCATTAAAATGACTCAGGTCCAAGCAGGTCTGGTAGTCATGAAAATATAAAACAAATGAAGAGAAAAATGCCGTTAAAATTGAGCAAATCAAAATCATGCCACTGTCTGTTTTTCCATTGTTTTGCGAGGATCATCCCCCCTCTGACTCAGGTTCCACCTATTTATAATAACTACCACAGCCATAAAAACAAAATTTCAAACTCTCCTTCACCACCCTTTTAAAATCTTCTCAGCGTTTATCAACTCTGATCAGAGAGGACAATGCTCAGAGATTGTGGAGGCCTGTTGCTCCATGCTGTTAAGCAAAGCATTTATACTTTTATGATGCCTAAATCTGCGGCCAGCTCGGGCATTGGTCTTGGTAGATAGTCTCTCTATTTTGCAAAGGGCAAAATGAGCCTGCTGATTGAGTCTTGGCAGAAGGGAAATGCACAAAATGTGTACTTGTCTGGCTTCAAAGGCATGGTCACAAGCCCCGTGAGCAAAGCAAGGAGCAGATGAGATGTGAGACTCAGCCCTGTCCATGCTGCTGGCAGTGCAGATGTACCTGGTACCCCTGGGGCAGCTTCAGAGACATTCTGCCACATAGGGACACAGAGCAAGAGGAGTCTCACCTTTGGAGGGCCCACTTTAGGGCTCCATAGAGAGCACTCAACATCCGTTTACCTGAGAAGAACCATTTCTGAGCATGGTCCTGTCTCCTAATGTCACTTCAAAAGTTTCAAAATACAGCAGAGCTCTGTAAATAGTGATAATCAGAATGGGTTTAACTGCTTGTGGCTGAAAATGAGGTAATTTCATCAAATTTACAGGAAGGTATTTGGGTTGTGATTTCATTTTTTGTCCTATTTGATGTAAATACAACAATTGCTGAGGCCACACCAATTTTCTTAGCTAGCTCTCTGCTGAGGGCACAAAGATGCTTTTCCATAGTTCTCCACACTGCATGAATGTCCTTGAGCCTGCAGCATACATAAATTATAACAATAATCTATACTTATTTCACATTTTATTTAAAATATCTCATAGTTAATTTTTTTCTTGAAGCTAATGTAGTCTTAGTGGGAGAGAATAAAAATTTCTTATTAATTTTATTAGGAGCTGATTAAATATTCACCAAAATTCACTTCTGACAAAGCTAATTAGAAATGCTATTAAAAAACCTCAGATAGATGCTTATGAAATATTTAAATGTCTGGAATAAAACATTTAAAAACTGCATTTAAAAATTACTCTGAGAAGAAAAGTGAAATTTTAAAATCAAAGTGAAACTCCCTGAATAATATACATATTTCTCACAACCCCAATACATTTGTGAGGATTTTTCTGTAGTAGCTTTGCAACACTGACTTTCCATGATGCTGCAATTGTCATATTTTCTGTGGAAAATTTATAGTGGTTTTGTGTAGCCAATATTTTTGTAGCTGATTAGAACTGCATTTGCTCAGGTGAAAGCTAAATTCAGATCACAGAAGTGCTCTCATGAAGCCACATTTCTTTATTTACTATCACAGACAGATCTAACCATGGACTAAAAACATTTACTGAGTCAAAATCAATTTTTCTCATGTTTGCTGCCTCTCAAATGTCTCTGTGAGCCTGAATAGCTCCATTTCAAAGACTGTTTGCTCGGAGGAAAGTGAATGCAAACACCAGCATCAATCCCATGCTCAGTCTTCTTCTTCTCCCAGCAGCAGCAGAGCAACGTGATTGGTACTGAGGCTTCTGCATTACCAAACAGCAGGACATAGTCACTTTTGGGGTGGAAGCTGTTGCTCTTGTGCTGTGTTTTAAGAACATTTAACTTTCTATATTCCTACAATGTTGAGGGAACAATGTGTGTGTTCCAGGGTAGAGGATTTAGTGGAGTGCTGCTCCCTATTCCCCTTCCAGAGTGATAGCTCTCCATTTAAACTTTTCCTGGTACTTTACACAAAGAGATGAAATTTTAATTCTCCCTACTCCTGTTCAGTGCATCGCATTCAGTGCATCTTTTTTTTTTCCTACGGGTGGTTGCACGGAGGGAACCTCCTCTTTCAGCACTAAGGTAATGTGTCACATCACATAAAAATTAGTCACTGAGATGAGAGTAGTATGAGTTTCCCAGATTCCTGGATTATGGGTCAAACGATCTTGTTTTGCAGCAATCTCAGAGTCCCTACTATAGATAATTCCTGAGGTCTTTTTGATGAGTGAGGAGCAATCAGGAAATTTCCTGGTGTCACTTTGGACAAAATTGATTACTTTGCTTTCAGGCATTGTTGCTATACCTTTAATCATGTGGTGTTTTATTTACAGTCTTTGAAGAGCAGTGCTAACTGCCCAAACTTTATTCTATTAAGTGCATGGAGGTGTCAGACATACCAGCACTCCCACGTGCACCCTTTTCTAAACCTCAGCTAACCCCAGGGAAGCAGGGAGGAAAGGTGAATAGTTCTGGAAAACAATGACAAACATAGCCTGGCTACTTCAGAGAACAAGAAGGGGAAAATATACCTGGTTTGCCCATCTGAAACATGCCCTAACAAGCATTTCATAAGGACGTCCTTTGAAGACGACACTTGAAATTCAGCAGAGCTGCTTCCCTTTTTTCCCTTGCTCTCTTTTGCATATCGCAGTGATATGCATCTTACAGCTCCCAGGAAATTTCTTCCACATTTGGTTAGAGGCTTTGAAAAGTCCCTCTGTGCACAGATATGACCAAAACTTGTTAAAAGCTCAGAGAGCCTGTCTGCAGTGAAATGTTCCTACCTGGGTCTGCAGGGGCAGAGCAGGACTTTCTCTTCAGCACCTTCTTTCTTTCACAAGGGAGGGAGCTCAGCGGCAGAGCCTCAGAGAGACTCTGTAGGACCCAGGGCTGTTTTGAACTGTGGATCAGCTCTCACTCCCTTTACTTTACTTTTTTTCCCTGCCAAGAGTACAGAAAGACACAGGAAGTTGAGCCTCTGTGCCCAGGCTCCGGCCCTCCTGAGTGCACGATGAGTTCCTGCCTGGTCCTGTGTGTGACTTGATGCTGGGCTGAACACACTCTGGGGAGCAGAAATCCCCCCTCAGTGGTGCCCAGGTCTTGCAAGAGAGTAGGAGCACAGTAGGGAGGAAGCTTTCAGGGGCAGAACAGGGCAAGGATGCAGAGAAACTGGGAAGAGACTGAGATTGTAAACAGGAGGCAGAAGGCAGCAGAAGAGGAGAGAGAAAGAACTGAACCATGGAGATGTGGAACTGCAGGAGAAAACCATAAACAGGAGGTGAAAGAGAGGGGCAAGGAAGCAGCAGAGGTAGATGAGAGCACAGTGGGAATGGAGGCAGGCTGTAGACACAGGGACTGAAGAATTTGCAGCCACTGGTGAATCCCGTCCTGCACAACCTGGAGCTGAACTCCAGTAGCTGTGGGAGAAAAAGAAAAGTTCAAATATAATTTTTCCTATCCTTTATTTTATAACTAAACAATGAATGGTCCCTATAGAAAAGGAGTTACACAGATGAATAGGGTGAAGATACTGGTTATGTGACAATTCTCAACTGTGACTATTATAAAAGCAGAGCTGATAAGAGAAAGAGAGGCATAAGTAAAGAAAAAGAAAAAAAGGAATAAAAAGAAGATAGAAAACAATAGACTTAATGGAACAGAAATGCTGTGAAGATAAGAAGTCAGAATGAAATTGGGAGATGAAAGAAAAGAAGATAACAATGAAGGAAGGTGCTAGAATAGCATTTCTCAAAATTTCTGAAAGTAGGGGTGTGTTTGGTCTCATCTCATTTGAGCTCCAGTGGGTCCAGACACCGGGTAAAATATTTTTGGTCTTGTAACAGTGGCAAGGATCTTCATTAATGAGTTTATTAGGCTTACAGGTATGTAACTGTACAAAAACAGTAGTAATGAGGGTAAAAAGAATACAAATAAGTAAATAAAATCCCAGGAAGACTCAAGCTGCTTGTCTGAAGAGCTGAAGAATTAAGCTAATTCAGCCCCAGAGCACTAAATCTAAGAGTCTAAAATTAATTAATTACAGCAAGAGCTCCCTAGCCATAATTTTGTCTCTAATGTACAAGGTCACTGCCTAATCCTGCTCTGGGAGAGCAAACCCAATCCTCACTTCACCCATATTCATATAGTAAGATGATTTCTGATGCAGAGTAGTTGGCTTTAAAATAAGCCTTCAACACATCTGGAAATCTCCTGGGAGCTTCCTATAAAACATGACCTCTTTGTACCACAGTGGCCTTTCTTGTGCTTAAAGACTCAAAGTTTCTGAGCTGAGAAATATTATCATTTACACACTTGTGTGCTCCTGTCTTTAGTCTGTGAACTGTGATGAGGTTTTGCTCAGTAATAAAAAATATAGAAGCCAGGACCTTGGAGTGATGATCAATAAGTAAATATTACCCTTTACTTCATGGTAGGGTACCCTCAAGGAATGGAAAGGTTTGGACTTGAATTTGTGCTCTTGGTCAAAACTATGTATGCAAATTCTTGAACTTCATTAAAATTGTAAAACAACCACTTGATTTTTCTGATGACAAAAACTCAGAGCTGCAGTTTCACAACCAATTAAAATAACACAAGTAATGAAACAGAAAAATGCTAATTGCATGTCATAAAAGTGCCTGTCTCCCAGATGCATTTTACATTGCCTATTTCCTCTCTATAAAAATGTACATATTTATCTCTTTTCACTAAGCACAAAATGAAAAACAAACTTTATGCTTATCTGGAAATAAATATTAAAACTAGATATCAGCTTTATTGGATGCAAATTTATTTATCATTTTTACCTCAAGGGACTTTTAAATGAAGGGGCATTCAACCAAGAGTCAGTGAAAGCAAAAGGATCATTGATCAGCTGAGCTTTCCATGGTCTCCAACCTTGATCTTTATATCTATGTACCCCCTAGGCATTTGTATGTCTGTCAACATAACATTATGACAACGAATTTTGGTTTATTTTCACATTAGAAAAATACAGAGCAAATACTTTCTACTGAATTTTTTTCAACATTTTTCAGCTGTTGAGGAAAGAAACATTATGAAAAAGGTGTCTGCATGACATTAGGACAGCGAACATTATGCAAAAAGGAAAAGGAAACTCCCACCCTGTGTTTTACAGTCAATTCCAATTACTAAAATTAAAACCTAGACTATTGGTTTTGGCACTTTGTTTTTCCCTCTCCTCATAACTCTTTAATTTCGGTGAGCAGAACAACAACACTGTATATTAAGAACAGGCTCAAGGCCAAAGTTCCTGGCTTTCCATACGGCTGAAACTCTGCTGGAGCTGGCTGTGGGTGACCTGTCAGGAACATCTGTGAGGTGTCCTGGGGGACTTCCACATACCTATGACTCAGAGCTGCCGTGTAGCCGTGAGTGAAACACAGGTCTTTAATTTTAGAAGTATTAGAATAGGGCCAGAACCATAACGCATTGATTGATACCTGCTGCTGTCTCTGCACCGACTGCAGTGGAAGATGATGACTCAGGAAACAAAAAATGGAAAAATAAAAGCCATAAACTTCTATTTTATACATGCCATGACATCAATATTTTAGAAGTACTGAATAAATTCCTAAAGTGCATTGCTCCTGGGCTGAGTCAGGCTTATAGCTTACCTTTTATAATTAAATCCTTTATTCTAAATGTGCAGCAAACCAGTTCACTCATGCTGGGGAGGAAAAGTCAGGTCTCTGTAACTCACTCTTATTGTTTAAGTCTAGCCGTATATCTTGCACTATTATTTACAGGTCTGTTTCTTTTGCCGCTGTGATCTCCCACTTCCAAACCAACTGCAGCTGGGAGACCCCACAGCGTGACTTCCTCACATTACTTACCAGAAACTCATCTATTCAGTGTAGAAATCCAAACCAATCAGTTAAGGAGTCTCCAATACAGAGGATCACAGGAAAGCCAGGACAGAAAGGGATCTTGAGAGCCCTGATGGAGGAATTCTTCAGGATGAAGTTTAGGAACAAAGGGAAGGCAGGTGAGTGCTTGCCCTTGCAGCTGCATGCCAAGCGATTTCCATCCAAAATCCTTTCTACCTTCTCTTCCCGCAGCCCAAGTTTCTTGTTCCTCCATACCTGAGAGAAGCTTGCTTGCTGCTGCACACACCACTGAGGTCACGGCTGAAAATTAACAGCCTCTGATGAGAGCACAGAACTAATTGAACTGTTATCATTGATCATCTCAGCCCATTCTTCCCTAGATTTAAATCAGTACGTTGCAGCCGGGTTATTGAAATACAGATTATCAAAAGCCTGCTCCCTTTGTGTATATGCATGGCTGAATCTCATAGAAATACAAAGCAGCTGCCATTGGCACTGCTGTAGGAACTGCTCTTGCTAAAGCTTTCTGGAAAAGGCAAAAACCAGGAATCTTTCTGTCCCCTCCATCCATAAAATGGGGACAAAGTTATACTGCACAAGAGACGGTGACAGGGAGGAAATCTCTGTAAGAGCCCGTATTAGTCTAATTCTGCTACTTTATCCATCAGAAGAATCTCCTCATAAAAGCTGTCAACTAGAAAGCTGTAACATGAGCCACAGCAGGCAACTGACTGCCCAGAAGTGGCTTTTGTCCGTGTGTGCATGGATCCCTCTCTTCCGTAGCAGAAAAGCTCTCACATTGGGTTTGTTTCCAGACCAGCTTCTACACAGTGCTGGTAAGCAGGTCAAGTAAATAACTGCTGCATTTGTAGCATTTATTTCCTAGGAGTCCTGAAAAAGATGTCGTTACTGTCTCAAAACAGGTGGCAGCAAAAGGAGGTCACCAAAAGGGTAGAAAACTGAATCCCTGGTCAATCTGCATAGTTTTCATTTCTAAGCCCTCGGGACAGACTGTGCAACCAGAGATGTGGAAAGGATCCCCAGCAACTCATGGTGTCAGTCACCCCTTGCAGAGAGATCCTACCAATGGAGACAGTGACCTGCTGCTTTGGCTTTGGACAGCAGAAACAAAATGAAGTGTTTTAAATCTTTTCCATCATGAAACCTGAAAAAAAGGTACTAAGAGTGAAAAACTCAGTGCAGGAAATTACAGCTCTGCTTCTTTGAAAATCCAGCACAGCCTGCTCCTAAAACATCTGACCCTACAATGCTTAAGAGGTGTTGGAAAGTGTATGTGAAACAGGAGGAAATTGCCTGACTAAAGTCAGACACGTGGCACAGACGTGTTAACAAATACAGTGTTTCTTGGCTACAATTCAAAATTTTATACTTGGTCATATTGGCCGTTAAATGACAACTTTAATTTCGTTAGCATGCCAATATTATTTTCATAGACTTTTCAGTCAACACTTTTTTTTTTTTAATTTTTACAATCGGTTATTAAGTATAGGGCTTTAAAAATAGCAAGTGGTATAAATTTTTAACAGCACCAAGCTGTAGCTGAATATAAAATAATAAATCTGTTATTATTTATTGCCTTACTTTTATTTCCATGCAACGGCCCCAATCCTATAACTGCCTCTACAGGTGCATAAAGGCAATCTGAGATCTTAGATACAGCATCAAGCTGGATGTGGTCTCACCTAAATCTAACCTTTCTGAGTTCAGCTGAGTTCATAGGCTGTCGTTTCTAGATAGATATTAAGTCATTGCCTTGAATTTAGAATCAAAATAACACCATCAATAAAAAACAGGAGAAAAAAAATCAGCATTCACAATTATTAATATTAAGAAGGAAATGAAACCTCAGAGTGGACCTAAATTTTGGACATTTATTTTGATAGGTGTCCTTCAAAGGGATATCTCTGTGAACTACGGAACTGGTAAAAGAGCCACAGGGAGGAGTAGGTAGTTTATAAAAGCAGATAGGACTTTGTTTTTTTATCAGGAACATGCATGACTGAAAACTGTATCCAAAGCCAAAATATTTAACTTCACAGGCAAGGGTGATGTCAAACATTAACTTCTCACTGATGCGTCCTAATTTTGGAAATTAATTGTTGTCTTCACTACAGGTATAAAAAATGTAGATAAATGGTTCAATGTCTTCCATAATTAGTCTCTACCTTTTTTTTTT
>VZTE01000434.1:519620-558865 GCA_013397775.1 Eulacestoma nigropectus | reverse complement strand
TTTTTTTTTTTTTTTTAATGTAATGGAATAGAAAGACATCACAAGGGTAGCTAACACTGGAGCTGGAGAGATACAGAGTCTCAGAGCATCTCTTAGGACGTCCTTCCTTACATAAGTGATTATATGTTTTACAGACAGTCCACAAGAAGATGCTGGGAATATCCACATGACCAACCGTCAGCACTTTCAGTGCAGAAGCATCTAAATTGGAAATGGATAATCTGTTCTGCTGAGGCCAGTCCTTGGGCATAGATTACTCCTTTCTCCCCTGCCTGAACTTCTCCATGACATTGCAGGGCTTTTCCATACTCATTCACACATATTTCTTCTTTCTCCTAGTTGTCTGCCCAAGTTTACCATTTTCCTGTGAGAAAGCCAGTTTTGCTTTGTTTTATTTAAATAGATAGACATGAGGTGGGGGGAGCAGATCAAGATGTGGGGGAGTGCACAGATCTGAAAGAACGTGAGAGACTGCAAGGACTACTTGATTATAGATTATGTGATGTGAAATGACGAGTGAGGGGAAGGAGAGAGGTTAAAAGAAAAAAAAGCTAAAATTAAAAAGTGCCTGGCTTTGAAAGCTAGGAGTAGTAGTATACTTTGAGGATGAAAGTGCTAAATTTATTCATTGGTTTATGTCTTTGAGAATTTTTATAAAGTAGCTCTTAGGAAGGCAGCATAGATCCTCTGGCCGCAGAGGAACAGGACCACGGACTGATGTGCCACTCGAAACCAGTGTTCCCTGCACTCCCAGGTCCCACACACTGGATTCACTGATCCTGAAAAAGGTGCTGAACTGATAATGGACACTTCTTGGAGGTGCCTACCTGAGCACTGATGCAGTCCATGGCTGCTTAACCTGTTAGATCTGATGGATTTTCAGCACAGGGTGAGACAACTTGCAAGACATCTTACTAACTTCTGTGCTTCTGTGGTTTTTTAATGTGCTGCTACAAGAGTCTCTGCTGCTGAAATGGAGTCAAATACAATTTATTTAAGAAGCCCTGGGTTTAAACCAACA
Source organism: Eulacestoma nigropectus (assembly GCA_013397775.1). Classification (NCBI taxonomy): domain Eukaryota; kingdom Metazoa; phylum Chordata; class Aves; order Passeriformes; genus Eulacestoma; species Eulacestoma nigropectus. The sequence goes on along the minus strand of VZTE01000434.1, from coordinate 557,844 downwards.
AAGTTTTACAAGTTGCACAGGCTCAGGGAGCCTGGAGATATCATCTCTCTGGCTCTAAAATGTTAATCAGTGACTGGTGCAAAAACGAGCCATTCAAAACCAGAAAAAAATTCTTGGGTCCAGTTTGTGAGTTACATTCCCAACCTCCTCAGATCCCAAAGTCACTATGTTACTAAATGTGAATGATATTTACTGCAAACAGGAACTCCAAGAAATCATTCTCAGCCTTCCAAAGCAATTTTCCAGCCTCTGATTTCTGGTATAAAATCGTTACATGTTTCTTCTTCTCAACTACGCAGTAATTTGAATGGAATGTGGATGCTGCAGGGAATTAATCAGAAGAGGTGGCTGAACTTAATTTCCAAGTCATCAGTCAAGAGGGATAGAATCAGTGGCAGGGGTCAGTGGAGAGAGTAAGACACAGCTGTACAGCTAAGAGCCACAGGGACAGGAATCCACCTTCAAAGTTTTATATTAACTTTTTAAAGGGCCAAAAAGAGACTTGGAGGGTCTCAAAATTCTGGCTTGTAGCCTAATGCCTACAGGCTCATCATTCTCCTCTGTGCTTGATCACTGATTATGTTATAGATGATCTCAGGAGCAAAGTCCTTTCCATCTCCTGTCAGGAGTAGCCTGGCGGCCTGAAATCTATTTTCTTTGACTTTTAATATTCAGAGAAAAGATATTTCAGCACTTTATCACATTGCTCTCTCCTGCCTCTGAAATATGGAGCTTTAATATACATGCACACATGCAGATGTAAATTATGGAAGAGCATGAGAGCAAACTATAAGTACTAGAAAAGCTTCTATTTTGAGGAATTATACAAAAAATTATATCATTATTCTTTAGCTGCAGCCAAAGGAGCTAAACTGAAATTTCAAGAGTACACTTGAAGATAGGCATTGCTTAAAAGTTTTCTAGTCCCCCTGTCAAACCAAAGCCATCAATATGCCACACTCCCTTTCTCAGGAATTGCGCCACGTAACAAATCAAAGAGGATTAAGTTTTTAAAAAATTTTCACCAGTGAGTTTAAAATTTCTGTATTGAAATCAGTATAGGTAGGGCAATGACATCAGTGGGACTGTCAGGTCAACACAAAGGCTTTGGAAAATCTTTCTGATGAGATGCACTTTAGCAAATTGAACCTCCTCATTTATAAATGTAATAAAAGATTATACCTTTGTGGTTTCATCTGCAGAGAATTGTTTTTACCACACTAAAAAGAGTTTTACAACCTTTCTCTCTGTTGAACCTTTCATTTATTTTCCTTACAAAACATTATGTCAGATCTACACAGACTGCCTTTTCTTTCTGAAGTCGCCCATATTTTGGTTGCCTAGTTTTGGACACATTTCTGAGATTACTAAACTGAATCACCCCTTTCATTGCTCTTAAACTAAAAGAAACACATGACAGCCTTGATCTCTAATATAGGGGTGTCTTCAGATGTTAACCACCAGTGCATTTGATTCCTATACCAAATGACCCATTTCAAATATTCCCTATCTTTGATTTTCCCTTTTTTCTTTTCTGCTGCAATATAATCCATAAAGAGATGATAATACTGGCAAAATGTGTGAAATTGTTCCTTTGCAAATAACATATATTTAAACATCAAAAGGATTTGTACTTCTGCTTAGCTAAACAATACTAAACTGTCATAGTGTATGTCAAAGCTATGCTCATGCCCTGGATTTGCTATGTTTCCTGTACCTATTGGAAAGAATAATTTTCTCCTCTTTTTGTTTTACTTTTAGGGAGAACAAGGGAAAAATGTCTGTTGTTTTCATGACACAACCCAGAAAAGTCACCTCCATTGCAGTTTAGTATAATCTTTCTGCTATCTGAGGATTTTTTTAATCGTTATGGGACACTGAAGTTCACATATTGCTAATAAAACTGATGTTAACATTCTTTTCAGACCACTGCACAGTGACTGATTCAGTCTCACATCCAATCTGGCTTGGTCTTCCAGCTCAACCTCTTGAAAACAGACATTACATATACTAGAGTTATATAACAATAGTTTGATCCAGAACATTTAGTTGGAAAAAAGAATGAGGAGAAATAAAATCATATGACAACCTGCGTGGTGTTCAGCAGATAGTTTTGATTAAACAAGGAGAAAAAATACTTTTTATGGACATATTTCATTTCTTAAAGAAAATTCTCATTTTGATGAAGTCTTTCTTATTTTAAAATTTTTAAAAATCCCAAATAAATGAAAAACTCAACTTCCCCTAGGCAAATAAGTGGTGGAAAAAAAGTCTTGGGATTAAAATATTTTAGTTAACCAAAGTGAGGTATAACTTAACCCAAGAGAAAGCAGTTCAGAGATATTTTCAAGATTTTCCAGGCAGTAGTGAGGACAGTCATTAATTGTATATCTTTCAGTGCTGGAGTCGAAGGCAAAACAATTCTTACAAGCACAGCCAGGTTTAATACACATCCCAAGAAGAACAGAAGTGCAGCAGCAGGGCGTTCAGGCGGGACTGCAAAAGCTGCTGGAATGGGAAGATGGATTCTACAGCCCACACTGAGCACCCCACCAGTGCAGAGCTGTCGTGGCTCTCAGTACTCCACTCCAAGAAAGCTGCAGCACTTGAACAGAATTTGGATAGGAAGGACTGATTACTTTGACCTGAAACAAAGTTTGAGAGCAATAAAACATTCCACAGCAAGCCTAGGTACCAAAGACTATCCTGGATGTATTCCCTCTGCTTGGGCTCTGAACAATCTTTCTTCTTCCAAATCACCATTTACATCAAATTTCTTTCCTAGCTTCTCAACTTCTAGACCATTTTTTTTGTGTGGTTTTTCCCCATGATTCCACTCACCACCGTCTCATAAATTAACAACTAATTACTTGTGTGAGAGAAATAGCATATTTAGAGGGAGGGTCACAGCTTTGGGCACCTAAATTAACCTGCTTAAATTAGGGCACTAGGTGCCATCAGAGCACTAGTTGCTCTCTTATAGGTGCAGAGAGCAAGTGCTTTCTAGGGGATCATTCAGCACCTTTAGGTGAGGATCCCACCCCTAGCTACAGCGAGAGTTCAGAAAATGGAGCTGGGTGCTGCAAATGTATTTTTTACTCCTTTGGGCATCTTAATAATTTTACTTCTTTTTTTTTTTTTTTTTTTGAGGTTTTTTATACCTAATAAGACAGGAAATGATAGTTCTTTAGCTTATACTTGGTGGTGGGGGTTTAACCTCATATCTTGATGTACAATAGAGAGACTCTTTATAGAAAAAGGACTATGGTTGCAAGCCTGCTACAGTTGTCTGACACCAGTAGGATATGATCAGATGCTGTTTCTGTAGAGCTGAAAGGCATTAACTGAGGCAGCCAAACCATAGATTTCTATAACATGTTGCTAAATAATGAAATATATTTGAGTTAAAGGGGCATTACTCTAAGAGTGTTAGCCTGCAATGTGTGGAATAAAATTTTGATTAGGGTTTTGGTGAGGTATAAAGTAGCATATGATATCAAATATTGTGTGACACTAAGATAAAGTAGGCAAATACATGTTACTGAGGTCCTTTGACTCTCTTTCTTAGTAATCCTTATGAAAAAGCCATGACATTTTCTCAGATTGATTGCTGAACTTTTATGTCATTGACTTGGTTATAATTAAACTACTTCAAAGTGATAGGGAGGAGTTTATCACTGTTGTGTTTTGTTTGGGTTTGTTCTAATTATTACTAGAACATCCCACACCTAATTTTCTCATTTTTATAGTTTATATGATTGGCAGGTACATGATGACATCTGTGTAATACAAACACACAATACCACTTTTATATGCTTCAGTGTAAACCTTGTACTTTGGCTTGCCGGTAAATCTTCCCAGGAAACTTTGAAAGTACATTCTCATTGCTAGGATTAGAAACAGCAGATTGCCAGAGCAGTCCGAAATTAAAACCAGCACAGATTATAGTGATTTATAATGTACCTGCCACTTGTACCTGTCAGGAGTAAAAATTTAATACTCACCAGTCTCTCCTAGGACATGCAAAGGGAATTCAGTGTTAGCTGCAGAGGAAGAGGTTGCAGTACAGGAGGAGAAGAAAACACTTTGGGGTTCTTCTTGTGACCACCCACTCACAGGTACATTGGTTGATGTGATAAATAAACACTGAGTTCAAGCAACCAGATCTTTGCAAGGGAAGGATATGTCTTTTTTACTTCGGTTTGATTTTTTGGCTTTCGGTCTTCTAATTAAATTCTAATGCCCAGTTAAAATTGTAAAAGCTTCTAAGGGTCCTAGAACCAATTACAAATTCATCGTCCTAAAATTTTGAAGCAGAACAGGTGAATGAGCTTAAAAGGATTGCAAATTATTCACTTGTTTGCTCAAAGACCTCTAACAAATACATTTTATTAACTAGACATAACACAACTTGCTTCTTAGGGGCCATACTACCTTTCTTTCCTAGGTACACATGTTTGGTGATGGAAGGTTCTCTGACATTCCAGTCCTCAGGTATGCCACCACTTTTTGTACTGTGGGGCAGAAGCACCAATATACAGCAAATAATCAAACTACCGAAGCCCTGATGTTGCTGTGGAGTCATTCCAGGGTTTTATGGAAGACAGATCAAGCCACCAGCTGGAGAAGATATCAGACCCTTTTGAAGATTAAGGCTATGGGGCTATGGTATTTTTTGTTCTGGTTTGGTTCGGGTTTTTGGTTGGTTGTTTTTTTACTCATTTTCTCCTAAATAATGAAAGCCCTGGAAGAAAAGTAGAATTGGTTTTCCTCCCCAGTCAAATGTGCACTCTCATTAAGGCCAGGAGTGATGCTGGGAAGCACTTGGGGAATGGGATTTGCTTTGCAGATCCAAGTAAATAGCTGCTTTATCATTGCAAAGAATAACATTTACTGACTCAAAATAACTCACTTTGACAACACAGGGAAATGCTAAGGGAAATATTTCCAGTGAGACAGAGCCTTTTCTCGTGTTAGTGGGCTCAATGCCCAGTGATGCCAGCTTATACCAGTGGAGGACAGCACCAGTTTGTGGTGAATATCAGACAGTTAAATTTCTATACAACTGGTAGTTCAGCATTTTGCTACACTTTGTGCAGATATTTATGCTGGGAAAGGTAAGTGCAAAATATTTTCTCAAACGCCATTTTTCTCTTTTTATCTAAATCTTCAATTTGGCTTCCAGATAACTAGTAAGTTATGACAAATAAGTTAGAGAAGCATGATGTTCATGTACAAAGTGACTGAAAAAGGTACTCACAAGCTCTTGGGTTGTATATTTTAGAATATCAATTTAAATGTAGATTTTTAAGTCCCTGGTTAAGCATCCACGAGGGATGTCTCTCACTTGATTAAAATACCAGTAGTGAAAATATTTTTGATTTAACATATTCTTCCACACAGTGAACATAGTTAATAGGGAGCCCCAGAGAGGCTAAAGTTTAATGGATGACTTCTTTTCAAGGAATTTTCAGGTAATGCAGTAATTCTCCAAGGAGGCTTACTTCAATACAACATAATCACAATGTACTTACTCACAAAGGAGTTCACACATTACAGCGAATGCCTAAGTAATTTTTCCGTTTGTCATCCAAATTAACATTTACCTGTACAATAACTCATGATCAAAAAGAGTTCCTGCTGGTGGTGAAAAGCCAAAAATTGCAATTTACTACATTGCACCTTGACTGTGTTTCAGGCAGCCCTGGAACTAAAGTTTTTTCACAGATTAAGTGGAGATGTATTATTTGGCTGTGTAAGTACAAATGCTGCTCTTTAAAGCTCTGTTCTACAACTGATTGGGAATGGCATCCTCTTTCACAGCACAAATCAATTTTAGGAAGTTTAGACAGGCCAGCCAGGTAACTCACCTGGGTAAGATGGATTCCTCAAAACCTAGGACAGCATCTTCCAGGCATGCCTTTGCTGCATTGCATGCATACATAAAACCCAAATTATATCAAACAACTCCCATAAGGCAAGGGCATGCTTAACCATTTTCAGTTTTAAAAGATCCCCCCCCCCCCCAAAAAAAAAAAGGTTTAAAAGAAATTGGAGCTAAATACAGGTTCATTTGAGGAACCTGTATAGCAGTTATGAGATTCCAAGATAAAACTCTTCAGCAAGACTGAAAATTTATCACTTCTAATTCTTGTTTTAGCAATTGTATTACTCTCTAAAGTTTCTTTTGAAACCAAGTGCCTTTCATAGAGTGGGTTGTCTGACCTGATCTACAAAGAACAGAAAGAAGTCAAGCTAGTGTTACATTTCTTTTATTTTTAAACCTAGTGAAGTGACACTGAAAATAACAAAAGTGTGTCGTAAGTGGGCTGACAAGAAGCGGAGGGGTTTTGCATGATGCCTTGGGCATGTCAGAAGCCATAAAGTGGTGTTTCAGAACAGGAAGGCTTCCTTCCCTTTCCATTTGGCTATGCTCAGTCTCAGCCTTGCCCACTGAAGGATTACTGCCCTTGTACGCTACAGGAACAAGGAGCAGCAGTGAAGGATCCAGATCACCACGCAGAGCTAATTATGCTGACAATGGGAAGCTGCTCCTGGCTCCAGAGAAATGAATTGCAGGCAAGATAGGAGAAATGACTCTTGACAGATATGGATGCATAACAACGTATGAGGAAACATCACTTAGCAGATGATCAAAAGGGAAGGCATGCCAGCAGCCAAACATTCCTCTAGTCTTCCTGAGGCCAGGGGCAGCTCAGTGAGGATGGTGAGGGAAATAATGAGACACTCTGAGACGCTTACAGAGCTCCTCTTGATGTTTGGCTGCCCAAGTCCTTTTAAACATGTTGTGTTTGCTCAGTGCAGTTCCCCAGTTCTTTATTTCTTTTCGTGTTGCGGAATTGTTTAAATGTTACTGGTCTAGAAATAACACAAATCCTCCAGCATCATTAACATTACTTCAAACAAAGTTCCAGGGACCTCTGGACCACAGCAATGAATATAACTGGCAGCCTCATCTTAGTCCTTCTGGGAATGTGTCATGTATCCAGCCTGGACTCTGTCTCGAGTGACTCAGCAACAAGTCCTCCCTGACATTAATCATAGGACACTCAGCCCGTCCTTCTTCTATCTCTCACTGCTTCTATCTCTGCCCATCTGAGGCAGCTACCTAATACATTTAACTTCCTGTAGCTGCAGTAGAGAATATTTCATTGGTTTATTTTTTTTAAGTCCACTGAGTTACATCAGTCACTGAGGCTGATGACGACCAGAAATGTTATAAATACCACAAGAGTCAGGGCCACACCCAGCCATCTTAGTTCACGTTTTTCTAACTCTTAAATGTTTCTTGATATAGAAATATTTATCAGAAGTGTCCTGGAACTTTTTTTTTCCTTCTCATATGTTGATTTATTTCCCTGTAAAACAGCCAGGCTTACTCTTTCTCGTGTCCCTATTATTTAATTGCTAGGCTTGTTAGCACTATTTTTCCTTGTAAGCTCTAGTCTCTTTTTCAAAATTGCTTTCAACTTCCAGATTCAACTTGATATTGTTGTAACAGTTTGCCTAAAAACAAATAACTTCTAGCATTCTTCTACACATTACATCCTGGCACAAAACTAAGAACTAAACTATAAAATGTTCGTCTTTCTTCACTGGTAACCTTACCTAAACCTCATTGTCAAATTTCTCACAGCTCAGCCTCAGTATCCTACTACTTGAGAATAACATGCTGTTCCAAGGGTGGCTTGTTCTTTCTCTATTTTCCAATCTCATCTGAATCATCTAATGAAACTGAAATTACCAGGTACAGTGGATTTGCATGACTAGAAAGCCTTCAGGATGCAGTTACTCATCTCTGAAAACAGCAATGAGGGCTCCATGCAAGTATGAAATTGTGAAAACCGAAAGAAGTAGTCATTTAATTGGATCGCTGATAATTATTTTAGAGTGCAGCATGTTGTGTTTAAACTGTATTAATAGAAACATGTAAAAGTAAAGGCCATTTTTTTCCTCAGTTGTATCAATTCTACTAGATTTTCTTTGTCAGTGATTGTGGGTGGATGTGGCAGTTATTATTCTGGAACAAACAAGTGTCCACTTTATCTCTAGCCCAGAAACTCCTCATTAACCAGTCGACATCAATGCTATGTCTCCATAGACAGAGACCATCAGAAAGAAGAAATCTGACCAGATCATACTCTAAACTCTGTTTGGAAGCCTTTTTTTGTATTGCCTGCAGGGCAGAAGACTGGATAGCAGAATGAGTTCTCCAGATGTTGGGAAAAAAATCAGCAATACTGCTTACAGGTCTTTCATCTGAATGCCACTCATCTTGCTAAAACTTGCAGTGGTCACAAAGACCAGGTAAGCAACCAGCATTAGTTACAGAAAAGGAACAAAAAGAACTTGCAACACTTCAACTCCTTTTTCCAAACAGTCCCTGAATCATGGGAGACTTTTGAGCAATTTTTAAACAGTTTATTCTCAGTTCTTATGAAATTCAGAAGTGATTTTATCGAGACTGCTTTTACGTGCAACATCCTCCTGCCAACTACCAGCATCCAAGCTCTTCTATCTGACTAAGGACTGAAGTCCTGCTGACTGAAATGAGCTTACAGCTTTAAGCTACATGGCTTAAAGGATGAGCTGAAAAGGAGGCCCTTTCTCCTTTTCTTTATTGTGACTTTCTAATATTTTCTATTTCTGTAGCACTCGAGTTCATAACACAAACTAGGAGATGTGTATGAATCATCTGTGGGGTTTCTGGAATTTCTAAGTTACTTTGTCACTGGAACTTGCTGCCCAGGGCAAAGATGAAATGTGTGGCAAACACAGTGTTCCCAGCAGCCTTCTGGATTTTCCAGACAACGTGCCAAGCACAGCAGCTCATGTAAACTGACTTCTTACAGGATTTGAACTGCAAGAAAATCAAGTTTCAAAACTCCCTGGAAAGTGGGATTGTAACATTTCTCTGAAATGCTCCTTTCCAATACTTTTTAGAAGAAAAGCCTTCACAAAATCACAAAAGTTGTCTCCATTTTCTGTGCCACTAGCCCATCATTTGTCATTTCCACAGAAAATGCTGAAAGTGTGGCTCCCAACGGTGCCAAAATGGGGACCACAAATGAATTCAAGAAGTATTTATTTTTTTAGGAAATCTCTAAGAGTACGGATACCTTGGCTACTTTAATCTTCTACAATTTCTGATCATTCAGGCTATAAACACAAGATTTCACAAGATTTTTCCAGGTGCCTTTGACATCAGTCACAATGATGAGGTGACCTAGTTGGAATTCAAGAGACCTAGCATTATTTTTCCCCCTGATGTATCCATGGGGTCTGAGCAAGTCATTTATTTTTACATGCAGTAAATGTAAGCATCTGAATTTGGCATAACTGCTTCTGTTAATACTCCTTTCCAAAATAATAATTCTTGAAAGTCCCTTTATCAGCCACCTAACTCAGGAATTACCTAAACTTTTATGCTTTTTACCAGCAAACATTTGAGGTGACTGACCAGCTTTTTATATCTTACATGCTTATGGCTCTTCCTTTTGCACTTCAATTTTTTTTGAAAATTGGGCCCATTGACTGGTTTAGCCCTCAACACATGCAAACAGCCTCCCTTCCACGTTCCTTGGAATGTGAGGGATTCCTCTGCTGCTCCTAGAGACATGTGACTAGTCCACACGTTCCTGGCTATCAAAGATGAGGTGACCTGAGATTGGTCCTTATCGCTTTTGAAAATGTTCCAGACAGAATACTTGAGATTTGCTGGCATTTGAAAGCAAGCCAGTGACCCTGTAGCCTGTTAAGAGATCCTCAAGTGGAGCGACAAGAAAGCAGTGCAAAGCAATCCTTTGAAAGCATTGAGGCATTACTTATGTTAATGTTTTAATGGTCAAAAAGGCAGGCATCACAAATGGGAATTGACTTGGATTTAATTTAGGATAAAAAAAAGAAATCACTGAAACTGCTTGGATGGCTACAGAATTTAGCAGAAACTCAGAGGCTCTGGCTTCAGTCAATTTTCCACCATGTCCCTAATTAAATGAAATATTGTTACATCACGAACTAAGGCCACTTCAGAAATGCTAGACCATTTTGACGCTCTTCCACACACTTGTCCCATTTTATTTTCCAAAATCTAAAGAAGATTTAGGGCTTCCATGGACACCAAAAGTTTTCCTGCGTTGCAACACACGTTATAACTTTGACAACTTTGAATGTCTACTCAAAGAGTGGCTACTGCACATAGAACAGTTAAGATAGGATAAGATCTCCTGAGATCATCCAGTCAAATCCTGCTGCTCCAGCAGGGCCACCTACAGCATGCTGCCTGGGGTCATGTTCAGTCAGATTTTTAATAGCTCCACTGATGAGATTTTTGAATCCTCTCTGGGAAGCTGGTTCCAGTGCTTGACCATCCTCATGGTAAAAAAAACCAGTTCCTTGCATTCAGATTGAGTTTTCTGAGTTTTAATTTCTGCTCATTGCCTATTGTCCTTTCAATGGGCATTCCAGAGAAGAGTCTGGCTGCCTCTTCTGCATCCTCTCCCACCAGACATTTACAGGCACTGTGAACCTTCTTATCTCCAGGTTACTGACAGTTTAATGCTCGTTCTGCTGAGATACCAGGGAAAAAATCTGTTTCTGGTTGTGCTTCATTTTCTGAGGAGTTCGGACACTCCTCTGAATCCCAGGAAATCTTCTTAAATGTTTGACAATTAGGCTTAAAGAAAGCAACTGACATTGTGGTATTTGTTAGTTTAGGAACTCTCAAAGCACTTTGCTAGCACTTTGAATCTTGTTCTTGGTCAGGTCTTCTTTGAGACAAACCTGCAACTGAAATGGCATATGGAGTCTAATAAACCTCTCTGCCTGTGTACTCTTAATTATATCCTCACAGTAACAGGTTTGTAAGCTCATTGAAAAAAAATTATTACAATTTCTAAGTATTCCATGAAATAAATGGAAAAAAAAAAGATGTTTCCTATAAATATTTTATGTGTCTCTACATGGTTGAGATATCAGAAATAGTAAGAAGTGCTGAATGAAAGGTATTCTGCTTTATTTTAACCATCAATCTATGCTGAAGTGCTACACAACAGATGGCGGATAGCTAGAAATAAAGGAAAGAAAATCCAAGGTAGAGTTTTCTGAATTTGTGGCAAAATCAGTCACAGCACAGAATTTGATCCCACAGTTAAAATGTTGCCCCAACGTACAGTGTCATGGATCACTAGATCTAGAAACAATAACATCCTCTCACTGACTTCATTTAGGACAGGGAATTATTAATTTTGTGGAGAAGTCCGGAACTGAAATAATCAAAAAATATCATCTGGAACTGTTGAAAGAGAAAACTTGTTCCAAAAGTCAAAAGGGATCTCATTAGCTTTGTCCATACTGGGTACATTTGCTACTCAAAAGTTGAAAAAGAAGTTCTTCAACTGCAGTAAATTGCCTTCAACGCTCAGTTATAGAATATAATTTTAAAGTAATTGGATTGGACCCATACTTTTGTTACCATGTACATGTACATGTACATGTACCATGTGTCTGACTCTCACCAATTTTATTCACAGAAGGACTGCAATTGTCCTGTCTGTAGAGATGTGGTGTGGTCTCTGCTACTGCCCACTGAGCCTGTAAAACACAGAGTTTGATGATTTTACTCTCCAGGTGAATGAACACTTAGTTAAAGCCAAGGTTGTTCCTTATACTCCTGTAAATGAACACTCAGTGAAAGCCAGGGCTGTACTTATTCCTCAGCAAAACTGCAAATGAGTTCCATGACAATTATAACCTCAGCATCAGCGTAGGTGTAACTCATGAGAGACTTTCACTGTGTGTGAGGGCGTGGTGTCTGGGAAGTGGCATTGGAAAGGTTAAGTGACTAAGAACCGAGGGAATAGCAGGGCAGGTAGCAGAGAGAAAAGGGATAATTGAGTGGCTCTGTATTTTATTTTTTAACCAGCAGGGAGAACTACAAGTGAAACAGGTGTGTTGTGAAATAAACACAAGCTGGTGAGCAGCAGAGAAGTAAAATAATGGCCATAGATCAAAATATTTTGTTTTCATGAAGGAGAAGCTTTTGTTTTTTTTATCCTGGTGTCAAGCCTTTTATGTAGAACATCTATGCATTAATTTCCAAACTTTTTTTTTTTGATTGAAAAGCCCCAAATATTCCAACAGCACCAAAATAAAAAATTGAAACATTACAATAATATATAATTTGAGGGAAAAAAGTTCCAACTGAAATGTCAGCAAAGCTGACAGCTTTTAAACATGTTTCAACAACAAACAAAAAAGAAAATCAGTTCCAGTATATCCACTAGCTACAGAAGGTAAACACAAAAAAATCATGCCAATCAACAGTTTACTCTGTCTTCATCTGTAAAGGATAATTATGCACACCAAGGAGTTTAGAACAAGAGCAAAGAAACTCAAAAAATCTGAAGTTTTTTCTAAGCTTTGATAAGGTGAAAAAAGAGTATATAGAGATGCCCTTGAGTTTTTTACTTAAATTCTTACAACACTCACTCCTCTGCTCTTCTTTTTCTTTACGTATTTTTCAATCCCATTTCTCTGTGTCCTATTCCCATCCCCACTAACTGCTCTGTTGCTGTCCTCTGATCACACTTGTCTTTTCTGCAATATGTCCAAGAAACTGCCTCCACTGACTAATGCAGGTGTGACTCACTTACTGCTACTATTCACAAGAGCTGTGTCAACATATGTATATACAAGGCAAATAGGGAGAGCAGTGATGCTTCTCCCAGTCCACTAAGAAGAAAATTCATCTGAGTGTTTTCTTTAATTACTGAAAAACATGGATTATTTCAGCCCCTGTTCTCAGCAAGGCCCAAGTTTGTGGCAAGGGATGGTATCGTGAGAAAACCAATGAAAGGGTGGGACACATCCAGAGTTGTGACAAATTAAAACAAAGCTCAAGTCGCACATCTTTTTAAGGGCTTTTGTAGAACTTGGGACTGAGAAATGATGGTAGATGCATTAAATATGTGCTTTGGTAGAAACTCTTCATAGAGATAAGATCGTCTTTTAATTAAGTGTAGCTAATTAAAGTAAACAGCAGAGTTTATCTCATTTGCTGCACTGAGACAAAAACAACCAAAGCACTGTCACACTAAGGCTGTACAATATTATACAGATCTCAGGTCAGCTGCTTCAACATTTTTCCAGATATATTCATAATTTGATCTCTGTGTGTAAGTCATGGGGGTCAGGTTTGGAGGGAAAGGGGAGGATATTAGAGTGGAGGACAGGAAAGAGGCACAATCTCTTAGTTTGCAAGGGGAAGGCAGTCAGCATTAAACAAAGAGGAAATCAATTGTGCTACAAAATCACTTCTGACACTTCCTTTTCCTGTGGGAGAAGAAAAAGTGATAAATGCTGTAGTACTGGTAAACACTGTTTCACCTACTAAACCGCATATCATTATATCATTTCCTCAGAGAATCAGGCATTTCTACTAATCTCTTGTTACAACAAAAACTTTTGGCAACATGTAGAAAGAGACAATAAGTAATGTATTGGCAGAAAGCAAGTATGAGGCTCCAAAACTAAATGCTGAGGGGCTTAATCCCTCTACCTCCACTCCAGTTGTGTCAGATGTGCATGATAAACACTCCTCCACTCACTGAGATGTTGCACATCTATATCCATGAAGGAATGTAAAGTCTTAAGTTAATAGAATGGCTGCATCATAAAAATGCCCCAAGGAAATGAACAATTATGTTTACATCGGAGGAAGAGAGGGAAGAACTCAAAGTATCCCACCAGGCAACAAACTAGAAAAAGTGAAAACTGAATTAGTATTAGGTCCAGTCATTGAATAAGCAATTTTTTTCTTCTTTAGGATTTCCCATGGAAATAAATCTTACTGCAAGGACAAAAATTGATAAAGTCTTGTTTCTACTGGATTTATGTCTCCTTGTTGATTGATTTTTTTAACTGAATTATAGCAACATTTTCTTTTATCTCCATATATAACTGGATTATGAAGTTGAGGTAACTTGTTTTCCCTTCTCTTCCCCTTCCAACTGTCCTCCAGCAAAGTAGGAACAAAAACCTCCATCTCTTTGTCTACTTAAACACCTCAAGTATTAGGCTAAAGTAATCTATTTCCCCTACAGTATCTCCCACTACCTGCATATATATGAGCAGTCACAGCCAAGAGAATAGAAATTTATCCAGGAAAATGTTACAAGTGTTTCTAAGTAAATGTTTCTTATCCTCTACAGCCCATTCTTCAGCAAATCTAGCAGAACAGAATTGGTTTTAAAACCTCTGTATCTGGAAAGCTTTTAGGAGGTGATATCACACTGTGGTAGAGTGATTCCCTAAGCTTTGTTTCCACCAAAATTAGCATAAAAATAGTGACTACACAGCAGGCATGATGCAATAATAAAAGTGCACAAAGAAAAGAAAAAAACTAAACCAGGTTTTCTTTGGCTTTTGACTCTTAGACGTTTTCACAGCTTTAATATTTAAAGCAATTTTAAATATTTAGAATATATATAATCGAATATTATTTAACAAAATATAAACCTATTTTTAAGTGTATATACTTACATATGTAAGAATACAAGGCAATGAAGTTGATATACTTACACACACGCAGTTATAGACCACTGGATGATAATATTTGATTTTATTACTATTTATGCAGCTGGAATAATTGCTATTCAAGCCTATTAATTGCCAGCTATGATCTATAATAATTCTCCAGGAAAAACCGCAGTGCAAAAAAACCCCACAAACTTAATCTTTGCTATTGTCACCTGCTCTAACAGAAGTACTGTTAATTGCAAACTGGGGATTCCGCTATTAAGATTTCAATAATTGTCATATCACTCTGGAAGTAAGTAATAAATCTCCTTTGTAAAAGCAGCTTAAGCGACAATTGTTCATCTTTATATATAGCAAAGATATCTGCACGACACAAAGTAGTGTTTTATTGCAGTCAAAAAGCCTTCTGCAGAAAGCTTTTTTCTTTAGCCTTGTGAAGGAAACACAAGTAGGTGACTATAATGATCAGCATTCATTATTGAAGTGGTTTAGGTGCAAGCTGCACTGCTCAGACATTTACAAAGATAAAACCATCTTTGCTCTGGAGAACACACAATTATAGGTCATAAATGAAATTGATGAAAAGGCCCTGATGGATATTGGACCAGGATGCATGAGCAGGAGAGGGCAGATCTGGGCTTGAAGTTTCATGCATCTATCAGAATACACAGCAGCTATTTATAATTGCAAAAGAAAGACTAGAAAAAACAGTATTTTTCACTGCTTACTAACCTGGACTGTCTTCTTTTCTGCTTAGCTGGCTGGCAATTTTTGTTTCCCACGTTGAAATGGTCAGATGAAATACTGTTTTCAAATATCTGAAACAAAAACCAAGCAAGCAAAAGGATAAAATCACTAAACTGCATGGAGAGCTTACATGAAGACACCTAAATTTAGGTAGTTTTTCCTGCTTTGCCTAACAGAGTAGGTAGGAACCCACACACCACTGAAGTCCTGTTCAAGTTCATTTTTCAGGGCTCCAGTGCAAGTAACGCACACAGGCTTCACATTCCTCCAGGTAAATATTCTCAACAGTGCTGTGAGTGAACTCATCCAAGCTCAGCACTTCTCTTCTACCTCTGTGAAGTGTTTTCAGTCCTTTCATGGGTCACAGGTAGGAAGGGGGAGAAAGACCAATAAAATCAACATAATGGGCCAAATTTCTGCAGGCTACCTATGGAATGAAATGCAGAATTTGTCCTGATTACTTGTAATGACTTCTAGTATTTCCCACAAGAAGGTAAATTCCAAATTTTAGATTTTATTTAATTTTAGTACAGCACAAAGAAAACATCCTATAAATCAGAAGCGTGGTTATCGTTATAAATGACAGATTTTATAATCTTCTAGTGAATTAGTGAGTATTAAAGTATTAAATTTTTTCTTAATTTGAAGCAGATATCTTGTTCTATTTTTGATGAGGTGCATTCAAACGAACATAAAATAAGGTTATGTAGTTGAAGTGACAAAACCAATAAATTTTAAAAGGCATTTTTTCCAGCACAGTGTAGTTCTGACTGCACTGTGGGTTCTGGGGGAAAAAACCAAACCTGTAAAGCAGACCAGCTCTGAATAGGATGAATAGGCAGGTGTCTTAAAAATCTCTTTCATTGCTTTTGTACTTCTAAGTGAGAAATGCTGACAAACTTCTTCAGTAGAATTTCTTACAGCCTTAATCCAGGAGAAACATGTTTAGTTTTAGACTCCAGTTAAACTCATCTTTTCAGTTAACCAAATCTGCGATGGGATTCAGGTTTGCTTTTAAAGAAAACCATGTTGTTTTGTCCACACGTATTGTTTAAGAAAGACTATAATTGCATAGGAAAATGGAAGAGCCTTTGTTCATTCAATAGAGCTTAGATTAAGAGACTGGAGACCACATCCAGAGAGGCATTTAACCACCAAAACAGGAAATAGAATAGAATAGAATAGAATAGAATAGAATAGGTTGAGCATCTGTAACTTTTCACTGGTCTAGGCCTTTAAAGTCTAAGCCATATCTGCCCCAAAATGAAATTCACCGAAATTAGTACCTCAAACCATTTTTAAATCAATCTTGGTGGTATTTGTTATGCATTTGAAGATAACATGCAGGTAAACCAAAGCTGATAAGGCTGAATGTTTAACTCAATAATTTTTACATTTTTTGACTCTTTGCTTCTAAGCACAATGGAAAATTATATTTAACAAAGCAGACACATCCATCATTACTTATTATATTTAATGCTTTTCCCTGCAGGAGAAAGAGTTAAAATGAGTTTCTAGTGGCCCTTTTTTGCTACATTCTTATTAGAAATTACCACCGTGTGCACAGTTATTTATACACATCTGTCTTTCCTGCAAAAGAAATACTACTCAAGAACATATTGTCCCTGAGAAAGAAGAAAAACAAAACAAAAATTCTGCAGCTTAATACGCAGCAGCATTTCTGATGCTGAAGGTAAAGGGATGCTGTTCAGTTGATTAGGCTACGGAATTGATTTACCTTTAAAGATGTTTCATATTATAGCTCTTTACTTCCAGACTCCCAAACGTGGTTCTTTTGAAAATCAGTCTTCATTGACAAATGTTTTTGACAAAGCAATAACAAATGGGGCAGGGAATGGCTCCAAGGGGTGTGCTTATTGCTGGCTTCTCAGAACACCCAAAGGCACTCTTAAGACCTGCTTCATTGCCTTTGCTGACAGTAAATGTGCAGCCCAACTCCCCGCTGCAGCCTGGAAAGCATCTTCCAGAGCACTCAGGACTCATATTTAAAGCCATGATCGTTGGTTTAGTGCAGCTTGTGGACAGATAAAATCCTGCCAAGCATTCCTGGTCAGGTCAATAACGAGGTACCCGTTTGCGTGGGAAGTTCCACGAGGTTCCTGGGACCTCTTTTTAAATATACAGCAGATTTAACCAAATGATTTATGAGGACCAATAAGAGCAGAAAAAAAATTCAAGGGCATGAATGACAACTGTATATCTCATTCCCATTTACTTTCTGTAGAAATGAGGCATTTAAATGACAACTGAGGCTCTGAAAAGCTCCACCTGCTAATTTTAAAGCGCAGGATGGTAGCGTGTTGTAATAAATTAGAAAGCATGTCATTCTGAACAAAAGACATCTTTGGACTATGAATCTGCTGCAGGCTCATCAAAGACAAATGTCACTGGAAAGGCATTCATTAAGTTAGTGCATATATTTAATTCCTTTGTGGTATAAAAGCTGTGGTTTCTGCTGATTGTTAAAAAATTAAGAAATGTATCCCCTAAAGCCATAGAGAAAAAACATTAGACGTAACTTCCTGTGCATTAAGGCATAAAGGGGCATAATTTCAGCTGCTAGCTAAGACATCTGGACATTTTAAAAGTTTCTACAATAGGCTGCTGCATTTTAGGACACAGCAAAGATTTTCCCCATCATCATAGGCTTGCTTACCTCATCTTTTTTTCCCCATAAAGCAGGGGTGACTTAAGCTAACCATTGCAAAGCCATCTGTGAGGATTAGCATGTTACACCCAAATGTGCTCTCTCTACATCATCTGATGTGTTTTGCTAAAATTACAGGACAGCATGACAAATTTTACCCACCTGTTTTAAGAACTGGAATATTTGTACTCATGGAAATCTTGATGAAAGCTAAAATGGCAGCTGGGATACTGTCCACCTTGACACTTACAAACCTGTACTTTGCTTGCTTTAAAAATTAAAGCAGTTGTAAAAGTTGAAGTTTTATACATAGTAATATTGAAGGCGAAAATTAAGCTCCAGAGAATAACAGAGCTGAGAGCAAAGTCTGGAACATGACTTTTAACTCAAAGGTGTTGTGCTTAGTTTTCGGGATGTAATATGTCAGAAGAATTAGTGTGACATTACACAGACATTATCTGATTTTCTTTGGCTCCATGGAAAGAAGGGAGGATGAGTGTAGTTGCTTTTGTGCTGAATTTTCTAGCAGTTGTGTTAAGTCAAACTGCTGAGGCCATGTGTTTTAAGCCCTACACAAAAGCATGGTCCTGAAAAGGTATGGCAGGAGTGCCTTCCCATCTGCTCTTGCACTTCTGCAGGCGGTAAGAAAATGCAGGCTTTGTACACAACCTGGGGACATGATTCTTTCTGGTGGAATGCTGTCTCCTGATTTGAGAGATCTGAAAGTGATCAAATGGTCAATAGGGCAGAACTCGAACTTCACAAATTAGAGTGACAGAAAAATGTTTTGTGGAGTACAGATATGTTTTGCTACGAAACAAGGCAATGAATCTAGGGAAAGAATAACCCAAACCACGATTGCAGGATACTAAAATCAGACGGGAAACATAGTCCACTGGAAAGACCCCAGAAACAGCTGAGACCACCAATTCATTATGAAACAATTGTCAGCAAATCAATAAAAAAAAGTTTGACATCATTTGGAAAAGTACTGAGAACAATTCAAGGGACATTATTTTGTTACTGTTAGAGCCTTTGTTTGCTCATGTCCTGTGATAGGTTCTGATCCCTGCAACTCAAGAAGGATGTAGTAGAGTCAGAGAAGGTACAGAGGAGGGTAGCTAAGATGATCATGGTGATGGAGAAGCTGCTTTATGAGATGATGCTAAAAAGGACGGAAGTCTTCAACTCAGAGATGGTGGAAGGTGAGATAAATATTTACAAAATAATTAAAGCAGTGGATAAAGTGAATGAAGAACTGCTATTCACCCTACCACAATACAGGAACTAGAGGTTACCCATCAAAACTATTCAGAAATCAATTTAAAAGACCTCCGAGGTTGGTGACTCAAACACTTCCCTGCACAGCCTGTTCCAGTGCTTGATAACCTACAGCGAAGGAAGTGGAAAGGACTCCTTATATGCAGCCATAGCAGCAATATTGCAGGTTACCATGGGAATACTGTCCACATGTTAGCTACTGTGGACTTAAAGTGAAGCATCACTGTGCCTTACAGGAACTTACTGATTAAAAACTGATTCGGGGCTTTTGAAATGCACGCAGAAAAGCTACACAACCTATCAAGAGGGGAGAGGAGACACTCAGTGGAGTCTCCACGGAGATTGTGGCAGACAAGCTGTTAGCTTCAAGCACCCCAGCTCCAGCAGATAGCAATCAGCCTCCTAACTAAATCAGCAGGCTGTAGATCAAAAGAACTGTAATGTGGTTTAAAGCACTTCAGAAGAAGGAACGGAAGGTCAATTACCAGAATTGATGCCAAGCTGACAGGCAGAGTCTGTGGAGGGAATCTAAGGATAATCAGCCACAGAAAACATTAAGACTTGGGAAAAAGAACACACACATTCTGGGTTTGCTGATTTTGTGATATACTTTTCTTAAAAACATTTTATTCTAAGAAAATATTATATGGCTTTTAGAAGACAGCTTGATCACTGTATGAGTTACTGTTATTGCCCCACGTGGACAATGAGTGGCAGGACATTTCCTTGAGAAACTCTCAGTATGTACTGGAGAGTGGAGGATAGATCAGATTTGAGGGTAGGAGATGAACCAGGTCCCATGCAGAAACAGGTGATGGTAAGAAGCCAAAAGTAGCAGGGTGGGGAGGTTGTGCTCTTCCTGAATTGAGGGTGCCTAAGGGTGCTTTTCAGCTGGCACAGCTGACAGACAGGCTTTGAATATAAAGCATTGGGTGTGTTGCTAATTAATTAACTTTACCCACAACTCTGACTGTTAAAATGACTGGTTTGTGTTAGAAATAGCTTCTACCCATGAGGGCTGCACAAAATGCAGGTATGGCAGCCGGCAAGAAAAAAGGGATAGACACCCATTTTACACATGGAGAACAAAAACATGGGATGATAAAAAACTTGTCTAAAAGAGCAAAGGCGTCTCAGACAGAACTAGAGACTGATCCCTGGATTTCTGAATCCTTATGCAAACCCTCAAGCCCAGGACCTCTTTCCCACTTGCAGTAATACTGTCATATTAGGTAGGCACATACCCAGCTGGAAAAGTTAATACATTGCATTAGAATGACTCCATATAATCAATCAGCTGCAAGGGAGCATCTGGCAAAATAACCCTCTTGCTTTCCCTTCCTTCTGCTCCTCTTCTTGATTCTCTAGCTGGTGATTTCTTCCTTTAGATGGGATATCTTTTTACAGAAGAAGCTTTCAATATCCTTCAGTACATTTCCCTGCCTTGCTCAGCCATGACACACACACAGATCTTCTATATTACCACAAGAACAAAACAAAAGAGTGAAAGAAAAATTTCCACTGATGTTCACAGATAATTTTAATGAAATTCACTTCAGTAATGGTTGTGCCTGTTCTTGGTTTTGTGTTACAGGAGGATTTTAGCCAGACAGATTACTGTCATTGAGGGGAGGATGTGTGTGTGTGGAAAGCAGGGGGAAAAGAGTAAAACTGACAGAAAAGAAATCTTCAAAGCAGGATAATAAAATATAAAAATACCAGGTAGATGGATAGGATACCCAGAAACTCATATCAGCCTTCTCCCAACAACTGTGTCAGTCATTCCTCTGGTAGATTTCCCATACTTTCCCTTCAGATTTTTTCATGGTTTTTTTCATATACATACAACAACACTCAAATTTAGTCTATTTAGTGTAAAAAGGCAGGTGATGGAGGAGAATTTTTTGGGAAAAATCCCAAAGTTCTAGGCCCACTGAGTGTCCCCATCACATTTAGAATGAGACAACGAAGGCAAGAGAGCATCTTGAAGAGTCAGAAACCACAAATTTTCAATTTAAATGACCAATTACAACACAGTCTGTATTTAAAGCACTTCTGTTAATTGTAAGCTTGAAAGATAAAATTTAAAAAATGCACTCATCAAAAAATGAATGCTAGGAAGCTACAATTTGCTCATAGATATTTCATGAGATAAGAAAAACTCATCAGATAAATTGTTTGCGGTGAATTATTCACTCGGGTCTCAAATTGCTACTCTTTCAAGCAAATACAATGAAAACCTATGACTCCTTGTCATTGGATTTGACCTTTGGGAGCTGCATCACACTCACTGTTCTTAGCAAAACAGGCTTTGTGTGACAGCAACAGAACAGCACCAAAAGGATTTTCTTGCCTTTTCCTCTGGATTTTAAATTAGCTTCCTCCATATCCATATTATAACTCTACCTTTCACATACAGACCCTGATTCAGCAGAAGATTTCAACTTCCTTGCCTGTAATTAAGCAAGGCTGAAGAAAGATCTTAAAAACCAGGAGAAAAAATGTATGGCGAAGGGCACACTTCTCTTCCCTTCTGAATTGGCACATTAACATGTTTTGTAGCTGGTCTGAACTTTACATTCCAAAGGCAAATATTTTTATCAGTTAACCTAAGCACAGCCGAGTTCTGACAAAGGCCCTGTTATTGCTGCCCTTTAAGCTGCAGCAGCTTAAGAGCCCACTAGAGTGCAGTCCTTTCTCCTCATAGAAAAACACTGGGCATTGCATAAAGAAGTAGTTGAGTAAGGAGCTTTCAAAAAAAAAAAAAATCATAGGCAGTCAAAACAAAAGACTTCAGAAAATAACCTTGCTACTGCAAAGTAATTGCAGAGAATCAGTTACCAAAAAAAAAAAATTACTCCAGCACATTCACTCAAAAAACTTAGGTCTACTATTTGAATCTTCTTTCCCACTTAAGCCACCCAGAAACAAATAGCTTATTGTTTTCAGTTTCAGAAGCTTTCCCTTCCTGCCTGTTATATATGAATACACCCCCACAAGGCAGTATTTTTCCCCTCCCAGCTCTCTCTATTATGATCAATAATGAATTTATGTTTCATTGGCCTATCCTTGCCAATCTCCTTCAGCATTTTTGAAAAGCGATTATTTCAGTTGCAGAGTGCTTAGAATAGTACTTATATTTTTGTTTTGTCCTGCCTCAGTCAGTTGTCTTGAGATGGATGACTCAAACATAAGGCAGGTACCATAAAAGTACAGCTGATGCACTATAAATCTGCACACCTACCTGTGATTAATAGAGATAGGTGTTTTAGCCAGTGATTGTACGAGGGATGTTGGTGAGGAGGAAGAAAAAGAGATCCAAGAAACCAGAGAGAAGAATAAATTGTCCTGACAAAAGTGGCAATATATATATATAAATGTTAACTATCTGCATAAGATAAATGGTGGGTCAACTGCAGAGAACGCCATTTGCCATAGTGAAAAACAGTCCTTTCTTACCAGGGAGCAAGACAACAGTGTCTTTGGCTGAAACAAAAGTACAGAAAGTACCTGAAAGCATTACTTTTTTGGACTGTTTCCCCAGATAAGTACCTTATTTACTTTTCCCAGCCCTTTATCTCCTGACAGGGAGGCTGAAGGAGTAACAGCACTTAGGGAGTGCTCTCTTAAAAATAAACTGTCAGGTGCAAGTCTCTGGATGCATCACAAAGTAGCTAGGGTCATATCCTGCATATGGAATCTTCTCAGGCTCTTTCATCCCAAGCTGCAGGAAAGACTTCCATTGGTACACCAGCCTTTGGTTCTGGTCATCAGCCATTTTCAGAAGCCCTGAGGTATATCATATAATAAGCAAAACAGCAAGCATGTAAGTTTATCTTCTGTTAGAGAAATTCAGCCCAAGATAAAACTAAATGTCATGGATCACTTTGAGTTTAAGAAAAAAGTGACTCAGGGTAGTTTTTAAAAGGTCTGAAGAAGAGGTTAGAATGAGCGACCTCTACATGCCAATGAAGAGTGCTGGACTATTTTAATGATTGTCTGCACAGAGGAAAGTGAAACAGTTCCTGCATCTCACATGTCCTCTCATGTATATCCATACAGTGAAAAAAAGGGAAGATATTACTACCCCAGAGCACCCAGATATCCCTTCAGAAAGTTGCCAAATAGCACTTCAGCAAAGCATGTAATGGTAACTTAGAGAAGCTACCATGAAACTAGATAACCTTTCAAATCCATTTATCAAAGCAGTTACATCAGTCATTTCAAGGCAAGTGACAGACAATAAATATAGATCAAAGGAAGCCTGTCAGTATATAAAAAGTTGTATTAAATGAAAAATTGATTGACAAAATAGCATTATATATTTTATAGCCTCTTCAAAGCTACTATTTAAAAACTGAGCTTTGTTTTCTACATTGAACTTTTAACAGCTATCATATCACATAGCTATAACCCTTGGGGAAAAAAGTCTTCACCGATTAAAGATCTGCAGTGACTAGAGATGGTTCCAACCAAAGTCCACAAGTGAGATGTGAATCCTTTCAAATTTCAAGGACACTTAAAAGGAGATTTCAGTTGGGAAGCACAAACAAATGCTTTAGTTAAGAAAATTCAGGCTAGAAGCCAGGTTCAGTAAATGCCTTCAGCCATTCTGCTGAGCACACACAGACATTTTAGATTTCTTTTTCTGAGGTGCAAGAGAGAGCACTGCATCTTCCCATCATGCAAGAGGTATTCGTGGCGCTTCAGATGGTGTGGCTGGGAAAAGCCACAGCTGTGGGCTTTGGATGCAGATTGTGCCACTTGGCAGGACAATGTTTTACACCAGGTCTGACTGGTAACCAGCTCCTTGGCAGCAACACAGTCTTGTTTCTTCTCCATGTTATGGTCTCAGCCCATGACCCCACAGGTGGTTTCCTTCACAGCTGCCCTTGGTAGGATTATCAGGAGGAAACGCCAGAGACAAGCCCTGTCAATGTGGGAGATAAAAGCCCTTGCTGTGGGGAGGAGTGAAGGAAAAGTCAGACGGACAGAGCTCACGCTCATGCTCACACTCAGGGTGGCCAAGACTTGACAGATGTGTAGATGCAGTCACCACTGTTGCTCTTGGGACAAAATAAACACTGATGCCCACGACCTTCACACGCTGCCTGCTTGTCAGTCCTTTGCAATCCACCAGAAGTGACAGTGACAACACACGGTGTTATTTTCACCTCCCCCAGCTGGTTCTAGTCATACGGCTCCTTCCTGCACAACAGTTTTCTTTTGGAAGCTGACAGCAAATATGGATTTTCTACAGAGTTGAAGTCTAAAATTTGGCCATCATTGCAGATTTTATAATGTACCTTGTCATTTCTGGCTATTTGATCTCTTCCATTACTATTGTAAGAATTGAAATGTTACCTTGAAATTGTGAAAGCTGAAGGAGGGATGTTGCATCCCCTAATATCTGGGGGATGTTCGACTGTCAAATTTGTACACAGTTTATTTGATAACCTATCATTATTTTAATAGAATTTTTTTTAATGGTAAGTGTCACTTTTTCACTTAATTTTTCAGGATAATTCACTCCTTGGACATATTACAGAGAAAATTTTAAATGTTCCGTCCATTCCACAGTTTACGCGTGAAGCTTTGTTAGAGTTTATTTGTAATGCATAGAGTGAAATCCTAGCTTCTGATCTGGAAATAACAAATAGTAAAATTCTATAGAAAACTGCATGAAAATTCTATAGCTTGACAGGTCTAAAGTGCTTTATACAAAAGCATCATTTTACAGATTCTCCTGCATCTGAAAGGCTTAGTCAGGAACACATGTTTTAGACACAGAAAATACTAATAAAGCAAAGCAAGGAAACAGGAGAAAATGTGCATGTATGGGCAAGATGAATAAAACTTTGCTTCCTGTAATGCCATGAGAAAAACAAGGAAAGAAATGACAGTCCTTGGGGGTTAGTTACTCAGTCCTTGTGCTAGCAAAACACCGCATAAAACAGTGTTAGTCTGTGATCTCTGCTGAGGTTTGCAGGTTTGAAGAGAAGCTATGGCAATGAGAGTTTAAACATACTTTTTCCTCTCTTCTAATATCTAATCTAAACCTGCCTTCTTTCAGTTCAAAGCCAGTACATGCCCTTGTAAAACATGCCTCTCCAGCTCTCTCGTAGGCTCCCTTTAGGTACTGGAAGGTGCTCTAAGGTCCCCCTGGAGCCTTCTCTTCTCCAGGCCAAACAATCCCAGCTCTCTATCTGTCTTCACAGCAGAGATGCTCCAGCCCTCTGACGATCTCTGTGCCCTCCTTTCATTGGAATCTGCAGGCAGATCCCACATGAGCCAGCACTGGTACCACGTGCCTTCCCAGCCTTGCCTTTAACTAAAAGTGCAGCAAGAAGTTCTCATGAGAGCATCCTGTAGGAACAGAGGGGTTTTTTTCTTGTAAGGAAATTGTATACTATCTTGAATGACCAAAAGGGAGAGCTTCTCTCTCTCCTGTTCTGCTCTGTGCAGTGCTGTGGGAAAATCCATCCAGGCTCCATCAGATCCTCCACAAACATAACGTGACAAGAACCTGACGGGACATAAGATTTACTGGCCATCTATATTCTTCTTATTATTTTATCTTATTAAAGCAGTTCTCTTACTAAGACATTTGTTTTTCCTGTTGAGGTTCAGACAGGATCCTGCACCATCCCTCTCTTCTCTCACCTCTCCACCCCCGTGCAGAACAGCTTCCAGATGAACACAGTCTAATATCATCTCATTTAAAAGGGCACAAAATCACTATGCCACTCCCCAAAAATATCTCCAAGCATTTCTCACAGTGATGACTCCTCCAAAATTAACACTCTAACATTGCATTAAGGATGGGAGCTTGAGCTAACTGCCACCTCCATCCCCTCTGACAGGAAGGCAATGCAGGATCTGTCTATTTGAAGAAAGCAGTTTACTGACAGGATAACAGAACAAAGCTTCCATCTGCATCCCATTACAGGTGCTGCGCTGACATCTATAAATTAACTCTTTCTGCTTCCTTCAATTGGAATTGCTCTTTTAAAGACAGCAGTAAAAGATATTTGACTCCCAAATAAAGTGCCCTGTATCATTTTAGATACATAATGAATCATGGACAGGGAATATCATGTTTTATATGATGTTCACTAGCAAAATAAGCAATCATTTCAAAACATCAGTGCAGATGAAATCCAGTTCTTAGCTTCTTAGAAAGTGGACCTCAATACCACCAAACCCAACAGCTTGGATCACTGCTAGCAAGGTGAAAGCTGGGTTACCCTTTTCCTGTATATAATTCTTTTTCTTAGAGCAACTGTGAATGGCGATTTTAATTGAGACTGACTGTTCATTATACCGATTCTTCTTAATTTTGCTAAATTTTAGGCAGTGGTTAATAATCGTAAAGAGGAAAATAATAAGTCTGGTACACCTTAATTTAGAAGTGCTTGACCTTGCATTTTTAATCCACTCTCATTTATAATGATCTTGAGCAGGTAAAGCCAACTTATGATGATCAAAACTCTGCACAGCTATTTCAATTATACAACTGCCTGATTCAGAAAGTCTTGACAGAATATGTTTAATATTACTAGCCCAAGGCTATAAGAGTAGCTAATATCAGAATTGCCAATAGATTACGGAAGTTTTTTTTGCTTCCAATGTCATGATTCATCCACTAATATTTTTTTATTAAATAGAGTTTTAATTCAGATTCTATTCTTCTGATGCTGACTTCAAGCATTAGTTACTCTTTTGATGTCAGGTGGTTATGGAGTAAAACTCTACTAACTGTAGGCAAATGGAACAGTTACTCACTGATGGTAGTGCGGAATATTACAGAGAACATTCAGTTCAGCTCCAAACCTGCAGTTTTCTGAGGTAATGCTTCAAATACTGTGGCTGGTTCATCAGCCACACAAGGTTCAATAACAGAAAATTTAATTTAAAATTTAATATATTAAAGCACTAGTTAGGTACAACAGGGGCAGGCTCCAGAGAAAAGGAAAAAAAAATCTGTTTACTGTTACTCAGAGTACATTCTCACACTTTCTCCTATATTCTCTCTCGGCTTGCATAGAAAACCTTATTTCCCCCTCAGATGTTCAGACTATGATGCACTGGGATTTTGCAATATTACCCAGTCTGGTGGATCTATCATCCAGAAACCCCTTCCAAATGCAGGAAGGCTTCTCCTACCAATTTTAGCATCTGCAATACAGACAGGAAACATTAACACCAGGCTAAAAGAAATCAGTAATGCCAACATTTCTAAGCTGAACTGCTTACGTTAAAATCATTACCAAGAGAAATTGGTGTAGGCACTGACATTAACCATTCTAAAGCCACATTCATTCTTCTGGGAGAAAAATCTATACATAGTGATCATTTTTTAGAATTAGGTACATACTGAACAGCAAGACTGGTTTTTTTTTATTAGCACAGCAAATGTAGCCAGCAAGGTGGAAAAGTGCAGCAGCATCTGGGAATTTGTGGAGCTGATCTGCTGAGATATGAGTGACTGGAACAGCAACGTGAATACCGGCCCATTCCTTTCTCAGGTAACTTGGTTATGAACATGTCTGCTCTGGTGAACATGAATTATTTATGCTTCATCCACAGTTTGTTATAGCAATTGTTAAGTAAGCAGACAGTTACGAAAGGTTTAAATTCACAGAAAAGGAACATGACTAATCCTCATAGGAAAACCAGGTTTGAGGATGTCAGACTGATTGTGCACCCACTGAAACAGGATTAAAGCAAGCAGAAATCTGCATGCAGGTTCAACCTGCAGAAATACGTTCAAACACACCTCTGCATCATCTACATGTACATGCATGCAAACAGACAGGCTAACCTGCAAAGAGGTAAGACCTATAATTACAATGATGGCTTCATTTGATTTTACAAGCAATAGAGATAACCTTTGAGTACCCAGGCACTGGTGTGTGATGAATACGTACATAACAACGCAATGAGAGTACACACACCCTTACATAGCTCCAGAAGGTCATTCCTGCTTTACATTAGGTCAGGATAGCTGCTACTTTGTGTCCAACCTCTTTATCACTGCTAGATCGAGTCGACCTAAACCCATGAGAAACTTATCCATAGATCTTAAAGCATTTTATAAAGATGGATAGGTATTATTTTAGCTCACAGATGTGTAGAAGATAGGCCTAAACTCATGCAGGGGGCTTCAAGTCTTTAACCACATGCAACTAATCATGCAACCCTTCATGCAACAACCCTAACTGAGAAAGAATCGTAGAATCATAAAATCATTTTGCTTAAAATCATCTCTTAAAATCATCTAGTCCAACCATTAACTTAACACTGCAAAGTCCCACTACTTAACCATGTTCTTAGGTGCCACATTTACACGTATTTTACATACCTCCAGGGATTGTGATTCCACCACTTCCCTGGCCAGCCTGTTCCAATGCTTGTCAATCCTTTCAGTAAGGAAATTTTTCCTAATATCCAGTCTAAACCCTGCCGGCACAACTTGAGCCCATTTCCTCTTCTCCTATTGTGTGTTTCCTTGGGAGAAAAGACCAACCCCCACCTGGCCCCAGTCTCCTTTCAGGGAGTTGTAGAGAGTGATAAGGTCTTCCCTGAGCCTCCTGTTCTCCAGCCTAAACACCCCCAGCTCCCTCAGCCACTCCTCACAGGACTTGTGCTCCAGACCCTTCACCAGCTCCGTTGCCCTACTCTAGACATGCTCCAGCACCTCCAGGTATTTCTTGTAGTGAAAGGCCCAAAACTGGACACAGCACTCGAGGTGTGGCCTCACCAGTGCCCAGCACAAGGGGACAATCAGTTCCCTGGTCCTGCTGGCCACACTATTGCTGATACAAGCCGGGATGCCTTTGGCATGCTCCTGAAATCCCATTTAGCTTCTCTTCGGGTTGCACTCTCTGCACGCAGCAGATTCACTTCGGGAAGAAACCACTAGAGGTCAGGCAGGATATAATCATGCCCACAGTGAGAAGGGAAACTGTTCAGAGTGCCATTAGCAAGAGAAATGAGAGACCAGAGTGACATTAAAAAAAAAAAAAAATTAAATATTGGCTACTTTTCATGTCAGGAACCAAAACAGCAAAACCGTGCTCTTGAAAACTGACATATTCAGAGAGATCACATACACTGGTATGAAGTTATCAGAGAGGAAATAGTTTTATTAGATAGAAAACAGGTGTGCAGGTAAATATGGGCATTCTATATAAATTGATCACAGTAAACACAGTTGCTGAACAAACACTCAGAAAGTGCTTAAATCTACCCAAAGTTTACTTATTTACTGTATCATCAGTTGCCACCTGAAACAGGTTTTCCACATTGCTGCCGTTACACAAAGGTGTGTCTGGGCAGGACAGTATGTAGAAAAATGCTATAATACTCTTTTTTTCTCCTTTGAGTAAGAAATGCAGTCTAGTCTTAGAATATGAGTAGAATATCATACTGAAATGAGCACAATTGTTCAGCAGCTGCTTCCCTGAATCTCCCACTCAGTTGCCACTGTTCTGGTGATCTCCTCAGGGACATCTATTCCTTCAGTGGAAATGGATGAGTCAAGCTCATGGGCTCACAGGTGACCACTCCCTGTCACAAAACCAGTGGCACCACTCAGGGGGAGAGCTGATCTGCAGCTGCCAGGGCTTCCTTTAGCCTCATAGGTTTCCCTGGCCACAGGAAAAGTGCTACTTCTGAGGAAAATATCCCTCCCCTCTGGTATACATGCTCGTATTTCCCTGCACTCTCTACAGGGCTGTAAGCTCAAAGGCTAGATAGCATTTTGTACTTCAGAGTATGTTTTAGAGAACTTCCTCAAACAATCATGTTTCTTTTTCCCCTGTGCCACTTCACTACCTGGTGCACTCATCATCCTGCCTGATTTGCAGCTGAGTGCTCTAACAGCACTTCTATATTTCTTGGAAGCTTATTTCCTAGGAAGCATTTAAAACAATTCCACCAATACTGACATTATGGTAGGCTGAGTTATCAAAAAGAAGGCTACAGTAGCTTTGGTTTGTTTACTCCTTTGCAAATAGCCATATTTATTTTATCAGCGACCATACCCTGAGTGAACGGAAGAAATGATTGAAAGCTCAGTAATATTTACTAAGCTTCACATCTAACTGTATCTCCTACACTCCTAATTCAGTATAGATCTGCAAATCTATATTTAGTGATACCTGTCTGATAGCTCTGTCAAAACCAGCACATGCAGCAGAAATATCACTTTATTCAGGTTAGCCAAAATCTGCATAGGTACTTGCCATCTACTGGACTGTGAGATAGCTGTCTGAAGTGTGTAAGTCCTTAATGGTATTAGGCAAAAAAAGAAACACAAAAAATTTACACCTACTTGCCACAATATGATGGGAAATAAAAAAGGGAAAACATGAAAACATATGTTACTTATTAAAATCTTTCAATACTTGCTGATTTCTGATAGCTCATGCCATCTTTAACAGATACTAAAAAGTAAGTCCTACATCTTCTATTTAGCTGCTTCAATGTCAGAACCAACATTACACAAAGCAGGAGAAAACTGGGAACCTTTCTGTTCTGATTTATCTCTGAATATATACACAAAAATTAATGTCTAATTGCTGCCTGTAACAGCGTAAACTTGTTTCTGAAACTGTGGCTCATAGTGACTTGATTATTTGCCTCTTACCACTACGAACAGAGTCTATAGAGGCAAATTGAAAGTGCTACTAAGTCTGCTCTGGTTCCTGTGTCCCCAGAGTGACATTATGCGTCACTGCTGTTTTAATACTTCTAAACCAAAATAGCCAAAATCCATGTATACTTCAGTTTCCTTAGATTCAAATTAAAAAAGCACCCCCCAAAAAAACCCTCAAACAAACAAGCAAAAAAACCCAGCCAAACGAAACAGAGGGCCAAGTGTTCATCAGTTTCCATGGAGAAGAGGAACAAGGAAATACATAGGCATAGGAAAAGTCATTGTTTTTCTCTTGTTTGTATTTCTACCTCCACTGCTAAGCCCTGAATTTCACATTGCATAGCAGCTGGAAATTGGAGAGTAACACCTGGTGGATGGATAGAGAAATAAATGTCACATCTCTGTGCACAGGCTTTATTATTACCATGTACATAATGTAATCTGCAATTGCCTTTCAAACAGGAACTGTGAGAAAACATTCTAAATACTCAATTGGGCGCTATTAGGGATTCTGCAGGATAAAGAAGACCATACAAGAAAGAGGGAACAGATACAGTGTGAGGCATACACAGCATGTGTTGTTTTATCCAGAGAGGCTGTATTAACATGCTGCTCCTATACTCCATCCCCTCTTGCAGAAACAGAGTAGGGACCTCCACAAGAATAGTGACAGAGCTCCTGAGCACATCAACTGCACGTATAAAAAGTGGCTCTGCCAATTCATGGTGGATGAGCACAAAGCTTCAAGATTATCTATAGGTGAGGAAATATTCTGGGCATAGCACTCTCCCTCTCCTCTTCTGTGTTAAGATTTCAAAACTTCATGAATCTGCTAAGGAAATAAGCAGAAGTGTCCATTAGCACATGCTTGGTTAACTGAAAGTACAAATAAACAGCAAGAAGCAGGAGGGCCTACGACAGCCAGTCTTTTCCATTAGTGAGGGTAATGCAGGCACTTTGGGAGGAACAGGATAGCACAGTGCAGAGGCACCTGAGCTGGCTCCACTGCTCCAGCCAGGTATCTCCTAGGACAGGAAGGAGCAATGCAGATGTGTGCAAAGGGCACACGGTGACGGAGAGCTGCAGTCTGTTAACACTGGTGATGGCTGTACCCTGTCATTGTGCCCATCACCACAAATATCAGCAGCTGTGCTTCTGGAGTGTGACATACACACAACATGAGCAACCTGACAGAACACACTGAGCATTACCCAGCTGTTCTCTTGAGATACACCTGCAGTATTCCCACATACAATGTTGGAATAATGAATGTTAGAGGTTTGCTAGGGCCTTCACTAACTGCGCTATTAAGGTGAAAGATAAAATTTTAAGCCATTTCAATTTAAGATGGCATTTAGTCCTTCCACTGCCTGCTAGGACCGTGGAGAATGCCAGAAAAACATTCCTCGGGAGGAGAGAAGGGGCAGCATTGCAACACAACATTGCTCCAGACTGTGCTGTACCGGAGATCCGCTCCAAATTGAGAGCAAAATGTTTCATAATCCATACAATCAATGTAGCAAGATGAAATATACACCCACTCGAGGAAGCTATTCCCTTCTGCAAAAGAAGGCACAAATTCTTACATAAATAGATTATGGTAAGAGCATTACCACAGTTCCGCCTCTGTTAATATAAAGGGATAGCCCATGTATTAAATAGGAAATGGACAAGAGAAAGGGAAAAATATGGAAAGAAAAGGAAAGAAAGAAAGAAAGAAAGAAAGAAAGAAAGAAAGAAAGAAAGAAAGAAAGAAAGAAAGAAAGAAAGAAAGAAAAGGAAAAAGATAGAAAAATCCAGCTGTTGCTTTGAAGTAAGGGTAAGGTGGCTCATTAAAAATGGACATTAAGTCATTATGGTTAGCTGAAAAACACTGGAGAGGTATCAAGCACAGCATTTTTAGTTGATTTTAAAATCCTATCTGTATTTTTACAGGAAAAACACAACTGGAGACATGAATGAAATACAAATGACGTAAGAATATGGATAATTGTTGTGAAATAAGAACTTTTTCCTTATTGTAGAAAACCAAACTTTTTCAGAGCTGTGCCACAAACAGAAATTTGTAGAGTGGCTAAGGCCTTTTTTGCATGTTTCCAAATATATTTATTGTTTGAAACAGAGTCTGAAAAAACAGGATATGCTCCTTTTTTGTGAAGAAATCTACTTGTCAACACAGTATCCTCTTTTTTTTTTTCTTTTTTAATTCCCTCCAAAGGCAAGAACTAACAACCGTAACTAATTCCTTACACTTCTCTGTTCTGCATCTCAGCATATGATTGTCAGGAACAACCACATCAATCGTATATTTGTAATATTTTTCACTGATATAGCATTCTTCACCTGAGATTCTCAAGGCTCTCCACAATTCTAGAAAAACATTGGATTATGGATATGAAAATGAAGGCATAGGAAATGATGGCTGGGACACTGGAGTCTCCCTGTGGCACTGTGAGTGTGACTGTTACTGCTTGTTGTTTGTTAAACAGTCCTAGTGAACAAGGCATAAACCCAAGAAAATAACGAAGTTATTGTTCTTGCCCTTATATTTATACGGAGATACATGGCTTATCAAACACATTGGTATATTCAAAATATTCCTCAAAGTATTAGACTAGATAAATTAGCACAACCATACATAACTGAATGAGAGGGGTTTTGTGGTGTTGGGTTTTTTTTTTTTAATTTTTTGGTTGGTTGAGGGGGTTTTGGTTTTTGGTTTGGTTTGGTTTTTTATCCTCTGATGCTTACTGGACAACCAGTATAGCTGTGACCAGCCTAAACAAAGCCAGGACCATACTGTTCTGAAAATGTACATCTCAGGGTGGAACCAGTGGTCCCCGTTCTATTATGATACTGAGTGGACTGAGAGCATAAATTTTTCATCAGTCTTTCCAAATGCTCAAATATTAAATCCCCTGTGTATAATCTGTATGATTAATTTGGACATTCTGAACTTGAAAACTGTCATTTTGATTACAGCAGATTTATTCCATACCTCATAATCAAAACCTCTGTAGTTTCTAGAACAATGACAGCTTACAGTACACACTGTAAAACCTGTGTCCAATACTCAGGCAGCTGCATTTGCTTCTACTGCTTGCAGCTAGACACATAAATACTGATCCATAAAACGTTCAAAGAGTAGAAATACAGCATATTTTCCCTTTTTTACAGGGGTGATATAACTGCTCATCTCCCATTTTGTAGCTTAGGATGCTGAATGAAGGTTGTTCATCTTGTGACTTGGGTTGAAAGTGTAGAGTTTCAGACAGTGCTTAATACACTTAAAACACGAGACTGTTTCAAAAACAGCAAGATTTGGAAGCCAGCAGTCAGTGTCTCTCCCACTTGCAAAATCTTGCCACCATGAAAAAGAGGGTCTCAGGAAATTCTTAGTGAGGGTAAGGAAACCCTAAGACAGGATGAAGTACTTAGTCCATGAGTGGAAAATTGCAGATCTAGCAAGCAAGAGATTCTGAGGCAGCTTCCTTGAAACTTTTAGACATTTTCTTGTTTGTTTGTTCTACTTCTGGTATTACCCAACCTCTCCAGTCCTTCTTTCACCGAACATAAAAATAACACACATTTATGCTCACTTTCCAAATGCAACTTTCACACAGACACCTTTTCTGAATTAGGCTAAAAATACATGCATAGGTGCCCTTTTTTTTTTTTTCTCAATGGCCATCATTTCTACAAAAGGGAGAATTTTTCTATCCAATTCTTCCATAAAGAGCTGGGAATTTTCAGTTTTCTAAGTGCTTGTAAAATTCTAGAAATTCACTTACAGTATTACCTTAGGCAGCTGAGAAAATGCAATAATAACAATAATATATTTTCATTTAGCTAAAAAAATCACATCGGTATCACTTTTAGTAGTCAGTTGTTTATTGCTTTAACCATGATTACTGTGAGGGAAATGATGTTGCTTACATTTCCTCTTTGTTAGTATCAGTCCCTAATGCATCCAACTCTCATTTGCTTACTAGCAGAAGATTTCACCTTTGTCAGCACTCCACAGCCTGTGCTGTTGTGGGAAAAAAACCAAACTGCAACCTCGTCAGCCTCTGGCCCCATCAGCAAAGCTCTGGGCTAAGTTCTGCCGACTGTGATGCTCAGCTCTCCTGAACAGCCCCTTGCTTTGGAACACAGATGTGTTGACACTCACTGCCAGCGTGGCACAGTTAAATACCCTGATGCTTAACCCTTCATTGCAAAAGTTTGCTTGAAGGCAATTCCAGCCTCCAAAGGAGAATCAGGGATTGATTCTTTTTAGTCATCCCTTGTGAGGCTGCAGATGGAGTACTGCTTCCAGGTTGGCACTTCCCAGGGTAAGTAAGACACGGACATATTGGATTAAGTCCATTGGAAGATGACCAAGATGATAAGTTGACTTAAACAACTGACAGGTGAGAAAAAAGCTCAAAGGAATTGGCTTGTTCAGCCCTGAGATGACAAGGTTAAGGTAGGGGGATCTTACTGCTATCTTCACCTATCACATGAGAATACATAGAGAAGACAGAGAACAAACATTCTTGAAGAGGTAGGTATAGGATAAGAGGCAACACATAAAAAGTTACAGGAGAGAAATTTTGATTAGAAAGAAGGACTTTTTGTTTGTTTGTTTTGTGAAAGCAGTTGAACATCAGAATGAACTGCTAGAAGAAGCTGTGGTTTCATCACCCTTTGAGATATTCAGAACTTGACTGGTTGCCCTGAGCAACCTCATCTAAATTAGCCCTGCTTTGAGCAAGGATTATATCAGGTAACCTCCAGAGGTTCCTTCCAATCTAAATTATTCTATGTTTCTAGAATTTTATTACTTTGATTTAGAGAAATAACAGAGATTATCAAAAGATAATTCCTTGAACTTCCATTTCCTATGAACTGCTCCTGGAAAGAGATAATGTTATAGAAATAAAAGCTAACTTGTCTTGTGTGAGGCACAAAGATTTTAGTTCACTTTAGCCATGGAGAACAGAAAAATGGAACAGTGACTTATATGCATACTCTTGTAAATAAAAGAAAGTGCAGTACTTAGACATGAAATAAACGATGAAAACAATAATAATGAAAGAAAGGAAACCTCCAGCCAAAAGAAGACTTGTACTCTGCATTAATAAATAAGCCCAGCCTGGTTATTTATTATGGGTCAAGCTTCCAAACCATTATTCACCTTCTGATTTGGCTGAGAGTATTTGTCAGACTTGGCTGAATCATCCCTTGGTTCAGTTTTCAGAGCCAGCCCCTTGTTTAGCAATTGCTAATTGTGTTTACTAAACAGTGTCCAAGGAAAAGGCATTCCCACTCCGTGGGAAGGTGCATTCCCACAGAATGACACCCTTCCTCACCACCAAAGGCTGGCGCCCAGGCGACTTTCCGAGGTCCAGCCTCATCGGGATTCATGAACATGCACCAAAGAACTGGCGCTGTATGTCTGACTTTGTCTGCCTCCCCTCCTATTTCAAGTCCAACAACGAATACAGTCAATAACTGTTGGGTTTCCCTGTCTGCAAGCCTCGCTTGACCTTGGGAAAGAAAAAATAACTCTTATTTCCTTTTCCTTTCCACTCCCTCTTCCTCCAGTATAAATACAACAAACTAATAAACAGAAAGAAAATCAATTGTCCGATTTTCACCTGTCACTCCTAGATCTCTTGTGTCAGTTCCATAACTTTATCTAGGCTGCTATCTGTCACTTTTATTATTTTCTCCTCAATAGACTGAGTTCTATATGATGATATTTGGTATTACTGCTTGGCTGTTGTTGCTGAACTAACAGCTGTAGTATATGAATTGTTCAGGATTACACAAAGGGAATATCGTAAGTGAGATCAAACTCATGTTTTTAAATAAAACTTGCAATGGGACCAATACGTACTCAAGTCACTTTCTTGGATTTTTATGTTGTGTTTGTTCTTTGGGTTTTGTCGGTTTGGTTTGATTTGGTTTTTTATTTGGATAATTAGACTATCTTTTATTCTAGACTGCTTGTGTACTGTATTTATGATTTATACAAGCACATACATTATAGAATACCAACAGTGTATAACTGACTGCAACAATGAATTCCAATTTGTTTATTGAAACAGATTGGGATGCTTTAGCAGTAACGTAGGACTTCAAAACAGAGCTTAACCAGTAAGCAGAAAGTTGAATTTTATCTCAAAGGGAATAATAGGGATAGAAAAGGCACAGTTTGTCGATCTAGCAGTCTTCCTACACTTTAACTCATTATCATAGAATGATAGGTTCACAGAATCATAGAATGGTTTGGGTTGGAAAGACCTTAAAGGTTGATCTAGCTCCAACCCCTGTGCCATGAACAGGGACAACTTACATTAGACCACACTGCTCCCAGCCCCGTCCACTTTGGTCTTGACACTTCCAGGGATGGGGCATCTGTTAACTTCTTTGGGCAACCTCTTCCAGTGCTTCATGACCCTCACAGTAAGGAAATTCTTCCTAATCTGTGCATTTTCATACTGTCTCCAGTCACCTGGAGGTATTCAAGGGAAGACTGGATGTGGCACTCGGTGCCATGGTCTGGCAGAAATGGCGGTGTTGGGTCAGAGGTCAGGCTGGATGATCTCAGAGGTCTTTTCCAACTAAACTGATTCTGTGATTCAGACTGGCTATAGTCACTGCAGAGCAGCTCCAGCTCCCAGGGAGTTTGGGATGCTGTTTGCCAGGGGGGATTAGGAAGAGCGGCTGCCTGTTGGCAGACAAGCCTGAGTCACACAACAGGCTGCGTGTTCCATACGCAAAACATGTGGCTTCGCAAAACAGATGCAACCGCTGAGTGCCAACATATTAATTGACCGCCACACCCTTCCTTTCATGTCTCCCCGCTGACGCTTTGGAAGCATTATGATAATTATCCGCAGCTCAGAGCCTCGGGGTTTGCAGAACAGCTATTCAGACACGTGGTTCCCTCAGCGGGAACAGATTCTGAGGCCGGAGCCCGCGGCCCGGCCGTGTCCGGCTGAGCTCGGCAGGGCTCGGTCGCGGCGTGCCGGGCATAGGCCGCGTCTCCACGGCAACGGCGGGCGGCCGGGCGGGGCCGCGGGCGCATGCGCAGCGCTCCCTCCCCCCCTCCCCTTTCCCCCCGCGGTATCTGGGGGAACGCGGGGGACGCTGGCGGCGCGCGCATGCGCCCCGCGCCCCGTGTGCCGCGGTCCCGCGTGGGCGTCGCGGCGGACGGGCACGGGAACCGGAACCGGAAGCGCGCCGCGCGAGAGAGAAACCGCTCCTCGCCCCGGCGGGACCGCCCGCGCTGCCTCGTGCTCGGCCCGGCCCCGCCC